>BMAU01006553.1:0-416780 GCA_019973935.1 Trichonephila clavipes
TAGAATCAAGATCAGACAAGCTAAAACAAGTTAAATCGTAACCCGTTCACGCTGATGACGAGTATACTACGGCACATTTTTCTGAATAATCAATTTACTTTGTATCTTTACTGTGTGTGTATGTAATCATTATACTGAATTAAAATTTACACATTATTAAAATAATATAAATTAAATATTTTTTATTTCATTTTAATCAAGAAAATGATTTTAAAACATGTCGCCATCTGCTTCGCCTGGAAAAGCCGTCTTGTAGAATCAAGATCAGACAAGCTAAAACAAGTTAAATCGTAACCCGTTCACGCTGTTGACGAGTATACTACGGCACATTTTTCTGAATAATCAATTTACTTTGTATCTTTACTGTGTGTGTATGTAATCATTATACTGAATTAAAATTTACACATTATTAAAATAATATAAATTAAATATTTTTTTTATTTCATTTTAATCAAGAAAATGATTTTAAAACATGTCGCCGTCTGCTTCGCCTGCAAAATTAAATTCATGAGATTATAAACATAAGTTTTCTTCAGGTCTGTATGCCTTCATAGGATAATGGTTAGCGTAACTGAAAAATTATTGTCCTGTGGAGACATTTTGATCTGAGGCCGTGAGTTTGAATCTGGATTTATTTATTTTTTATTTGAGCGTTATTTACTTCCATCATTTTAAAATCTATAATTAGTGTATATTTTAATCAATAGGTGGCGGCATGAGCACGTTTAACATTCCCATGCACATTTTTTAAAAACAACTCAACTTAGCTGTAGAAAAAAAACAATTCAACTCGCCCCCTCAGCTCGAAAATCAAAGCCAATGCAGGAGAAAAACAACTCAACTCGTCAGTAGGAACGAAACAACTCAACTCAACAGGAGAAAAACAACTCGGCAACATGAACAGAAACAGGAACGAAAACAACTCAACTCAGCAGCAGGAACGAACAACTCAACTAGTCAGTAGGAACGAAACAACTCAACTCTGCACTCCGTCGACCGCCTGCAACCTGCCACTGCCGTCAACCGCCTGCAACCGCCTACAACCACCTGCAACCGCCTGCACCGCCTTTACAGCAGAATCGGCTTTTTCTACCTACTCCCGTCACAAGTGCTACTTATTTATGCATTAATCAAATTTTACTTTTTTTTGTTCCCGAAAATCGACAAAATCAAAAGAATATGTTGGGTGGCGTATTGAAACATGATACGAAAATGGTATTCTTTCGACCCTGCCCCCCCTTGAAAATTCCTGTATGTGCCACTGTTCTGATTATGTATATATATGTATTTCCTTTTGCGTTTTTATTCAAATACCATTTTTAGGAATTAGCTATGCAGACTTTAAGGGCTTCGTTACAAAAAATTTTATTTTCAAAATGGAAAAAAAAAATATTTACTGAAAATTTATAAAAAAAAAGTTACAGAAACGTGGCCGCCACTTGGACCTTGCCAGGCACTTGGGACAAAAAAAAAATGAATGAATTTTCAGTTATTCAACTTCACTATATTAATTTTTTCAAATGACCTAAAAGATAAGAGATATTTAAACTTCTACAAAAAATAGAACATTTTATCTTAGTCACTGTATGAAATCTCTTATAAACATTTGTCATATTTATTTAAGCGGTTGTAAAATTTGTAACAATGTATGTATGTCTTAAAAAGTAAGTCAAAAAATTATAATAATACACAAAATATATACTAAAAAGAAAAAAAAAATCTCCGTAGTTATTTCTGCAATCCCTGTCGCTGTTTTAACATATTTGTGACTTTTGAACTAGTAAAACGAAAATTAAAAAAAAAATTGGTACAGTAAGACCCCGCTTAACGCTGTTTCGTTTAGCGCTGATCGGTTTAACGCTCTTTTATTTGAATGGTGGTGTTGTGAAAATAGCCCTGCTTTGAATGGCTCTCGGGTGGATTGACGACACGCCCCCACCCCTATGATGTGATGCCCTTTTTCGGGCACTCCGAACTTAGCGGGTGGAGGGTGAGATCATTGCTCTACTGCCTTGCAGTGTAAATAAAGCATTTTTAACGGACCTCTCTGGAACTCTTTTAAGAAACCAACAGCACCCAGCATCGGGTAGATACACTCCACACACTTTTGATTTCGAACTTGAATATATATTATACTCAACCGTAACAAGAGGAATCAATTCTCCAGGATCTTCTGATACATACGTTAAAGGTCTACAATTAATTATCGATTCACAGTCACATAATATTGTATTCAATTCTTCATAAGTTAACGTACATTTACCTAATGTACGTCGTAACAATTCTTTCACAATGCGGACCAGCCTTTCCCACCAGCCTACCCACCAATCCGCAGAGGGTGGGATAAATTTCCAAAGTATTTTATTTGTAATGGTTTCTCTCGTAATTTTATCCCAATCTAATTTTGAAAGATCATTAGAAGCGCAGCTGAAATTCGTTCCGTTATCATTATAAATAGTGCGAGGCCTTCCACGTCTAGCTATAAAACGTCGAAGGGATAACAGAAAACTGTCAGCAGTTAATGAATTAACCAATTCTAGAAGGATAGCACGAAAATTTGCACAAGTAAACAATGCTATCCATACCTTTCCCCGGATTTTAGAAACAGGGGCTCAGCCAAATCAATTCCCACTATCTCAAATGCAACGCAATCCGCCACTCGGTCGAGAGACAAGGGGGCTGGTTCGCTTGACATAGCTTTAACTTTAAAACGTTGACATCTGATACAGTTATACAAAACATTTTTAATAATTTTTCTCGCACCAATAATCCAAAACCGTTCTCTCATTAATATTTGTGCATCATTTGTTTTCCAGCATGACAATTTTTTTTTGTGAACAAAATCTATTACCAATCTAGTAAAATGCCATTTTACTGGTAATAAGATAGGATACAGAAATGATTCCTCGTCATCTCTTTGAGTTATTTTAGTTTTTACTCTTAAAATATTATTATTATCTATAAATGTACCAAAATTTAATAATTTTATTTCAGATAAATAACATTTTTGATTTAAACGAATCAAGAACCTTTCAGAACTTTCAATCTCATCAAATGAAAGCTCAGGTTCAGTACACTTATCACAAGGTTTTCTACAGTTATTGATCAATCTCAAAATCTAACCGAACACTTTAATCATTTTACTATAGTTTGATATATTATGCAGATGCCAGAGAAGGGGTGCGTCATTTACTAGATCAATATTAACAATTTTAATCTTTCTTCTTTCGACCTCTATTTCACTAGGTTGATCAATAATTTCACCTGTTGGCCAGTTTTCGGGATTTTCTTTCAACCAAGCAGGTACTTCCCACCATTTAGATTTAAGCAATTTGTAAGGGGAACATCCGCGTGATAATAATTCCGCTGGGTTCATATTCCCTTAGAAACATGTTTCCACGAGTGGGTTTTCGTTAGAAGTCGAATTTCCTTAACTCTGTTAGACACAAAAACAGACCAGTTTCCTTGTTCTTTTATCCACCAAAGAGCAGTAGTGGAATCAGACCAAAATGTTATTTTTAAATTTGCAAAATTAAGTGCTTTCATCAGAGAATTTACTAGCCTAACTCCAACATTACAGGCCATCAACTCTAGACGCGGTATACTAAGAGGTTTAAGAGGCGCTACCCTAGACTTTGCTCTAGCGAGTACTATATTTACCTTAGAATCAATTATTGATCGAACAAAGACGCATGCAGCGTATGCTCCCCCGGCCGCATCCACAAAAACATGTAATTCAGAAGAAATATTCACTTTAAGATGACGTAGAATATTAACATTTTTCAAAACAGAAGTATCTTTAAAGCATGCTAAAAATTCTTTTTTACAATTGGGAGGTAATTCATGGTCCCAAGAAATTTTCAATTTCCATAAATTCTGCAACAGTAGTTTAGGAAGCAATGTTGTCGGTGTTAACAAGCCAATGGGATCAAAAATCTTTTGCACAACTGACAAAATTAATCTTTTAGTTATTCTCACTTCACAGGTTAACGGTTCTAAATCCGCACAATATTTCAGAACATCATTATCTAAATTCCATATTATTCCCAAAACTGAAGTATCTCCTGAATGCTTGTCAACATTTTTACAATCAACATTGCTTTCAAAACCACGCAAATTAAAAAATCCTTTATTCATAATACATTTTGCTTGTTCAATGAAGTGTTCCAACTCACTAGTGTTATAAACTCCACATGCAAGATTGTCTACGTAAAATGATCATTTCATTTTCTGAGCAATTTCTTTAAATACAGTGGGACAATTTTCCAAAAGATGTATTAAGGATATGTTCAATAGATACGGACTAGAGCAAACCCCAAACACAACTCGGCAGTGCCCATAAATTTCTTGTCCCTCCGAACCCGGGAAAAAAATCTAAGGAAATCCCTGTCTTTAGGAGCAACGGATAGCATAAAAATGCCTTTTCTATATCGGCACTAATTCCGATTGGAAACATTCTGAAACGATCAAGAATATCAGGAATCATTTCTAGCAAATTGATCTCCTTATGCAGACATCCATTCAAAGAGATTTTCCCTCTCTGAGAAGCAGAAGCATCAAAAAAGGGTCGAACTTTTGTTGTCTGGCTATTTAATTTTATTACTGGCCTATGGGGTAGATAATGACACTTGTTATTTAATTCTATTTCAGGCACGCGTTCAATTATATTCATGGATTCCCATTCCCTGAAGACGTTTTGATAATCATCAAAAAATTACCACATTTTAATTTGTTAATCATTTTTTCATGCCTTTTCCAAGCTAATTCCTTATCACATAAATTCATTAAATTACTTTTCCATGGAAGCTCTACTTCATATCTCCCTTCGGGGGGATTCTCATTTTTTCCCTAAAATCAGATAAGTCTTCTCTTTCTTTAACAGTTTCTGTGGGGTCAATTATTCCTAAAACTTCTAGCTCCCACAGATTTTGCAAGGGGATATTTCCCACGTGCATTGACAATGTTGTTGTAAGTTGTGTTCCTTTCCACAAAATTTCTGTTTTCCAACTACTACAGGCGACTACATTTCCTGTCAACAGTCTTCCCATAACATCGGCCCCTATTAAAAGATCTATTTCCGCTCCTTCACAAGAAGAATCAGTTAAATCTATATTCTTCCCTCATAGCTCCTTCAGAATATTTTGATTGTTTATCTTAGGAACTATATATAAACCACAAATCTTTCTTTCGGAAAGCAACTCAAAGTTGCACGTGTACATTCCCCACAGTTCGCTAATCTCAACAGAAAACACCCAGTGTGGTTTAGGGTCAGTTTGGTTTCCCCCGAAAAGCGCGGGGCATACGGTTTCCATTCTAAGGGGTTGAACCGCCGACTGATTTACGAGTCTTTCGCTTATGTAACTGCTCTGACTAGCAGAGTCAATAAGAGCTCGGACCCTTTTTTTCACCCCCTGTAACTTGACCACAACACACAGAGTTTGTAAAAACGCCGCTTCTGCTACAATTAGAGAGGGAATTCTCGGATCTAACATTTTCCTTTTCTAATTTAGAACACATTATTTCAAAATGAGAATTATTGCATTGAGTACAATTTATATTATTTTTTAAATCACAAAATTTACTTAAATGTCCAGCCTTTTTCAAACAGGTAAAACATTCATCTTTTTTTAACAATATTCTTTGTTTATCATTTAAAGACATTTTCTTCGCAGCAAAGCATTTTTCACTCGGATGTTTCTTATCACAAAAAATACAAAGAGGTCGCTTACCTACATCCAAGCTTACCAAGGCTAAGGCGGTTGCTAGCTCACTCTGTCTTACACATTCAACGGGAGCATTGTTCTTTCGGAAATTATGTTGAGGTCCAAATCCAGTTCGGGCGAGTTGCACCATCTCCTCTCCTTGCACCTCTTTGCGAAGAAAATTCATCAAATGTTCTAATGAGCGAGTGTTTTTGTGTCGATTCATGGTTTCGACTTCTTTCCCAGGCTAGTAGTGTTTCTTCGGGAAGGCAGCTTTCGACAAACGGGATCAGGAAATCTCCATACTTCTCTTGAGTTCTTCCCAAGCTCTCTAAAGCACGTAGTTTTCCTTCTAATTCATCATACAGATATGTCAGGTCTGTCTTAGACCGTCCTTTTGCTGCATTTTTCATTACAAGTCCTAGAAGGTCTCTCACATAAATTTGAACCAGCAAATCGTCTCGTCCAAACCGCTCTTTCAACTGCTCTATGGCTTTCGAATAGTTAGCCGCAGTCGCCGGAAAACTAAGGACCAGTCTTTCAGCTTTAGAGTGAGGTTCAACAGATTGTAATAAATACTGCATCTTGTCTTCCTCCGCAATTGAACTGTCATCATGTATTTTCTTGAACTGACTCCAAAAGGCAAGGAATTCTTTTAGGTCACCATTAAATTTTTTCAATTCTATTTTTGGTAATTTGAATTTCCTTTTTTCAGCTTCACTCGGCGCAGAGTTTTCTTGTAATCTGTTCTCAATTTTAAAACAGTTTTTTCCAGATATCTGTCTCGATACGTTTCAGCTTCTTCGAAATCTTCAGAAAATAACCGCTCGCCGTTTTCTTCCTTCAGTAATTCTTCCGACAGTAGTAATTGGCAATTGCCCAATCTCTGGAACTTATCATCAATTAGAGTCTTCAATACGGACAGTTCCTTTCTACCCGCAATTTCTTTGTTCAATTCACTTTTAATTTTCTTTAAATTAAGGGTGAAGGCTTGCCTAAGGCCTTTTCTCTTAGCTTTCAGATCGCTCAGAGCCATTTCTGATTCAAGTAAATTCTGATAAATTTAAAAGTTCAGTTCTCCAAAGCACCCGTCCTGTCACGGACGCCAAAATGTTACGGTTGAGTATAATATATATTCAAGTTCGAAATCAAAAGTGTGTGGACTGCATCTACCCGATGCTGGGTGCTGTTGGTTTCTTAAAAGAGTTCCGGAGAGGTCCGTTAAAAATGCTTTTTTACACTGCAAGGCAGTAGAGCAATGATCTCACTCTCTGCCCGCTAAGTTCGGAGTGCCCGAAAAAGGGCATTACATCAAAGGGGTGGGGGCGTGACGTCACTCCACCCCAGAGCCATTCAAAGCAGGGCTATGTTCACAACACCCCCTCACCTGCAACTTCCTCCGTTACACAATTATCATTTGCGCGTATCTCTAAAGGATATACACGTTGCACTGGTCGCAGAACTGTCCCATGCTGTGTTTTGAGTTTGACAGTGCGAATTTTACCGTCTCGCCTGGGGATCAGCTCAATAATTCTTGCCATTGGCCAAAACAAACGTTTTTTATTGTCATCTCCGATCAAAACTATTTCTCCCACTTTAGGCTCACGCGATGATTTTTCATTAGATTTTTGAATTATTTCACTTAAATACTCTTTTCTAAACCGTTGTCTCAAATCATTAAAAAGTTTTCTTCGATATTTTATTCTTTTTGATAATTTTTGACTATCTACTTCTTCAATATCTGAAACAGGTGGTATTCCCCGAAATAGCACGTAGCGTTAGGCTTTCCGACATCCGAAGCAGTTTATCTGTGTTTCTTCTTTCCAGCGGTATTATACGAAAGTATTTTTATCGTTTCAAGCATTTGTTGACGTTCGTTTGTTATATATATATATAATATAACGTTATATTTATATAATATAACGATTGCTATAGTGACAAATATTATGATTTTTAGTTTTTATCATGGGTGATAATAAAAAACAAGAAAATAACGCATATAAAAAAAAGCATTTCACTAGAAACTAAAATGCAAGTGATTAGAATATTAGAAACCGGTGAATGTGAATCTCAAATTGGTGCTGCATTGAAAATTTGGTAACTTCAACAATAAAGACCTTTCTAAAGAATAAAGAAAAAACACTGTCATCGGTAACTGCAACTGCGACAAGCTCTGCAACTAAAATTACCCCTTCTAGAAATAATACAATAGAGGAAATGGATAAACGACTTTCTAATATATGGATTGACGACGAAATTGAGCGCAAAATGCCATTAAGCCAATCTACCTTCTTGATAAAATGCTAGAGACTGAATGGTAGATCAGACAGTAGAGACTGAATGGTAGATCATACAGTAGAGACTGAATGATCTGAAATGTAAACACATACTGACTTCGAATTTGATTTATTTTTATATGCATATTCATTTATTATGTTTCTATATTTGTAAGAAATAAATTTTTGTCTTTTTGTTATAAAAAACATAATTAATAAATTTAATGAAAATACCTGACCAATTTTCTACCCATTTTTCCCTAACCCCATTATTTACATGATGAGATGACCTCGTTTAACGCTGTTTCATATCACGCTCTACTTTGATGGAACGTATACCCCGCGTTAAGCGGGGTCTTACTGTATTTTTATAAACTTAATAAACTGGTAATGTGAATTTTAAGGTAATTGTGTATCTTGTAAACTAATTTCATATATTTCCCGCTTTCATCATATGCATAGGAGATGAAATTGACAGCTCAGTTGTCGTTGTTATCGCTTGATTTAGGTTCAAAATTACGAGGTCTATCTCTAATAGCCCTCCTGTTTCTACAGTGTACTACATCAGATAAAATCAAATTCTTTATATCAGGGGTGTCCAATGCGCGGCCCGCCGACTCTTTTTAAAAATTTTTCAAAAATCAGGTTTTTAAAATTTTTTCATTTAGAAATTTATTTGAGGTAAAATTTATATATATATGTGGCAGCCAAAGCCAAGCAGTCTTCGCGCGCAGGCGCAGCTAATGAGAACCGAAACTGTAAAAACTTTAAGACTCTTGAGAAAAAGCAAAAGCGAGAGAGAAACACAGAGGTGCGCGAGCAGGCGTTACCTTCTGCATATCATCGTCAAACTTATCTGTTAGAAAAACTACCTTTTTAATTAATTTTTGTTTAATGTTAAATAAACCATAAGAAAGACAAAAGTCTTGGACCCCTTGTTGTCTCCCACAAATTATGGGGGCTCGGCCGGGATCGAAAAAATTTCGATTTTGAACCAAAGTCTGGACAATGAACAAAAGCATCCGTGAAGGAGACGCTCCGCCATTTTTTGGAAACTTCGTTCAACCTGTGTAGAGGTTGAATTTTTCGAATACTCCGCCTGTGTAGAGGCCGGGATCGAAAAAAATTTCGATTTTGATCAAAGTTTGGACAGTGAAAAAAAAAAGCCGTCCGTGGAGGAGACGCGCCGCCATTTTTGGAAACTTCGTTCAACCTGTGTAGAGGTTGCATTCTTTATTTGAATCCAGCGTGAAAACTCCGCCTGTGTAGAGGTTGGAACCATCGACAAATATTCCGCCTGTGTAGAGGTTGGAACCATCGACAAATATTCCGCCTGTGTAGAGGTTGGAACTAACTCAGTGTGAATAATCCGCCTGTGTAGAGGCCGGAACTACAATTTCAAGATATAACCTGCGAAGAGGTGTCAATTCGAACAATTTCAACTATATTACCTGCGAAGAGGTGAAATCAGTTTTTCTTCAATTATTGGAAACATCGTACGTGCGAGCAACAAGGGAGCTAGAAAAAAAAGGTAGGATCTTTCCATATTTTTTCTAAAATGTATAAAAATGCTCTTAAAGAGGATCTCATAAGAGTTGTTGAGGATCTAGACGGTACTGTGGAGAGTACGGACACCATAGTTAAACTAAAGACTAAAATTGAGAACAGTAGTACATTTGAAAGTGATCCAGATTTCGTTAAAACTTTAATTAAAAACTGTATAGATGAGAGGGTATCGCGAAACGAAAGGGATTTAGAAAAACAGAAAATTGAACTTGCTAAACTACAGTTAGCAAAATTAGAAAAAGAAGTCGAACTTCAAACGGCTAAAAATAAAGCATTAAGTTTAAATCCTGCAGCTAAAGTCGAAGAGAAACAGTTCGAAACTTTAAATAAGGAAACCGCAACTCATATTAGCATTCGAGAAGCAGAAGATTGGTTTAGGCCTATTGATTTAGCTAAAGAGTGTGATATTTATATTTCATCTAAAAACGGATCACGTAAGGAAACTCCTATTACTTATGGATATACCCAAGACCCCTTTAAAAATAGATCACAAAACTTTAAACCAGAGATTAAAGAGAACTATCCCCAATATCTTGAAAGAGAAGATAAAAATTGCTTTATATATGCGGTGATTCATCTCATTACGCAAGAGATTGCGAGGAGCGTTTTAAGCCTAAAGAAAGCCACATCCATAATAGAATAAACGTGAATACTTTGAAAGTCGAGAGCGAAAAACAAACCGATGAGTTCGAACAATTACAATACGTAAACATTTTTGTGGAAAATCAGCCCGTAACAGCCTTGATCGATTCAGGTTGCCAGATCCCAGTTTTAAATTCCTCACTAATTAGAGTGCAAACACCTTCCGAAGAAATAATAACATTAAGTTCATGTTTTGGCGAACAGCGAATGGTAGAAGTTAAACCCATAAATCTTTCTCTTAATCAACACTCTCCCAGTCTAAGTGTTCGAACGGCAATATCACCGACCTTGACCGAAGAAATTATTATACATCCCAGTGTATATGATGAAATAAAGAAACTAGGCCACGCAAAGAGCGATGTCTTATTGAGTGAAAGTGAATCCTCTTTGAGTGCAGATTTAGGTGCTTATGCTTATCCTAGTGTTGTTTCTTTTTCAAATGTGATAAAAAACTCTAGTTATGATTTGCCACATGTTAAAAACTTTAATACTAGAAATGATTTGAGTTCTCTAATTAAGGATTATAAATGTAATAAAATTAAGTGTACTAAGTTAAAATTGAGTATTATAAGAGAAAAATATTCTGATATAGTATTGTGTAAGAAAGTAAATGGTACCATGAAAACGAGTTCCGTGAACTTCAACACCCCTTCACCTATGGAGAGTAAACATCGACGGTTTGCGTTGCTCCGGAAAATCTTTGAGCCCTGGCAGTGGAAACGAAGGAAAAAGAGAAATCGTTTTGAACAGACGTCCAGAACTCTAGAGAGGAAAATATCGATGCGTTCAACCAAAGATCAACTTGTTAAAAAAGACGTTCTTATGCCTGTGAAACACAATGTTTTCCTGTGGAACCTTCCGGATGTCGAAGAGGTGCCTTCTCATGATGGAGAAACTGTCTAGTTCAGAAAAATTATGATATGTTAAATCTCTATGTATTTGTCGTATAGTCCTTGTCTGTTCCGTCTTTTTTGTATGTTTCAGATTCTCCTCTGGTCTCGATGAAAAAGGAAAAAAGGGACGTACCGCTGCGGACAGCGTACAGTCAGGCTGGCCGATTGTGGCAGCCAAAGCCAAGCAGTCTTCGCGCGCAGGCGCAGCTAATGAGAACCGAAACTGTAAAAACTTTAAGACTCTTGAGAAAAAGCAAAAGCGAGAGAGAACACAGAGGTGCGCGAGCAGGCGTTACCTTCTGCATATCATCGTCAAACTTATCTGTTAGAAAAACTACCTTTTTAATTAATTTTTGTTTAATGTTAAATAAACCATAAGAAAGACAAAAGTCTTGGACCCCTTGTTGTCTCCCACATATATATATCAGTAGCGCACACAGGAATTTTTCAAGGGGCGTGTCCAGTGTCGAAAGTTCACCATTCTTGTATCATGCTCCTTTTGATTTTGTCGATTTTCGAGAACAAAATACAGTAAAACACTAATTATTGAATAAATAATTAGCATTAATTAATAAAATGAATCATTAGTAACAAATACTTAATTAAATTTTTCGTACTATATACTCAGAATTATAATCAATTGGAAATAAAATCAAGGGCTTTTGGGGGTTCCGGACCCCAGGACCCCCCTTGTGTGCGCCACTGATATATATATATATATATATATTCTAAATCTACAATGTATTTGCCTGTTACCTGTTCATGTTTTGAAATAAATCCTTTTTGATAATAGAAATGTCCTTTAGATTAAAATAGATTTATATTTTATCAAACAGTTACATTTGTGTGATTTTACTAAAATAAACTACTTTTTTAATAAATTCCGAATTGCATGATGTATATCCTCTACTCTTTGGATGGTACGTGATTCTCTGTGGGTGCGACTTTCGTTTCTCCTCCTTTTCTGTTTGAAGTGCCCATAAAATAAGAGGCAGTCAGAGATGTTTTTTAAAGTTTAAAAAAAGTATTCAGGATAGTTACGAAATTTAATTGTAATCAACTATAATTTAACACAAGATACAATTTGGAATTTCTTTGATCAGATTAAATAGTGTAGTATGATTAGCATGTTGCTACAAATATTTTTTTTTTTTGAGACTCTAGATAGACTCCTTGTGTGCCGACAAGTATAACACAAGGCTTACAGACGTAAGTCAATACACAAGACAATGGAGATTACGTGTAGAAGTATATAGGCACAAATGGGAACCAAAAGGGGGGATACAGAAACAACAAAAACAGAATTAAATACAAGAATGCTCACATGCAGACGGAGAAAATCAATAATAAAATTATACAATGAGGAAGATAAGAAAAAATGAAAACAAAAAAAAAATGTTCAAAAACATAAAGCATACATACATACACATACAAATATATATACACACATATACACAAGTATATTCACGTACAGAAAATGTTAACAAACACACAAAATTTAGAATCTAATTAATACAGGAAAAAATGCTATTAATGAATGCACAAAAAAATGTAAAAGATGAATTTCCATCAACAAAAGCAGATAAAGGAGGAGGCCACACTATATTGTTCTTTTGTAAGCAATTCATGAGTGTACATCTTTCCGAAGAGAAATTAGTACAAGCAAGAATCAGATGCTTGGCATTTTGGATTGTGTCACTGGTGCAAGAACACTGATCAGTAGGCGACAAATTGAAGCGCTTTAAATATGCTTTAAAGTTTCCATGCCCAGTTAGAAACTGGGTAAGTTTAAAATTAGGGTGAAAGTGCTTAGCCTTTAAACGGCTCTGAATAGAAGGAAAAAATTTCTTGGTGAGATGCGCATTATTTGAAATTTGATACAAGTTATTCCACTCGGAGATAATCTTTTCTTTAAAAACCTTCTTATGATATGATTTTGGAATGCTCATAGGAACCAGATCGCTTAATTTTGTCGCTTCTTTTGCAAGCCAGTCAGCACGTTCATTGCCATAGATTCCCGTATGACCTCGAACAAAAAAAAAAAAACTTGTACTCCTCTACTTCGAAGAAAATCGAGATTAATATGCGTTTTAACTATTAGTTTATTTTGGGAATAAATGTTATTTAAGGCACACAAAGATGATAGGGAATCGCTGCAAATTAAGAAATTCGGCTACAGATATTGAACTTACTTTAAATATGTTTGTAGCCACAAATCAGATAAATGGTTTGAGATAAGTGTTCTATTGCAGATATAATTACATGTTTTATATTTCTTTATTAAAACTAGCTTTTAAATAATTTAGGGGTCGATATATATCACTATTTTTACTAGTATAAGTTTTAATTTATTTTTTATTTATCAAACTTTTTTCCTTTATTTTGTTAAAAAAAGGTTGTTAATTGAGTTACAATTTTACCTATAAAATAAAATCCAATGTGTATACAGTGAAAAAACATTTAGTATACTTAGTTTTCTTTCATTTTGCATTAGCTCACTTTCGTTAGATGAATATTTATATTTCAACTTTATTTATTTGGGAAAAAAATTATTTTAGTCTATTGTAAAGATTAATTTAGAGCACACAAAATATATTGCATAGATGTCCAGTGCAATGCAATATATGCATAATGTTACATATCTTCAATTTGTTTCGTAATTTATAAAATAATATATTCTTGTTATGCTATAGAGCAGGGATGGCGAACCAATGGCACGCGACAGAATATTTTGGGCACGCCATCGATCAAAAACTATTTGCATTTTAGCTTAAAATAATTAAGTTTACTATGAAGTATTATGAACAAACGCGAGTGATCCGTCGCGAAGCCGACAAGTGGGGGAGCAGACTCGTTTGTTATGTCTTGCGTAAATACTTCGTATATTATAAATTGGTAATGATGCAAAGTTTATCTACGCATAGTGTGTGTATGTAACTATTTATAAATATATTCAAGTTGTTTAAAAAACATATTCTAACGTTTACATTAATAGTTCAACTTGTATACATCTAATTTATTAATGTGATCTAATTCTTGTCTTGTAAGTCTAATTGGTAAAATAACTCTCACTGCTTTATTTTTAAAAATTTTAATGATCTGAGACAAAAGCGAAAGAGCAGACACTACAGAAATCTCGTACAAGCACTCACACACACAAGTTCCTAAAACAAATAAAATCTGCCCATGAGCCCGCAGTCCAAGCGAGAACACATAGAATAGTCAATTTCATCGACACAACTGTAAATTTAAAGTTTTGTGTTAAATTTACGATTTTTAACTGCTATTTAACATGGCTAGTTCAACAAAAAAAAGTGCAAGATAGTAAGTATAGCAGAGAATTTCAAACTTGGTGGGCTGAGAAATATGGCATGATCAATAAAGGCGACAAAGAGGTGTGTGTTTTATGTTCTGGAACAGTGGTATGCAGAACATCGTCTGTAAAACGGCATTTTGAAACAAATCACAAATCCTTTTGTGAAAAAAGCGAACCAGAGCAAAAAGAATTAATTAAGAGTGCAATAAAAGACAGAAATAAACAGTCGACGTCTATGTTTAAATATGTAAGCAAAAATTGTCACACAAGTGCGGCAAGTTACTCGTCTGCAAATGCCATTGCTCGTAATGATAAACCTTTTAAAGAGGGAGAGTTTTTGAAGGAAGCTTGGTTGGCATGTGCGCCCTCACTTTTTGATGATTTTGATAATAAAGATAAGATAATCCAGCGCATCAAAGATGTTCCTCTATCTAGAAACACAATGAAAGATAGAATCTTGAAATTGGCAGAAAATGTTACAGATCAACAAAAAATGACATTAACTCCGCTCCTTTTATATCTCTATGTCTTGACGAAAGTATTGACATTACTAAATCGGCACGTTTAGCTGTCTTTGCTCGATATTGTGTAGGAAACATCATTAAGGAAGAATTAATTGCAATAACATCGTTGTTAACAACTACAAAGGGCACAGATATTTGTACGGCAGTAAGAAATTCGCTTGCTGAGAAGGAAATTGATTTGAAAAAAATTGTTTCAGTAACCTCTGATGGTGCTCCAAATATGGTAGGCAAAAAATGGCTTCATTTCTTTATTTAAAACAGACGTAGGACATTCGATTCTTGAATGCCACTGCATTATTCACCAACAAGCCTTATGTGCAAAGAGTGGTTTAAGATTTCTTGATAATGTAATAACTTTAGTCACAAAAATAGTCAACCTCATATCGTCACAGGCTTTAACTAAACGAAAGTTTGATGCTTTGTTGGATGAAGTCAGTTCGGTGTATAATGGCTTAATAATGTATAACAATGTTCGCTGGTTGAACCACGGGGACGTACTTCAAAGATTTGTTGATTACTTGGAAGAAATCAGACTGTTTCTACAAAATGAGAGCAAAATTGAACAATACCCACATTTGATGGATATTATGTGGCTTTTATGCCTTTCTTACTGTAGTCTGCGTGTTGCTGATGAAGGAACAGTAAAACCATTATCGACGTACCTTGTTCAAAATACTGAAGGGTGATTTCGACAACCTTTAATCCCTCACTATGTGATATTTTAGGAGTTTGTACGGTTTCACCAACGATAACGTCCTCATTTACTGACATTTTTTCATTAACTAGTCTGCACGTGTTTGTTTGTTTTTTCGATCTTCAAATGTGTGACCAAGTTATCCGGGTTTCCCGGTTGTCGAGTGCCAAATTTTCTGTATTTAGAAATTTAAATTTCTGTTTGGTAAAAATGAAAATAGCTCAAAGTAATTTAAGATGTGCTAGAGATTCTTCTGTACTCATGTCCAAAATATTTCAACGAATTGAACATAAAGCTTCAAGGCCCGCATAAAACAGTTATCGTCATGATGGATCTCATTCGCGCTTTTGAAGCTAAACTATATGTTTTCAGAAACGATATTATTACAAAAAACTACAAGTACTTCCCAAACTTGAAAAAAAATATCACAGATTTAGATGCCCAAGAGAAACGAAACGAAGAAAAAGTTATTGATGACTTTATTTCCATAATGGATTCTTTAATCAAAGAATTTTCAGCGCGATTTTCTCAGTTCAAGGAATTATCGGAAACGTTCAAATTTATTATGTACCCTGATGTGATTTTGTTTGATAAACTGAACTTGTCTCAGTTCGATTGGTTGGAAATTGTAGAACTTGAAATGACACTGATTGATTTCCAGTCCAGTTCAATATGGATTCAAAAGTTTATTGAAACAAGGAAGAAGTTGGAATTGATTGAAGCAGAAAGATTGACAAGCAATATAAGTAAAAATAGCAGTAACGAAATTTGGAATTCGATTCCAGATGCATTTAACTGTTTGAAGAAGTTGGCGTATGCTATTTTAACCATATTTTCATCTACCTATGCCTGCGAGTCATTATTTTCAGAGATAAATAACATCAAAGACTCACTTAGAAACCGTTTAACAGACGACTCTAATTCAGCATGCATTCTACTAAAAGTAACATCTTATAATCCTGATATAAGTTATTTGTCATCTAATCTACAACAGCAGAAATCACACTAATGTTACTTTAATTTAAATTACAAGTATAACTAAAACATTTACTACTATACAGTGCAAAATGTATTTTTCCGTATTAAATAAAGAATTTTGATTTGTTCGTATTTAGCTTTATTAGTTCTTCAATAATCACAAGACAAAATTATTTGATGGCACGCCTATAACTCATTAAACGTTTTTTTCGAAAAAATGGCACGTTGACCCAAAAAGGTTCGCCACCCCTGCTATAGAGGAACTTTCAACGAACCTCAGAAATGAATTGTGTTCTAATTAAAAAGACTTGATTTCATGATAACATTGAGAATGTAACACTAAATATGCAATAAAAAAATTCTTTAACAATTGTTAGAAAATAAATCATATAAGATCATTAAAATTACAACCATTCCATTGTCTTCTCAAATTAGTTTCGATTCGATTATCGATATCATTCAATTATTGAATCTATATACCAAAATCGATACAGAATTTCGAGGAAATAGGGTCCGAAAGAATCAAAAGTAATACAAAAGAGTGTTGATACGACTGAGATCAAATTGATTCTTCGAAGCATATAAATGATTATTAATGCATAATTAATACACTATAAAATCATCCTATATTTTCGCTTAGAAAAGTAAGTGCGAACCCTATAATATTTCTTATCTTTACTACTTCTTTAAGAGGAAATTTCTTTTATTATTCATTAATATAGTTTACTGACAATGATATTTTGTTCATAATAAAATATTACTTCAGTTATTATATATTTTTCCACATAATCATGAGCTACCATATTATTTATCTTTTCTAAATCTATTTAAATAAATCATCTTTACATCAATATTCATGCCTTAGTTGTTGAAGTACTTTTCTTTTCGTGTGTCTTGTCGAACTGTCTCTCATAGGAATCAGGTCATCATAATAAACTAGTGCGTTCTCCCTATGTTGGGAGGAAGGTCCGTTATTATCTGTGTGTATTGAACGCGTTATCGATATCACATAACTTTGCTGAAGAAACGTTTTCCTATAATTGAACCCGTAACACTAGTATTTTAACACTTTTCTTTATTTGTATGACTTCGTGATGTATCGTGTATCACCCTTACAAATCATCTGGAATTTATTTATGTAAGACTTTTTGTATTGCTGATGTCAAGAAGCTGTTCGTCAGCAAATTTAAATTAATGATATGAAAACGCATGCAAGGGGGGAAAAACGGAGATGGCCATTTTTTAGAATAATCATTAAATGTAAATGTGTTATCAGAATATTTTCTTTTCTCAATATGCAGTAATTCAGAGAAGTTTAGTGAAAGAAACTTGAACTTGGTTTGGTCTCGATTAAATTAACTCTTTGAAGGGATAGTGTATCGGTACGTTAGAAAGGGAAAGAATGGGTAGGATATTATTTTGATGATTTATTGTCAAATTATGTAACAACTTTTTTTTTTCTGTTTGACATAAATTGATGTGCCGCATAGTAATTAAAGAAGTGCAAAGTTTGTTTCGAAGAACATTGAGTAGAATATGAAGTTATATTTAATTCTGGCATATTCACATCAAATAACTATTGTATTCTTAAACGAAATATTGAGAATACATTACTGAGTTTAATTTTTAGATGGAATACAGCTTGGAAATTCATGCAGGATTGAAAGCTTTACTGCATATAAATACTGGGATATAAATAAATGTAGATTGCTTTTCGAACGCATCTCAACTATGATATCATCAAATACTAGTCTATTTTAATTTTCCAGAGAAGCACTTTGGAATATGTGAGTTAAGTTCCACATTAAGTTATTTCAAATGTAAGTAAAAAAAAAGTTTTATATATTCTAGCTGGATATTTTGTTACATTTATTTTTAAAAATTGTTTTGAAAAACTTTGAGGTGTGCATAAGGATACTGAACTGAACTAATACAATGAAGGAAATGAATTTAAGCATGTTTTATTAGCTATAAAAAACTCACAATATCTTTTTGTAAAGAAGCAGCCTTTTTTATCTTACATCTTATCCTTGGAGAAGTTTTAATTTTGATTATTCTTAAAGTAACATTTTTTATAGAACAATTATGAAAAAGCATCTACAATTTTAAAAAAAATGCCCCTAGTTGAGATGACATTTAAAGTATAGCAAAATGCAAATATTTTAAAGTAACCTCTATTATATAAGGATGATATGCTTTCAAGAGAGTACGAAAGCCTTCAAAGAATCCAACAGAAAACGAAGTAAAAAACATCATCGATGTATTTGGTTATCATGCCATTTTCCAGCCAGAAAATCGAATGAGTTTATCACCACTTCAAATGACTACGAATCTCCAGATTTGGTTTTCGACATTCTGTGGTTCATGGGGGTTAATTTTAGAATGAAAAGTATGAAAACTTACTGTGAAAAAAAAAATTGTTCGAAATTTCGTATGCTTCTTTTACTTATTGGGTCTGTCCTATTCATTCAGCATTCGAATGCGTTCGTTTATTGTTGAAGACAAAGGAGCTATGATCATAACAGAAATGATAGCATTCCTGTGTTGTATTATTTTATGGATATCTTTAAATGTGCAGAGACATAAAATAATTGCTATCAATGAAACTACTATTAGTGATCAAATGTGTACATCTATTATTAAGAGGAATTCGAAGAAACAAAGATGGATTAATTTGATATCTCTTATGACGATTGGCTCTCCAATATTCACGAGTGCGTTGTCTATGTTCATTTCTAAAACAACTAAAGAGGATATAAATAAACATTTGACATTTTTATCTTTTGGATTTCAATTAAATATTGGAACTTACTATAAATATCCTATCTTATTCGTATTACGGTCCTGTGATCTCTACATTTGTTTTGTATCTTCACAAATGACATGCCTTCTTCTTTCCATTCTTAGCTACAATGTACATATTCGCATTAAGGAAACTGAAATGAAATTTGAAACAAATGTTAAAGACATGAACGTCTTATATTCGTCTAGCAAAGCATTGAAAAGTTACAAAAGAATGCAAAAGTTGATACTTAATTTAGAAAATGCTATCTCTTTGCCATTATTTTATGTAATTGCGTTCCTCCTATGTGAGCTTTTTGCATTGATGAGTAATATTATTCATCTGGTACGACTGAACAATGCTTCGTCTTCTCTATGTGTTGTTGTGAGTGCCACATTGACAACAGGGTTTCACGCAGTTATGCTCATCTTTCGTGTAGCGAGTGTTGAAGAGAGTTATCATTCCCTAATTAGAACTTTCGTAAATTTACCCGATGATAATTTAAACCCACCGTACGTCAAAGAACTTCTGCAAATGATGAAATTGCTTGCATATCATGATCAACTTCATTTAACTGCTTGGGGAATGATTCCAATTAGAAGAGGATTTTTCTTAACAGTTGTTGGAACACTAGCCACATATGGAGTTTTACTCGTTCAGTTTACATGAAACAATCAAGCTATTTAGTTTACATAAGACAATTATGCTATTCAGTTTGCATACAACAATTATTATTCAGTTTACATAAAGTAATCATATTCCGTTTACATAAAGCAATCATACTATTCAGTTTACACAAAACATTGTATATTATTAAGTTTACAAAAGCATTACATGTCATCAAGTTAACAAAAACATTGCATACCAACAAGTTAACAAATGCATTGCATACTATCAAGTTAACAAAAACATTACATATTCAATTTGCATAGAAGTAATTTTTTTTTTGCGTTCACTAAAGTACCGAATTATGAAAGCAATTTCTTTACGAATCATCATCTCTATTAAATGATTATATATATATGTGTGTATATTTTAGGTGGAAATTTAGAACTGGGTATTTAGAACTTTTATACTATATATAGGTGGTAATAATTAGATATTTAAACTAACAAACCTAATTTGTTAACTAGCTTAAGATACTGATACATGTAATTGACGTTTAAGTGTGGAATAGTTATTAAATATGCTAATAGATTCAATAGGAAAAAAATTTACTTCGGGATTTACATTACGTGCTGTCATTTTTATGTCCTATCTGTACAATGATAACTCCGTACGATATCATAACACCCATTGTAGTCAAAATAAAGCTTCGATTGATGTTGAACATTTTCCATCCTGTGAAAGTTAACTGAGATCCATTCAAAATAGCTATCAATATCAGATATGAATTTGTAACATCTTTCTCATTTACAGCTATCTCACCATTATTTGTAATATTATCTGCCAAATTGTATAGAGACCTCTTTATGTTTTCTGCAACTTCCGTTACTTGTGAAGCCGTTAACGTAATAAGCAAAAATGCTCCCGTTGTTAACAAGAAAACAATCACGTTTTGTAAGACTGTTGTCAGACTTGTCAGTTCAGTGTCCTTGGATATTAATACTGTAAGAGTGTAAAATTGTCCGCTCACCATCAAGCCGTACAGAAGAAGAACGCATGGAGACAGAACATCATCGATTTCAGCTATTGTCCGACTCAGGCGATTGTAAAAATTAAGGTACACATTAATTGAACGACTCGTTACGATAAATTTGGAGTCATCATGACTACGAATTTGCTCATCAAGGGCAAGTACTACCCGTTTTGCTATGTTGTACACTACAACGCATGGGATGAATATTATTACTGAGACTCCGTATGCGTAATACATTTTGATAGGCACAAGAACCAGTAGCATATAATACATCCACGTTTGACAACCCTTTCCATTTGATTTGATGATAAACAAAATAGAATGCTCATCCTTAGTTCTTTCGGCTTGAATATGATAGACATCCAAAATTGATGAAATTATGGTCAGAAGTATAGGAACGCAGAAACCTAACATTATTTTATTTTTAAGAGACTTGTGAGGCTTGTTCCACATGATATCATCGTATAAAAGAACCAAATTCCTTGCCATATAAGGTATTTTTCGTCTAACTAGACACAAAACAAATCTCACAGAAATTGCTAAAAATATGGTTAAGCTGGTGGAAAAATGCAGGGTTACTGAACTGTACCGACGCTGCCAGAAGAATATGTTGACAACAATAATGGAGATGGCACACAAATGAACAGCCGCTTCGAATGCTTTTGCATACCATTTCAGCTTCTGCTTTTTGGAATTTAATGGTGGAAACACTAATCCAGCTAGGAGTAAGAACTTGAAAAGCAGATTAAAGTCTTCAGACAGATTTGCACCGTTTTCTTTAGCAGAGTTGGATTCAAATTTATTCACTCTCACAATCCTATGTCGACCGTGTATATAACGAGTCATTTCTCCACAGAGTTTTATATTCAAAAATTTCTGATACCTTGGAGGGGTAATCACACAATCAAATTCAAGGAATTTCTTAAATCTTAGTAAAAGAATATTATATTCTCTTAAATTTACAGTTAATAATTAATGGCTTGGTAGACGTTCAGAAGGCTATGCAATTGTTTAAGATATTAAACTGGATGTAGCGCTGATTTATTATTCTATCTTACTCTTTGTGTGTGAAGTTCACGATTCTGAAATTTGAATTATTAGTTCAGCTTACGGCTTAATTTCGATAAACCATCATTTTTTTATTATGGAAGTTTCAAACTAAATAACGCTTAGACGATAAAAAAAGTCACTTGGATGGATTATTCTTCATATCTCCAAAATCTTTTTTTCCGATTTTGGTATCTTCAACAAGATTTCATAACTGCTTTGCTTTACTGTCACAACAACAACGTTTTTGTTTATCTTGCAAATCAGGAACTTTGCATTCCGTATTCATTTTTTTAAGAAACAATTTTCTTAATATTGCGTTTACTTGTATATCGCTTATGTTTGAATATTGTAACATACAATTACAAATTATTCATCACCGGTTGAGATATTCCATCAGAATAACCAGATTTATTTGGCACGGCATTTATATGATATTGCTATTGATTTATCATCGTAGGAATTATTGATTTGCGAATTATTGAAAAAGCAGGATAATATCTACGCGGGATGTCCTGTTTTATGCTTCTAGTTCTGTGTGTGAAAGATTAAGTACTATTCACAAGTAGTTCAGTTTGACAGGAAAAGGACACTTAAACACCATGGGATACTTTCATCTGAAATGTTTACGTTCAGAGCCACATAAAATGATAATTTATGGAAAAGATGGCAAGTACAAAGTAAGAGTTCTTTATTTTACCTTAAATGCTAACCAGAACGGAAGTTCTTTTATTAGACTTCTAAAAGCTTTTCATTTCTTTCTGTATCGTTTATTGAAGGTTTCTTTTTTAAGAAAAAAAGTTTTATTCAACAATAAAAAAAATAAAATTGCTATGAATTAAAGAAGAAATTGGTTATTTTGCATTACAACTTTAAAATAATTTATTTTCTCTTAGAGTTTTCAATTATTAAAAGGAATACTTTTTACCATAAAAATGTTATATATGTTTTTTATAATACTTTACCCTGCTATTTGTTTATGTTTAATGTTTAGAAAGTTTGAAACAGAGGACATTGGGACGTTTTTAATAAAAATTAATACAATTCAGTTTTAAATGGAATATAGGATCTTACTTGCTGGCTAAATGCAATGTAATTTAATAAAATTCGAATCAAAAAAGCAAATCACTAACTCAGATACATAAAGTTTCAAATAAATAATTGACATATCTGTGCTACTGAGCTGTAAAGAATCAGAACTTTTTTGCCTTACTAAAATTTAAAGAATCTTACCCTACTCTCCAAAAAACGAAGAATAAATGAAACATGTATCACTTTTCTTAAACTTTTACCTTTTATCCTAATTTTTTTAGCCGGAATTGTGTATTGTAAAATAATTAAAATATTATAGATGTGTGGAATATAAATATTGCTTTTTTCCCTGATTAAAACCATTTCTGAACTTGAATACATTTGTAATGAATCAGGGTATTATGTGAACATTTTTTAGACAACTTCTAATTCGATGATTTTCCATGCATGTGTTACAACTCACTGGAAAAAACGAACGCGTGTATTAAGTAAACAAGTATAGTGCAGTGGTCTCCAAACTTTATCTACTCATGGAATCCTTAAAACTATTAAGCATTTTCTGGGAACTCCGTCTCTTCACTCTTAGAATATATCTTAAAATAATACTTAAAGGGGATTAACATAATAGGTACTTTATGTAAAAACAAGGAAAAGTATTATATTTGCTATTGAAATTTTTTAATATTAAACCAATGTAACTGTAATTTTTTATACTGTATTAAATCTATAATGCATTTTCTGAGAAAGTATGTTTTTCAATTTTTTGCTTCACTGTAAGGTTTACTACAAGATTTCTTTTTAAGGTATTGAAATGAAATTTTCAGAAAATGTTTTATTTAGTTTCATCTCCAGTATAGACTATAATCTAATCTCTGTATGTACATTTATGTATTTTATTACACTTTTTGTGATGAAATAACATTAGTTTTTTGTAAAAAATTGAGTTCTTGCATAAAAAATGACATATTTCAAAAACGTTCAAAGGTATTACAAATCTTGTAGCTCTAAGCACAGATAATTGTGTTATTTATGTACTGTATGAATATTATTCGAATATATTAATTAAAACTTTCAATACAAAGTTTACCGTAACTGCTGCAATTTTTCACTAAATTTATACTTAAAATTCCCAATATATCCAAAATTATTTTTAATTTTGTAGAAATTGTACTTGAATTCCCAGGTTTATGCCCCATTTCAAATAAAAAAGTGTTTAATTAGTTGAAAATTTATATATTTAAAAAAAAGTGCTCCGAAGCTAGTCACACGCCTTAAAGGAGATCAACATGCTATAGGTACTTTACGTAAAAGCAAAGAAAAGTATTGTATTTGTTATCAAAATTTTTTAACATAAACCCAATGTAACTTATCCTTTACAGCAGTAATTCGTGCTCCAGGTGTGACATGTTATTGCTTTATATTTAAAAACTGGAACATATATATATGGAATATATATATATATATATATATATATATATATTCCTTTATTACGCTTTCATCATATATAATCTAACATGGCGGACCTTTTTATATATACAACATCGCAGCGAGGAGACACCAGCCAAGTCCTTTCTTAGTATATATATATATATATAGGCTTGTTTATATAAATCCTTATATATAGTTCGCTCTATTTTATATATACCTAAACTTTTCAAACCTATATATATATATATATATATATATATATATATATATATATATATATATATATATATATATATATATAAACTGGTGTGCAAAAATTAAGGACGAGACGGTTTTTTCAATATAACTTTGTACAAAAGCTTTCCAAATCAACACATTTAATACCGTAAGATCCCCAATACGTAAGGACATGTGTAATGTAAGCAACACTTACTAAAAGAGAAATCAGAGGGATAAAAAGAAGCTTTATTGAAAAAGTAGCATGGAGCGCAATGCGACTGAAGGCCGAAACATCCCTGTGATGGGTGTCCAGCAAGAAACATCCAGTCTTTAGTAGGGGATATGATCTCCCCTGACTGCTAGGCAGGTTTCACAGCGTCTGCCCATGCTGAGAATGAGGGTGTCAATGAGTTGTTGAGGCATTGCTGCCCATTCGTCTTGCAGCGCCAATCGAAGCTCCCGAATCGTTACTGGTGGTAAGGTACGAGCTGCCAAGCGTCTGCCTAGAAAATCCCATACATGCTCGATGGGATTGAGATCCGGAGATCGTGCCGGCCAATCCATACGTTCAATATCCTCACTCTCTAAGAGCTGTTTGGCAGCTACTGTGCGATGACATGGTGCATTGTCGTCCATGAAAAGGAACTGCAGACCCATAGCGCCTCTAAAAAGACGCACATATGGAAGAAGAATCTCGTTACAATAACGGGTCCCGTTGACTGAACCTGCGTCGAAGATGTGAAGGTCTGTACGACTACCAAGCATGATGCCTCCCCAAACGAGAACACCGCGACCTCCCTACCTGTCCCTTTCAATGATGTTCGAGGGATGATTGCGGCTTCCCCGCTCTCTCCAGATGAGTATGCGATGAGAATCGCTACTCAAACTGAATCTGATCTCATTTGTAAAGAGTACTCGTCCCCATTCATTGTCTCTCCAATTCCAGTGTTCCCGGCACCACAGAGAACGCCTTCTCCGATGGGCAGGCGTTAAAGGTACACACCGTACAGGGCGTCGTGCAAATAGACCACCACCGTGCAGTCTTCTGGCCACGGTAAAACGCGATATCGGTCGTCCAGTCGCCTGTGTCGTGTGTCTAGAGATTTCTCCGCTGTCTGCCGCCTGTTTCTCTGGCCTGTAGACAATGTACCGATCATCTGCGGGTGTGGTTCCTCGTGGACGACCACTACTGAACCCCGGATAGCTGTTCCTGTAGTTTGAAATTGTCTCCTAAGTCGTGAAACGATGCTGTGAGCAATTCCGAACTCTGCAGCCACACTTGTCACACTGCGGCCTTCCTCCAACTTCCCAATGATTCGACCTCGGGTAAAAGCATCCAGATGTCGTCTAACAGATTGATTATTCGCCATTTCTCGCTGAGGCAGCAACTCGGTGTGATTTTAACTGCTATACGGCGTGCAATCTCTTTGCCAGAAATACTGATCTTACACCGACAACATGCTTTATACTACTCAGACACTCCCCCATTACGTCTACCTGCATATCTGCGCATGTGCTACCGTACATCACCTTACTTAATCTCCTGATTGGTCTTTCTGTCCGCTCTGCCTCTTCGTTCAGCTGATATGCTAATTTTTCGACTTCGTCCTTAATTTTTGCACACCAGTGTATATATGAGTGTTAGGGTATATGCTTGTATTTTTTTACACAGGCTGTCGAATTTTAATTCTGCTGAAGTTATCTGCAGTCGCATTTCGTATTCTGCGTTTAGCCATAGTATTCGATATTTGGATCTATTTATGCTTACTTTTCCCTTCAAGGGAATATATTCTCATATTATTTTCTTCACTTCAAAAAGGTGTTCCATCGTATAATTTTCCCCATTGTCATCTAAATTAAAGTTATTATCCATTTGAAAACTGTCAAGCTTTGCTAAACACTGTGCACGTTTGTCTCTTTCACCATTGACGATTACTAGTGAAATTTTGAAACTAATGCTTTAATTATTATAATACGTAAGTTCAGACCTTTTGGCGGAATTTCTTTAATTCGTTTAGAATGGCAAACATGTCTGCTAAATACAACAAACATTTCATATAATTTTGAAACATAGTTATGACATCATTCATTTAAAAATAATCTAACTTGGAGGGGGATGGAAGTCATTTTGAAAATGAGTGTTAGAAGTTCTGATTTTGTGAAAGAAAGGGAAAATTTATAAAAGTAGAGATAACCCGTGCAACGCCGGGCCATACAGCTAGTTACGTATAAGAGTATAAATAACAGTTTATCTGAAGTCAGACAAGATAAATATTTATCATTTATATTAGAATAGGTATTTTAGGTGCACCTTTAAATAATATTTTTAATTAATACGTAGATTTTTTTATATATGCATAGATAATTTTACTAAGGATTATTTTAATGTTTAGACATTTTTTTTCCAAAAACAAAATGTATTTAATTTTAAAAATCATTACACTTCACAAAAATGACGTTTTAAAAGATACTGTTATTGTTTAATACAATTAATACGAATATGAAATGAATCAAATGAAAATATTTGACATTTTTTATTAATGTTTCTTGTTTGCATAATTTTCATATAAAACATTATATATATTCAATGAATTAAACAATAAATTACAAGAAATAAATTTCACTGATCACCATTAATTAATCAGAATAAGCTTTATCCTTCTGCTGTTTTTAATTATTCGATTTTATAAGAAATTGTAGATTTAATTCAAAAAGTTAATTACAGTGTGTCTCTTAATTATGATGAAAATTATTACTGCATGCATTTTATACAAAATATTGAATCTTTTGAAACTCTTGTATAGTACTTAGGATGATCAGAAATATCGAATTTAAGATATTGTGTCCCGATTAAAGACAAGTCTCTTAAAATGTCCTGAATTGCCCGTGGTTGATGAAAAATAGTAAGACTAATAAATTTATATGAAACTTTACAACGGAAGCCACACACATCTGCAGTATGTGTGTAGCAACAGAATGTGTGTGTGAACATCTTCAGTAATAAGATCATACGAAGAAATCTTAGTTGAAATGCAAGGGACAGAAAATGATGGTTAATACAAAATATAACTTTATGAAATTTTATAGAGAACTTATGAAGCAGCTAAAAATTTAATTATATATATATATATATATATATATATATAATCGTCGAAATATCATATTAAGGTATCCGACTACGTTCGGAACCGTGATTTTAAAAAAGCGCATAAATGGATAATTTTCATGATATTTAGTGTCACTCAGATTAGAATACATGCATAAAATTGTTTTAAGGACATTTTGACAAAAAAAATTTATTTAAATATAATATTTTGGGAAAAAATTAATTTAGAATAATCTTTTTTCCAAATGTCCTCCTTTTGTGAAAAATGGTTCTATTATAATAATATTTTGCCTGTATATAGCTCAGACCTCTCTACAGAGGCTCAACTAGAATTTTTGAAAAATTCACATTATTTTCAGAGTTACCACCAATTGAAATAATTATTCGCGTTTTTTTCTTAAAATTGCTTCCCTCTGTTGTAAAATATATGAATAAATCCACTTCTAAGTCATATATTTCAAAAATTCTAGTATTAAATTCTAGTTCAATTCTAGTTTTCTAATTTATTTTTTATGCGTCGCATTTTTTGTAGTAAGCATTTTGTCAAAGGGAAATAAATAGTTGAACAGTTTTGAAAAAAATATCTTAAATTTATACTTCAATTAGACTTAGGAGGTTAGACTCAAACTTAACTTCTTAAAAAAAAGACTCAAACTATCTTAACACTAGAAGACTGAAATTTAATATAAACCTATATTGCCCCAAAACAGTCAAAATGACTGCATTTTGAAAGAATAATTAATGTGTAAAGAAATTTGTTTAAAAAATTAATTTTTAATAATTTTTTATATTATTTACAGTCATATAACAAGTTGTTAGTAAATATTAACCATAAAAAAATTACTTCACTTGGGGAAAAAATGTATTCTAAAAATGTTTAAGAAATTGTATCATTATATACAGCATTGTTTTTCATTGTTAATTGAAACTAAAAAGCAGTCAAAATGACTTCCTTGGGCAAACTAGTGTTAAAGTTAAATTATAATTTCTTTCTAATGTAAAGTAGCATAACATAATTAAGTAATTCAGCTTATAGTAATGAAGCTATCAATATTTTTTTTAAAGTAAGAGTACGTTGAAAATTTTACTGCTAAAAATTCTGAACAGATATTTCCAAGAACAAAATTTCTTTGAACTAAAATCAGAATAGAGGAATCAAAATAATAAATATATCTGTTTTTGAAACTGCACAAAGAGCAATACGATTGACACACACACACACAATAAATGTTTCTTTACTCAAATTCATTGATGAGTTAATTTGAAGAAAAGATATTTTTTATTTTATCTTTGAATTTTATTGGCGAGTACACAATACATTTTTCATTCTATTCATAGCAATCTTCAATTGAATCAAGAGATTTTTTTTCTTTTTTGGGAAACTTTCTTGTATTATATTAAAATACTTAGGTAAGCTTCTTTTTATATAAATTTGATTATATTTCTTCCATTATATAATATTAAAAAACTTATTAAAATATATTTAATAAGTTTTTTAATAAATATATTAAAAAAATTGAAATATATTTATTAATTAAATATATTTATATTAACTTATTAATAAATATATTTAATAAGTTAAAAAATTCGTTCTTGCATTCTTTGTATTTAACTCATTGTTTAATGTATTTAAAAAAGAATTAGATAAAATTGTCTTGAGATTCTAAAAACACAGCTTAAGTTTGAGTTACCATAATGAACAAAAGTTCACAGAACTCTTGAAATCTGTGTGACTGAATGTACATGCTAAGCATATTTTCCATATGAAATAGAAAACATTGCGTGTTTATTTTTACAAAAGCATTCCTAAGAATCAATTTATCAATATTCATACATTTTTTAATGCCCTTCATGCAAATGACATTTTTGATGGATTAGTGCTGTTTCTGGATTTTACTGCATGCCTAAAATTCAGTTGAAAACGGACTATGTTACTGTTATGTTTTTTATTTTTGTTTATATGTATTTGAAACTAAGACAGCTCTATTTTGTTACTGAATGTGATATAAATACTCAAAATAACTTCCCTGTTATTAAAAGTGGCAATTTTTTAGTTATTACAAATGGAAGAATGTGTTATTAAAATTGATATTTTCTTAGTAAAAATTCCTTTAAGCATAATATCTGATCACCCGAAAAGTTTTAATTGTAATATTTAACTTCTGATTTCTGAAATAATGAAGATATTACGTATTTCAAAATTTTAAATAGAATTTTATATCTAAAGGTAGCAGACACACACATAAAAATATACTGAATAGTCGAAAATAAGTTTTAAAGTAAATTTAAAAAGAAATGTAACATTTATATAAGTTATATTACATTATAACAACTGATATACTATTTGTATTTCAAAGATATTAAAAGTTTGTAAAAAATTTACCAAGATTTCATGAAATGTATAGTTTTATTTACCGTAAAATCCGGCGTATAACGCGCACTTTGAACACAAAAAAAAAGATCGAAATTTAAAGGTGCGTGTTATACGTCGGGTATAAAAATGAGAGCTTTAAAAATAACGTATGAGATGAGCATTAAAAAATTTTGCCTCTACACAGATCGAAGTACTGTTTATTTAAAAGAAATGACATGCATTATGAACAAAAAGAGCTATAGTTCTAGAAGAATACTATTTTTTCAAAAGCCTAAGATAATACCTCGTATAAATAAACGACTTAAAAACATAACAGCATTGTAAACCAATATTTAAAAAATTTTCGTAAAAAAGGGGGTGAGCGGTATACGGCAAATATACCTAAAAATTAAAAAAATGCAGCTCTAAAGTATAGGTGCGCGTTATACGATGGATTTTACCGTATATAACAAAAAGAACTATTTTATGTTAAATTGATATTAAAAGATTAATTAAGGTATCCGACTACCCTAAAACCATGATTTTTTTCAAAAATTAGTAAATTTTTTTATGACTTTATTTTATAGACCATTTTATTAACTTAATAACAATACCAAGTACTTTATTTTCCCTCCACTAGAACAAAAACTACAAGCGTTTTAGTAAAAGCAAATGCCATAACTTTACACAAGATTTCAAACTTTAAAATGCGTTTTACTCGAAATGTGTGTTTTTTTTTCGAAAAACTCAAACGAGGACCGCGATTGCTCAAAAAGTTTTGAAAATAATTAGCTGAAATTTTTTGCTTATGTTCTGCATAACAGTAGAAGTGTTTTGATCTTCAGATTTATCAACAACTGTTTTATTTCAAAATTTGCAGTTCTTTATGTGAATATAGTCATTGTTTTTTTTAAGCAATTTCGTATAATGACTTAGATAAAGTGCTCTAGTTTTTGTAAAAATTAAAATATCTCTTATCGTGAAGGTCACTTCAAACAGGAATAACAAAGTAACACATCAAAATTGAAAAATTGAGAATTTGTTCATAAAATCTTTGTACAGAGCGGGCCCCGTTTATGTAATTTTTCATACATTTTTACTAGTTTTTTCCCATCTTAATAATAATAATTTTTTTCTTTTACCAATTTTAGGATTTTTTTCCTTAAAATATACTAAATAAATATAAAAATCACAAAAAGATCTCCATATCTCCTTTTTTTCAAAAAAAAGTTGTCGCAAGTAGTCGAACACCTTTAGTATATTTACAACGTATAAACTCAAGTAAAATTGACAAAATTCAGTATTCAATGTGTATGTATGTAAGAGTACAAAGCGCTCTCTAATACTTTTAAGTGCTTCAGTATATCCCAGGACTCCAACGAGAGAAGAATTGAATGAAGAGAGTAATAAACAAAATAAAGCCCATTTATGTTTTCTTAGTACATTTCTTGAATGCTTCGCATTATTGTGAAAAACTGAGCTATTACAGCTACCAAATATTTTGGATTAAAAACAACTATTCTATAAATTAAATCTTTAAATGAAAAGAAATTCATCAGGGCAGTGTCGTTGAGCAGTGTTCCGCAACCTTTTTATCGCCACGGACCGGTCAACGTTTGTTAATTTTACCGCGGCCCGCTGAGGTGAAAACATTGATTGTTTATATTTTAGACTGTTTTGATTTAATAATTTTAATTCAATTGTATTTAATCGTGACATTAGAATAAAATATAGCTACACCAAAAAAGGAATATAAAGTGATTTAACAAGGATTATAAAGGGATTTTCATAAAAAGTAGCTCAAATCCAAGAAAAACATACCACAGTAAATAATGTAATGTTTCCTGTGCGACCCGGTACCATTTGATCCACGGACCGGTACCGGTCCGCGGGTTTGCGGAACACTATCATAGAGTAGACGTTATACAAAATCAATATACAAATTAATATCGATGTCTATAGTTGAGCATTAAAAGTGACATATAAATAGTTAATTAGAGGCGTTAATTATTTCCTTGACATATTTTTAAAATTAAAAAAAGTACTGAGAGACTTCTCAGCAAGTAAGGACAATTATTATGAGCAACTGATAATTTAAATTAAGGTATCTAAATCTTTTCTTCATACAAAAAAGCAATTAATATAAATGAATTGAATTTTCAAACAGCTGATTGAATAATGATAAACAATATCGTTAAGAAAACAACTGATAACATAAAAGAATAAAAATCTAAATACATATCTATCATTTTATATATTTTTCATTGAATTTTTTCTAGTTAAAGTTAAAGTTATGTTTGCAAGAGAAATTGAACAAAAAAAAAAAAAAAAAAAAAATCAACGCACGTTTCAAGTAACAGCTTTTTAAGTATTACATTTTAATGGCATCAGTCAAGCAAATTTCTTCTTTGGCTTTAATGTTATTAGCAACAGCTCCCGTAAATTAACATAGAATTTGTACATATTGTTTAATTTCCATACACCTACGTGGAAAGTTTTAGATAAAATTTCAATAAAAGTAGAGAACGTCGTTTATCCGAATCAATTGGGACCGGACACCGTTCGGATATGCGATTGTTCGGATAACCGAATGCGATCCATGCAATATATGAAACCGGACACTATACGAGTATTGAAAATCATCACATGTGGGAAACGTGCTTGAAGGAAAAGCAAAATAGGTGCAAAATGTCGCAATTACTTTTATTGAGGAAAATAATCACTTTTCGTTGTACCATTGTACACCTTCGTTTTTTCGCTGAAAGGTCTCTGAAAAAAACTGGTTCGGATATTTAACGCTCCGGATAATTAACGTTCGGATAAACGACGTTCTACTGTGCTTAGAAAAATAAACCTTTTCTGCGTTCGGAACAAAAGTGCATTCAATACACATAGTTCTTTTAACAATTTAAATTTTATACCTCTTTATAATATTTAACGATTTATTTTTATTATTGTTTTTTTATGAAATCAGATTGTATAGAGCTTCTAAATTTGCTTGAAAACTTTATCAGGAATGAAGAAATCGAGTGCATTATCAGTTAGTGAATAATTATTGGCTGTTAGTTCTCAGATTTGTCAAGTGAACTATGTACCTATCAGTGGTTTAATGTATACCCCCGTATTGTGAGGGCCCAAAGCATGACTGACATCAAATGCGTATTTGGGCTTGAAACCACAAAACTGACTTTGCAGGGGGGCTCTAATTCTCCATTATACCATAGGTACTTACAAAGGCACAAAGTACACATTTCGAATTCAATTTCGTACTTAAATCTGATGGGATAAATCACTGATGTTTAGATCGGCGAAATCAAGAATCAAACAATTAGAGCAGTACTACAGGAAGATTATGTAAATGCCCAAAAAAAGGTGCGCAATCCAATGACAAAGCCAGAAACTTCGCTGGTACTTATTCACATCACAAGGTATTTAATTGTTCTATGCAAAATTTTCTGATGAACACTTTTAGCCTGCAGGGCTGAGTTATTAATAATTAAATAAGAACAAATAAAAAAATAAAGTGCAATAGAATGAACTTTTAAAATTAAATTCACTTTTAAAATTAAATTCTTTATTTGAAGAAGTAGGCTTGATTTGCATTATAAACAAAATTGAAAAGTGATTGATTAGATGATTAATTTATTTGTAGATAAAATAATGCCCCCCTAGGACTAAAAAAGGGAAAACCCCCGAAAAAAATGTTTTTGTCAAATAGGTTTGCTGGAACACTAATTAGATATAATAACTAATCAAGTTCGATTAAAGGGTAATGTGCGTAGGGGAGGGGTGAATAAATTAGCGGAAAATAAAAATTTATGATTATTTCAGAAATAGAGACATTTTTTTTTTGTATACATAGTTGTACTTAGCGTGTAGATAGGTAAAAAGCGATTGCGTTTCGATAATTGAATTGCTGGGATTATTTATAGTAAAAGAAAACATATTCAGGAATAATTTTGTAAAGAAATTCTCAAAATAGGATCAATTCTGAGATATTTCTATCGGATCAAAGTGCATTAGTCGTGTATTTTTATATTAGTATATATTAGTCGTGAGAATTTTGTTTTCTACGGTTTGGAATTTTTTTTCCAAGTGGGTCGGGTTTACTATGCTCCAAACAGAAGAAGTAAATGAAAAAGTTGGGAGGATAACTTATTTGTACAAAAGTATATTTTGTTTTAGATAGAAATTAAAGTTTTCCTATGAATAAGAGAAATGCATAGGTGGATTTTATTCCAAAAATTATTACCTTGATAAATGACGTGATTTTTGCATGTCAGTTTATTGTCTTTAAGGTCCAGATAACAAACCACCAAAACTCGATTGATATCCTCGAAGGGAATAATATTAAATGAATTTTTCTTTAGGTTCGTTTTTCCTAAATATAACAGCTTGTGATTTGTCAATTTTTAAGGCTATACTCCAATCTATTATCTATTCCTCTAGAGTTAGGTTGCAAGGTATTTTTGTATCTTTTTAAATGTATTTGATGTTAACACCTTTTACGAGAATCTCCGAGTAATCTGCGAAATGATAAGAATTCAATACCTACACATGTGATTGTGTGAATGCGAAATCAAATATATTATATCATACATATTTTTTTCTCAAAAATATCAAAAAAATAAAAAAAATTTCTCAAAAAAAATATATATATAATTTTATGCATTGTTCTCAACAATGTTCTTAAAATAATTTGTCTACTTTTAAATTTTCAATGTTTTATTACTGATCTTTCTAGAAATATATTTTTGCAACGATTTCAATTTTTTACATTAATTTTTCTTTTCATTTTTTAAAAATTAAATTTAAACTTAAGCCTACATTGCATAGAATAATTATTGAGTTATTTATCAAAATTTTCTTTAAAAAAAATTATTTCATTAAAATTTGTATTAGCAAGACATTTTCATATTATTATTTTTGTAAATTTATATGAGTGAAGTTTTTTGAATAAATATACCTACTACAGTGCATCTCAAAGTTTCAATGTTCGTGACCCAATATTCAATCATGATTTTAATCACGCCCCCCCTTCATACAATAACAATGTATTGAATTCAATAATACTTATACTTCGAAGCTAAAACTACAATACGACCTTAACCTCTTAAGTGCCACCGGCGTATATAAACGACTCGCTCAGTCAAAGCGTTAATTTTCCCTGACGTATATATACGTCTTTCCGAAGTACAATCTTTTCTCTGCACTGCTGTCCATAAAATTATTCCAAAGGCTTTGGAATGCAATAAAAGGACCTTGACAATGTTAGCGAAGTTACTTATTTCAGAATGTTTTTGCTTCTTTATTCCTCCCCCCCAATACATCGCATGCGCGCGCCTACGAGGAAAATGGTTGACATTGGGAAGCGAATCGCGTAACTTTTAATTCGCAGTTAAGGGATTAATCATAAACCGTACAAATTATCAAGATAAGTGTTAATTTTTTGTATGTAATTTATAAAGGGTGTTTTTTTAGAGGTATAGAACTTTAAATTGCAATAAAACAACGATGTATTATTCGATTGACATGAATTTTTTTTATTCGAAAGATAATCTTGTGGCATTACATTTTAAATATGATCAAGCAAGGCGTAGATTCGTCGAATGGGCCCAAAACGAGATTGCCGTTGTTCCCGATTTTCATAAGCGAATTTTGTTTAGCGATGAAGCGCACTTCTGGTTGAATGGCTACGTCAACAAACAAAACTGCCGCATTTGGAGTGAAGCTAATCCACAAGTGTATGTCGAAACACCGTTACATCCAGAAAAACTGACTGTTTGGTGCGCTTTATGGGCTGGTGGAACCATTGGTCCGTACTTCTTCAAAAACGATGAAGGCCACAACGTTACAGTCAATGGTGATCGGTATAGAGCCATGATTACTAACTTTTCCTTCCTGAATTGAACAATCATGACGTCCAGGAGCTGTGGTTCCAACAAGACGGCGCAACATGTCACACAGCTCGTGCCACAATCGATTTATTGAAAGACACGTTTGGTGACCGCCTAATTTCACGTTTTAGACCTGTGAATTGGCCTCCAAGATCTTGTGATTTAACACCGCTAGACTATTTTCTGTGGGGCTATGTAAAGTCATTGGTCTATGCGGATAAGCCACAAACGCTTGACCATTTGGAAGACAACATTCGCCGTGTTATTGCCGATATACGGCCACAAATGTTGGAAAAAGTCATCGAAAATTGGACGTCCAGATTGGACTACATCCGAGCCAGCCGTGGCAGTCCTATGCCAGAAATCATATTTAAAATGTAATGCCACAAGATTATCTTTCGAATAAAAAAAAATCATGTCAATCGAATAATACATCGTTGTTTTATTGCAATTTAAAGTTCTATACCTCTGAAAAAACACCCTTTATATATGAAGATCCCATGGGGTCACTGGTAATTATTAAACTTGTTCTTAACTTAGTATTGTTAATTATAAAACACATTGTGCGGTACTGATGCATTTGCAAGTGTATTATATCAGTGCAAATGTGTATTTTATTTTTTATTATGCCAGAATATATTTTATTTGTTTACTTCAGTAAATTAATATATTTTTTTAAAAAATAATCTTTTGTTTTTCACTTTTCGATATGCTCGCGCCCCCCTGGTAAAGTCGTCACGTCCCAAGGGGGAGCGTGCCCCACAGTTTCAGAAACGCTGACCTACTATATTTAACTAACCAAATATTCATCTATTTGACATTTTTTTAAAATGAAATATATATATTTAAGACCACAAAATTAGTAAGTGCAAACGAACATAAAGAGAAAAAAAGTCTGTAATGCTTTTTACATATTTTACTTTCCAAACATTCTTTATTAGAATAATTAACGTTACACTATGAAAAATGAAAATGACACTTTTTGTAATACCCACTCATTTTTTACACAACCTTGAATAAACCTATATACAAACCATAAAATATGAAGAACTCAAGCACGCTACTTTCACTAAATGTAAATACAGCTAATCATTTTCTCCTCACAGAAATATCGTCATGGAAATATTCTATGAACTTGAAAGGTCTTTCTATTCTTTTTCCCGTAAGCATTTACTTGTTTTTTGTTGAAAAACAAACTACGAAAACGCCATTTCGAATAGTGTTTGTCATTTGTAACATGAATATATAATAAGATCTAAGTGAATCGATAAAATCAACTTCCTTTCTATTACGACGGTGCAAATCTTGGAGAAATTCTGTTAATGAAAGGATTTTCATTTAATAATCGTGATGCAATCTTCTCGAATGTGTCAATATCGAGTGAAGTATTCAGGGTTAATGTTAAGTTCAGTCAGAAATCTAAGCCACCTCTACTAATTTACTGAAAGAATTATTTGTGATGTTTACAAAATCTAATTATGTATGAATTATTATTTACAGTTAAATACAGATGAAACTCATGTTTAACATAATATTTAATTAAGGAGAGTTTGATATATAAGCCAGTATATTAACTGACTACCCTAATAAAGCGCAGTGGTGTTGCCGTAATGTGTTTAATAAACTTTTGGATCCTTCCGTTCACATGCGATTAAAACTTATTCTTGTACTCATAATGAATATGCAGTTTCGAGATCAGTCCTAATTTAACAGTAATTTTAAGAGTTACTTAATTATAAATTAATAAAATAAATTATAGATAAACTCTTTGTCTTAGGATTGACTGTTAGGTGTTGAAGTTGCTTTTATGCCAGACAAAAACCCATTTAAAATCATAATTAAGCTTACATCGAATATTTTCTTCGTGAATAAGTTATATGAATAACTTACTTGAAAAGAAAGGAGCTACACTGCTGGACAATTGCTAAGGACGGATAACACTATCATCCATAGCAACCACAAAATGAAAGGAAGCAAAATGTGGAAAATTAGAATAAGTGCGGGATATTAGTAAGAAGAAGTATGAGTATGCAAATTTTTTTTCCACGTCTGTTTATCACGTGATAGCGTTCATAACAGCTTTAAAGGTTTTGACGCGTGTGGACAGTTGTTGTTTCAAGTCAAAGTTTTACAGGAAAGATTTAATAGACGAACTTAAAATTTTTGGCATGTCTTCCCGACATCACATAGATGATTTTATGCGTGGCCGAATTATTGGAAAGATCGAAGAAGGGCGAAAAATAACAGATGTTGCCAGGGAGTTCGACATCGCTCACAGCGCTGTTTCACGGCTGTGGAAGTCATTTAAAACTACTGGAATGTGTAGTAGACGGCACGGGGGAGGTCATGTTAGAAGTACGACGCCCGCAGAACACAGATATATCGTCCTATCAGCAAAAAGGAACAGGCGCACCATTGCTCAGTAGGTGGCAAATCAGTTTCTTGCTGCCTCAGGAAAGCAGATCTTCCGAAAAACTGTTGCCAGACGTTTGAGGGGAAGAGGACTATACGCACGCAGACCTGTTGTGTGTGTCCAATTGACCAGACAGCACCGTACTTCCCGTTTGCAATGGTGTCTTGAGCATCACAATTGGACTGAACAGGACTGGGCATGCGTACTATTCTCAGATGAGAGTAGGTTCAGTCTGTCATCGGATTGTAGACGCCAACTGATCTGGCGCGGGAGTGGTACTGCTTATCGTCCAGAAAATATCCAGGAAAAGGACCGATATCCGACATGCAGTATCATGGTGTGGGCCGGCATCATGATCAATGGCCGCACGCGCCTACATGTGGTTGCGAATGGGACTATGACGGGCCAACGATACATTGATGAAGTTCTACTTCCTCATGTTCGTCTTTTCCGTGGTGCTGTAGGTGATAAATTTGTTTTTATGGACGACAACGCAACATGTCATCGAACTCTCGCTGTTCAGGATTGTTTAGACAGCGAGGGTATTCAACGTCTCGTATGGCCAGCGCGTTCTCCAGATCTAAACCCCATTGAAAATGTGTGGGATGCTTTGGGGAGGCAAGTTGCTGATCGAAACTATACTCCGACAAACAAGAACACCCCCATCCGTGCACTCACAGAGGAATGGGATAAATTGCCTCAACAGCTGCTGGATAATGTTGTGCAAAGTATGGTACGACGTCTGGAATGTTGCATCACACTCCACGGTGGACATATCCCGTACTGATACCTTTCTTTAAGGTGCCTGCTGACTTTTAGATGCATTGTTCCATTTCTCCGTACGCAGATCAAATGAACATTTTTTTTTCTTTCAGATGTTTCACAGCTTTTGCACTTTCCAGAACAATAAATATTCTTTATTCTAATGTCTGGACAGTGTGGCAACTATATTTTATCCTACTAGGCCTCATGTCTCGCTTAATGTTATGCTACATAGCAATTTGTGATCCGTCCTTAGCAATTGTCCAGCAGTGTAGTTTATTTTTGAATGAATTGATGTATCAGAAATTTTTTTTCATTTTTTCTATAGATGAATAAAATATAATACATTTTCTATAAAATTATTGCTTTTCTAATTAAAAATAGACCACTGAATGTAATTTTACGTGTTTTGCAAAATCTAGATTTTATGTTAAGGGATTTTATGTTTCTATTATGTGATTTTATGTTTCTATTATGTGATTTTATGTTTCTATTATGTTTTATCTAGATTTTATGTTTCTATTATGTGATACTTTTTTGAATTCTTAAGTACTGTTATTATTTTTAACCATAAGTATAGTTTGGAAATTCTGCAAAATAAGGATTTTTCTTATAATAATGTAATTTTTAAAAGCGATGAATTTTTATAGTAAGATAATTGATTGTACAATCTTAGTGAATGTTTTTCTAAAATTGATGTCAGTCACTTTAACTCCTCTATACATGTTTGCCAGGTATTATTAGGCAACTTCATGTTAAAATTCGCCAGCATAGTCCATTTGATCTTTAATTTGTAATATTTTAATGTTTTCTTCAAAAATTTTATTTCTGTATAATTCAATATATATTCATTTTGAACATACATTCATTTCTCTTTAGAATGACAGATTATCTATTTTCGAAAATGATGTGATTACTATAACAATCGAATGTTTTTTTACGAACATTAGGTTTATTTTTAGTTAAGATACAATATTTATTATTCCTTATTTAACATTGATGTAGGTATATAAATTGATTGCCTTAATTACTAGCTGGGGAAATGTGTTTTACAGACTTTTTTCATTTTGAAACTTAAATTATGTTAGATTACGATTATGTATCCTTTTTAAAATTTTGTACTATCATTTTAAATTACAAACGTCAAATTAACAATCAGAATCTCTCCAAAGAAATATCTTATGGGGGAATCCGAGTAAATACAAAAATGTAGGAAAAAGCAATTGCATAAGCATTTTAGCACATGCAGAATGTCGTACAAGGTAAGTGTTATAATTATTTAAAGAAGGAATGTGTGTATGTAAATTTTTAACAAGTGTGTTAAGATGTCTATAGTTTTTAATCTATATCAAAAATTAAATTAATTTATAAATCTATCAAATAATTTTAAAGATGTGAGCCGAAACTAGTTTTCCTTCCATTTACATTACAAAGGAACGGAAGTCAAATGACAGTAATAAATGAAGACATTTAAAATATTCAAGCCTAACTAATAACTTCTCGCAAATATCGGAAGGCAGATAGCTGAGAGCATTGCATTATACTTCAAATTTGTTTTAAGAATTTTCTTCGATGAAACTTAAATTAGGCCCAGTTAGCACATATTGAGCCATTAAAATTATTTTCAATTTAATAAGTAAAAATTTTATATCAAATACAGATATCTTGAAGCTGATAAATACTGAAAATTGTCATAAAATATGAAGATGTTCTACGTACAATGTTTAGCACATTGCCCGTAGAAATTGCAAATAGCACATTGCCCGTTTCCTAATTCTATTTCAATAAAAAAAATGAGTAGTTGTAAAATTTCACAAAATTTTTTGAAGAATAGTTTTCACATTATTTATAATGAATTTTTCGACGAATGTTGTCAGAATGTTAGAAGTTTGAGAAAATTTTTGTATCAAACACACACACATAGCAAATTAATCGAAATCATTCTCCTTTTGAAGGAATTTAGGATGTTTAGAATTCTAAAAGGATTCTAATGTTTTCTTTAACTACATCTCTGGAGATAAATTCTGATCAGATTTAACTCTGAAGATAAAAGGCTATATTCTTAATTTTACATTAATTGTTCCTTTAAAGTACAGTCAAACCTCCATATAATGAACCTCTATATTGCGAATTTTTATATGTAGCGAACTTTTTCCTGGAACTAAGAACATTTCACGATTTTCTTCGTAAAATAACCTCCATATAGCAAAGTGCATTTTCTATAGAACGAACTTTTTTTTCTTGCAACTCTATTTTTTTCCCTCCCTATTTTTAAAGTATTTCTGGACATTTCAAGTTAATCTCTATTAACACATTTTATTGTGGTCATAAATCTTCAACTGGTTTTATTAGGAGATTAACTTGCCGACAGCAATATATAATTCCAAGTGTTTCATTTAAGAAGTATTACCTTTCACCCTCATTGTGCAGTTCACTAGAAACATCTTCGATATCCTCTTTCACCCTCAGTGGAGTTCTAGTTATAAAATAATGTATATTTAAAATTACTTGTATGCTTTAAATTATAGAAAATGTCTTTAAAATTCACTAATTTTAATATAAAATTATTTTCTTAATGTTGAAAATACAGTGCGTTCCTCGACATTCTTTTTCTTATTTTCCTTACAGTTTTTTTTATGGGTAAGATTTATAAAATAAATAGATGTTAATTTACAAAAAGGCGTGCATAATTACTTTTTTTAGTATATAGTGAGTAGGAATTTTAATTTTTTTAATGTGGTTTGTAAAATATATTGAAAGTGAACCTCTATAAAACGAATTTTCCATATAACGAACATTCCATTTAGCGACTTCGTTATATAGAGATCTGACTGTACTACAATTTTTCTAGCATTATCGACAAATTACATGCCTCATTTTTTTTTTGAAAATGTATCAACAATCCTATTTCTTTCCTTCTTTTGTAGAAGCACGGATTTCTTTCTTTGTCGAAAAAGTGAATTCAAGATGTACAGGATTCTAAAATTATTTCTGTGCTCTTCCAATTCTATACCTTTGATTATTCGTTTATAGCATCAACTTAGTTTTATATCAACTAGTTATTTGAAATGTTACTATTTGTTCGTAAAATACTAGTAAAATCTGATTTATATTAGACGACTCATTAATTCCTTTCTAGTTCTAAATAGTCTTCCATACTAGTATCGTGTCTGCAGCTGTAATTTAAGGAATAAGCTGGAATATTAAAATAACTTCTTTCAATATATAATTATAACATTAAATGCTTACCAAATAAGGGATAATAATTTTTATTACTGATAAAACGAAACATTGTTTTATATGTAGTGCTTCTTAATGAAGGAAGTGTATTTTGCGATGGTAAAAAACTTATTCCTACTCACATTCGTCGTCACCTACTATCAAGGAAAGTAATTTCTATTTTTAAAAAAATTACTGAATTAATAAGTTCGACTATATCTCGATTTTTTTTAAAAAAAAGCAACATCTATCCTATTTCTTGCTGTCTTTTATAGAAATACTGACTTCTTTCTGTGTTTAGAAATGCACAATAGCAGAATCAGACTGGGATAATACTATGCAGTGAGACGATGGCTACTGTTTCATCAGGAGAATGGTATGTCGTATTATCTTTTCTTTTACTTTTGATGAAGTGTAACGCAAGTATTTAAATATATATATATAATATACAAATTTATTCAATATTTCAACAATTCAACATCTAAAAACTCTTATAATTTAATATAAAGACTATCACTCGATAATTTTAAGAACTTTATTTCAATTTCTGAGAATTTTATTGTACAAATTTATTCAGATTAGTTTTTAATATTCTCTGTAAATAATAGTTATTACAAACTGGAAAAAAAGCTTTAATCTATTTGATATAATACAAATTTTTTTATTTCAACTAATGAAATAACTAATTTTTCTTATTACTAGGCTACAAATTTGCCGTTTTATAAGTGACTAATTAACATAAACGATCGTTTTTGTGTGTTGATTATTTGAAACTCTATGTTTTGATGAAATATAAATTAGTAAATGAATTGTAGAATTTTTAAAGTTATGGTTAAAAAAAAAAGCGCGTATAAGATGTATCATAAAAAAAGAATAGGGGGAAAAAACCCTAAATGATTGCGAAAATTATGCACTTTGCTCAAACATGTAATTTATTAGCATGTTTCTCCTTGTGGAGGGCTGATAAATCATCTTTCTATCACAAAAAAGAAAACAATCAACAAACCTTAAGAATTAGCATAGGTGCAAAATATATGAGCAGCAACACAAATGGTCATAAATATCTAATTCCAGTTTGATGCAACCCAAATGTCTAACGCATCTGCACGTGGATTTCTTTACTAAAATGATGCTTTTATGAGCATTTTAAGATTAAATCTTGCTTTTATTATTATGATTTGCTAACTTTGCTCTTGATTCTACGAGTGTGTGTATTAGGTAAGGGGTTCGTCACAGGTAACTTTTTGGAAACGGTTATAGGTAGCAATTTAAAAAGAAATGACACCTTTGATAAAAAAAAAATGAAAAATAATTTGCTTTACGTTTTTTGGTAATGGTAACTTGTTTAAAATAGAGAATAAACAAACAGTATCTCTAATTTTAGGTAACAAGTTCATATCTCTACCGAGCTTTGTTTATAATAAAATGTTACAGAAAAAATACTCATTAATGTTTTCTTTAGTAATTAAATTATTTAATTTATATATATAAAGGTCTATACTGCTTACGATGGAAGTTTATATTATTTTAACTAAATAAACCGGCGTAACCAGCCCACAGCGGGTCCCGTATCAAAATATCACGAATGTTCTTTTTTGAGGACTCTCAACATGTAACGATTTGTTTGCTTATATATGTTGGGGCCCCTGTAGCTTGGGGGCCCCATATCATTGATACGGCTAATACGATGGTAGCTACACCCCTGACTAATAACAGTGTAAGGTTTACTGAAGAGATAATTGAGGAGCATGCATCTTTTAAATGATGTAAAATCCAATCTTCTCTGCATAATTTAGCATGATATAAAAAACAATAGTGTGACATGAAATTTTTTAAAAAACATAATACAATGAAATCTGGGATTTTATTTTTATTAATGCCATTCCTAGAAGCAACATAAAGGCTGATGGCGACGAGTCTTGTAATTCTGAACTTCGGTCAAATGACGAGGACCATATTAGGACACTCCTGCGAAGTCAGGTTTTGGGTCCCAAGCCGGATTTTACAAAGGGTTGTGAAACCATAACCTAACATAGGCTTTGGTACCCTTAGAACACCCGCCACCAATGCGGGGGTGTACGTTACGCCACTGACGAGGACGACACCTTGGGTATTACGCCTCTCTCCAAAATTCTTTCCTTGTCAATGAGTAACGAAATTAACGTAGCACTTTTAGCAACAAGGGGGCTATTGGTGAAGAACCTCAATATTTAGAACCACGGACAAGTGATGAAGACGACACCTGAATTGATACCCCCACCTCCAAACTCAGTGGCGTAACGTACACCCTCGCGTCGCGGGGAGGCTCAGGATTATAGGGGGCTTAAAGGTTATTGTTTTGAAATTCTTTGTAAGATCCAGCATGGGGCCCCAAACCTAACATTGCAGTGTGGCTCTAGCATTTTCTGTTGCGCCACTGTCCATACTACCACACCATGCCAACGGGGGGGACTTTGAGCCTCGACAAATTTCCCGTACATCAGCCCCTCTATAAGACTGGTTTTCAGTGGCACTAGGGCTCGAATTTATGACACATCGGCCGCGAGTTCGTGACCATAGCCATTAAGCTACCGCGCGTTGTCCTCCTTCCACGTCGAACAAAATCAAAGATGTGTTGTTGAAAAAGCCATTCCTCATATCTGTCGCTAAAAGAATAAAACCCATATCCATGATCACGAGTTTCGAGACTTATTTCATAATCTTTACGATAGATTTATCAGCAAGGTTTTTGTATCACAAAAGCGACCTTAAATAAAGTACATAAAACGTTATCTTTTCTTTCAATGAAGGAATTATTTAATTTCAGTTTAGCTTGTATTCGAGAGATGGCGCCACGAATGTTGAGATTTGCAGTGATGGATGCAGCTCATCCTCTTCTCGTTCTCGAAGTACTTGTCAAGCATAGTTGATGAAAGTGGAATGTTAGAGTATTTTGCGCGTGGTTCACTGTAATTCACGCTTCGTTGCATTCAACAGGTATTCTCTGACATTTTTCGTTGTAAGTATACTTTGCTATTTCATTTTGTGGTGCCGCATAATCATAACAAATGACAGTGCAAAATATTTTTTTTGAAGAAATTATTATTTTTATAAACTGCCTATTTGGGAGCTAATTAACTAACGGATCATCATAAAATTATTCACATTTATTTGTTTTCTTTTCATACTTTGCTTTTTTTATATCTCACTCTATTGTTAAAAATAATTCAGTGAGAGAGAAAAAAATGAAGGAAAAAAAATAGGATTTGTTTATTTGTTTTCACTTATTTTTATAGATCATTTTAAAACTCGCTATTTTCTTTGTTTTATTTGTATTTCATTTAATTTAAATAATAAATTGTTTATAAGTGAGATTTTTTTATGGAAACTAGAATAATAGTAATTAATAAACATTAAATCACACAGATCATTTTTTTAAAAATAAATATATTTGTCAATGTATTTTATTGTATGGAAATTTTGATTTTTTTTTGCTCTTTTAGCGTGGTATTTTAATACTGCTTATGCTTGATCATGGAATCTCATTTGGAGTTATTGGCTAATGAGATATACGCAACCACTTTGTTTTCAATCTTAAAAGATAGCTGTTTATTGGAATGAAAGTTGCGGTAAGTTCTTATAATTGGAACATACAAAGATTACTGCTTCCCCTCAAAGCTGAATAAACATTTATATTAAAAGAGGGAAAAGGTATAGTTTTCATATTTTAGAAAATTAAAATTGTGTAAATGTTTTTTAAAATTATTCCATGAAAATATTTTTGTTTGTAGATTAAAAATGTTGATATACTAATATAGTACTTTAGAATATTATACACGTGGTTTCTTCGTAAGAACAAAAGGGACATCTTTAAAATTAACTTTTCTTTCTTTTTTTTACGTATTGTTATTGTGTACAATTTTGTGATTTGTTATAATGTCATTGTGCTGTATAAAATCATTATTTTTTTATACAGCACAGAACTTAATTACTACAAAAAAAATTTGTAGTTTGTCAATTGCTTCAATTTTTATCAAATTCTTCAATGCAGTGGACCCCAACCCCCGGTCCGTGCATCATATATAGTACCGGGCTACGCAGGGAACATTAAATTATTTCCATTTTATGTACTATGGTGTATTTCTCCGGGTTTGTGTGACTTTTTATAGAAATCACTCTACGCTCCTTGTTGAATCTCTTTATATTCATTTTTTGGTGGAATTCTATTTCATTCTGAATGATGTTTAAATACAATTAAACTAAAATTATTAATTAAAAAAAAGTAAAATAAAAATAATCAATGCCCCCCTCCAGCTTTAACGGGCCGCGATTCTTTATCAAATATTGACAGGCCTGTGGTGACAATAAGATTGGAAAGCACTGCTTAAATCAGGGGTGTCCAACCCAAATGACCTTGCGGGCCACTTCGGAAAAACATTATAATCTCGCGGGCCGCACATAAAAATGTGCACCTGTATATCAGATTTGGAAACAAAAAACATTTGTTGGAGTGAAAATTTAAAACAGAATGAATTATTACTATGATTTTCATTTTTTTATGTATACAGACATAGATAATATGATAATGTTTATATAATATAATAATGCAATGATCAAATAATGTTTAAAATATTACAGTGTGTGTGTTGCCATTTTCTTGAAAATTACGGTGTTCCTATTGAATTGATTTTTCGTTACTCATTGTTGAAATTTGATTGTGATGTCATTCGCAAACGATAAAATATACATTACCTTTTATCTTAAACGTCCTAAATAATATATTTTTTTTAAACTTTAAAAAACATCTCTGACTGCCCCTTGCTTTTTGGGGACTCCAAACAGAAAAGGAAGAGGAGAAACGAAAATCTCGCACACACAGAGAATCATGTACCATCCATAGTAAGCAAAGTAGCATTATGCAATTCGAAATTTATTAAAAAAGTAATTTACTATAGTAAAATCAAATGTAACTGTTTGATAAAATATAAATCTATTTTAATCTAAAGGACGTTCCTATTATCAAAAAGGATTTATTTTAAAACAAGAACAGGTAACAGGCAAATACATTATATATATATGTATGTATATTTCCCCTCAAATAAATTTCAAAATGAAAAATCTTTAAAAATCTGATATTTAAAATTTTTTTAAAAGAGTCAGTGGGCCGCAACTTTCGTACTGGCGGGCCACATGCGGCCCGTGGGCCGCGTGTTGGACACCCCTGGCTTAAATCAAAGTTTCGTTTACACATAGCTAATTTTTACTTTAAAAATATACATTCATATTAACTTGGCTTGTTTTTCATTTGTAGATTTTTTTAAAAAGAGATTTTCAATGTGTGTATATATCTTTTTTTTTAAGTACATTGCTGTAGAAATATAAAAAAAAGTTTTATACATATATTTATGTATATATGGTTAAATTTCTTTTAATCACTTGTGTTTTCTGTACTTCTATCAATCATATATCAGTAATAATTATTATTTATGTGAGCAAAATGTCTTTACTAAATTATTATTTTTTTTAAAAAAGGGTGTATAAAAATTGCATTTTTATTAAAGCGTCCAGAAAATAATTTCTCAATAATTTTATTCCTCATATCTCTATTGCAAAATAAAAGTAAAATTTATAATAAAACAATTCGTTTTATTTTAGTTTTAGAGGTAAAACAGTAAAAATTTTTACATAATTTTTTAATATAATGATAAAATTCAATTTCATTGAGTTCCCTCTTTCGGAAAAGCTAGATTTTAATAATCATTTTTTAACGTAAATAGTTTTACAGATGAGTAAACTTATTACAAACACTAAAATCTCATTGAACCTTTCAACATTGCACTCACGTGACCGTTTATCTTCCAGCTGTATTACCATATTAGAATACTAAAAAGGGTTAATGAAATCATATCTTTTTGGTTCATTCAGGAAAATATTCATATCTCGCTGTGAATTCTGCGATCAATCAGCGAATCTAAATGCTGCATGGAAAATCAAACAGAGCAGGATGGTTATAAGAAAACGATAAAGGGTGGGTAAATTTCATTTTATGAAATTAATTAACTATTTGTATCAAAATTTGTTGTGATGGAAATTGTTTCTGACATCTCATCTGAATTGTGTGATGCATTTATATCTTTTAAAGGCATCGACTGTAACTTTTTCTGGTGGTACATATACACTCATGAATATCCTTTTTCAATTCCTACTATTAGTTCACACACACACTCTCTCTCTATATATATATATGATGAATCCCCAACCCTTCAAATGTCTCTCAGTTGGGGTAAAACCTACCAGAACAACACAACCCGCCTTCCGCATAAGAGCTTTGACTTCGACTTCGGCGAACTTAAGAGCCACGTGAACAAACGACGCACTGGCTCCTGGTCGACGCTGAAAATATGACTCGTTTTGTCATGGCTTGGAGTGCAGACTGCTTTGCTGGCTGCACGTTGTATTTCTCCTGTCAATCTAAGAATTACTCCAATATAATGTATATATATATATGTAATAATTCCCTCTAGTACACTTTTTGTTAACTCTTTATACTAATATTTAAACAAACTTTAATTCTTTGGTCTAAAAATAACACTGTAATCTTAATCGTAATCGGCTAGTCCGAAGTCCCTGTCCCGCTCATTCTAACCACACAATCAGAACTACTATTACATAACAATCATTCGCTTGCCACTGCCGGTATAAAAGCGAAAAATCTTGTGTAATCACTCTCTTTGTCTTTTTGTTGAGTTCCCAAGATGTCGCTGCTGTGCTTGTCTCTTGTCCGCTTCGCTTTTTATAATTGTCGCAAGTTTGTCTTGTCAAAGTGAAAATGTACCGCAATTGTGTCTTAAGCTATTGATATGTGCATCACAATAAAAAAGATACACACACACACACACACACACACACATCTTGTTCAAATTTTCAATCGTTAATAAAAGAATTTCTATTCATCCATTCTGGTTCAAATACATTTCTTAGTAATGTTAATATAGTTTTTTTTCAAAATTTTCTTCAGTGATAAAACTAAAAATGAATAAATAGTAACAAACAAAAATAATAGTCCAACAGTATATATAGAAAGGGAAATCGTCTATTGTGTTCCTGTAGCGCAATGGATAGCATGTTGGATTTCCAATCCAAAGGTCGTGTGTTCGAATCCACCTGGGCTGCCCTAATTTCTGAGAATGTGATCTCTTTTTAATTATACTATTTTATTAGAACAATTGAATTTAATTATTGAATATATAAATAGTAACAAACAAAAAAAATAGTCCAACACCATACATAAAGGAAAATGGAAAATTTCAAGGAAAATCGCTTTCTGCTTTCCTCACTTAATATTGTGATTCTGTCATATGTATATACATATTTATATTAATTGTATTTATTCAATAAAAAGTAATTAAAATAAAAGTTTTCCTTGTTGACCTAAGTAGGAATTGACTTACATTTTTTTTATATTACTTGTTTAAAATTCTCTTAGTTGACCCCTATGAAAGAAAGAATTCTGAATCCCCATTGAACAATTAGACGACTATAAAATTTCTAAATTGAATAAAATGTCAGGTTTGAATTTTATTTTGCTTTCTTATTAAAATACTCGCTTTAAATAATTTTTAATACTTTGATACACACATTAAAATACAATGTATTTCATAAACTGTTTTATTATTATTCATCTATAGTATCAATGCTAATATCTGCTATTGAAAAATATATTTCTCAGTTTTAAAAACGCTTTTCATTATTTAAAGAGGGTAATATTGTAAGGTTAAATCTGAATATTCAATACCGCCATATGTGTGTGTGTGTTTTCTGCTTAATTATAAATATATATTCCATCAACTTTACACTGTGATGACGATTCATTCACTATTAATAAAATTGAAATGAGTAAAATATGGTAATAATTAATTACACCTTATAGATTTTCTCGACATTTATTTGCTACTCTTAAAATAAGTCTTACATTTTCCACAAATTTTTATCTAGTATGTACTAATTTTGTTATTAGTTATTGTCAACTTCATATATTCCTGTTTAATCTCAACACAGCAACAAAAAACGCAAATTAAAACTATGTGCTCATAATATATAAAAAAGTTTTTTCAGATATTTTCGAAAATAAATTTAAATCGTAAGAGTAATTGCCTCAGGCTATACTCCCAGAATACTTCCATGGGCAAGAACCAATATGATTCAAGTAACAACATAATTGCTCTGCATTCGATTTTATTAATATTTTAAATACGAGGATCATTCTGAAAATTTTGACATACCTAGGTTTTTAGAGTTATACTTGCAAAATTTTAAGAGTGTTGAAAGTAGTTTCCTCCAGCATTAATGCACTTTTGTAGACGTATTTTTCCACAGATTAAATGCCTGAAATAAATCATTAATTTCTTGGAATTGATGAAAAAATGCATTTATAGCTTCATCAATTTCTTCTGAATGAAAACGCGACGTCCACGTAAAAGTCGCACACAGATAGATCCGGAGAATAAGGTGGATATTCTATCACTTTAATTTGTTTTTATTTAAGAAACTGAACTGTTAATCCGGCTGTATGGGAAGATGTATTGTCCTGATTGATCATTAGGCCCCTAACATTGCCTTCTTGGAGAATTTCTCGAAGACATTTACTGGTGTACCAGTTTGCTGTTACTGTCTTCCAACTTGATGACTCTGATCAATCCCATACTTCTGAAGAAAACGGCATACATTACTTTTTTCATTTCTCGTTGTCTTTTCACCATTGTAGGCGTGGTATAATCTACAAAGATCCATACTTTGCTTTTTTGACGTGTCGAAATGTCAAAAAACGGTATGTACGTTTCATCACCTGTTACAATTTTAGAAATGATTCGGTGAACACTATCATTTAGCTATTTAAGGGTTCCTTTACTGATTCTGACATAATTCTTCTTGGATAATTTTGTGTATGGCTGCGGATCCAGTGTTAAGTTCATTCTGTATATCTTGGTAGATACAGCAATTTTCATCCATTAACATTTTTCGTATGACAGACACATTATCCGGAAATACTGCCGGCATCGGCCTTCTTATGTGTTCTTCATCCTGAAGAGAATTGAGACTTCTGCAAAATTCTTTAAACCATCTGAATACAATAGCACGACACGGAGATTCATCACTAAATGCTTATTGTAGTCGCTGAACGCATTCGCCTTGATTCAATCCCTCTTTAAATCAAAAAATCATAGCACATCTCGCGTCAACTCCATCTTATCTTCTGTCTAAAATTTATTCTACGCTGAACAACTCGAAGAAAGTCAGTAAAAAATCGTCCGTTATGTTGAAGTATTTTGCATTTTCAAACTAAACAGCAAATTTTTTTTGTAACTTCTCGTCTGCGTGTATCTCAAAAATTTCTGAGTTACCCTTGTACTAATAGTATTAAAGAAATAAATACGGAAGACTGTATAAAGACTGATATACGTTAAATTGAAGCAAGTTTCAAAATCCTTTTGTGGTGATTGTGGTGGGGTATTTAAAGAAGAAAATGGTAGCTGCTGTAAATGTCATCCTGGTCTCTTGACCATGTCTAAAAATTACAAAGTCTATCAAATTGTCTAGTGAGAATGTTAATGAAACCAACCTTCCTATACACATCTCCAGGTCAGGATGTCGTAATCTACTTTAATTTAATGTGAGAAAATCCTTATTATTCCACATGACGTTTTTCATTGGACCCAAGATTCCAGTTTGTGACTCTTCGACTAGAAAGCTACTAGAGTTATCTTCATCTCCTTCCAATAAAGAATTTCGTTGATTTTGTGGTTCGGCATTGCATCACTCTAGAACTACACAAGATTTTTAAGGACAGATCTTGAACCATAGTGACAAAGATTATAGAAGGTAATTTTTAACCATTTACCTATACATGCATAAAACTCAATTGTTTCGCAGAATAGGCTGATTGATTGTTTATTAACGTCCAATTTAGAGTCACCAAGAAAACTGTTGGTGACTCTAATTTCGTAATTTTAAAATCAATGCAAATGACGAAACTCACACCTGAGGTGGCATCATACTCTTCTAATTTCCACTCTGCACCAATGTTAGGACTTCGAGACCCTTAACGTGTATCAGCTTTGTTACATGAAGGTTTTATTATGGACAGGGGCATATTAAGACTTTTGTGGCCCTGAACCTTATTCAAAAGTAGGCTCTGGGCCATTACAACAAATGAAGACTCCACCTACGACCATTAAAAGAAGATAGTACATAGCATATGTTGTCAAATACTCGTACAAACAATAACCCGAAACAAATAAATGTGCATGATTTACAATCGCACATACCGGTTCGACCGTCTGCTGCCTTTTGACTGATGGTAAAAGATGACCTATACGTGGATGACTATCATCACATGTAGTTAGTTGACATATTGTCCAAAATTTCAAGTCTTTCGGAGAATACAACCGAAAAAAAGATTTGAATGTTGAAATTATTCGTATTATATGACTTTATTAAGGCTGAGTCAAAAACGAGAAAATTGTGGTCGATGCCCTGGGTCAGGTCCCAGTTGTCCCATGCTTTAAGACGTCCCTGATTATGGAATCAGGACAAAAACTGTTGGTTCGACATCGACTGCTACGATCTCACAAGCATTCGGTTATCGCGACAAGACAGAACTCTAAAATACCTAACCAGTGGCTCGATTTGAGTATCACTGACTGTGGAGTGCCCGTGGCAACTGAGTAGTAATAGATGCGAATTCTTAAGCGGCGTTGTCGAGTCAAAGTCCATTAAAGATCTGCTGTGTAATTGAGCTGATGCGCGTTAAATCTATTGAGTCCTCATGTTGCCTTAATGTGGAAGTTTGGGAGAGTGGGATGCTCATATGTAATCTTGTCACTCAATTGAAATTCAAAATTACGAGATCCGACGCCAATAACCCTCAAACAGCTTCAAAGCGTGACGTTAATAGAAATCAAATCAAACTAAAATCTGACCATGCTGCTCATGACCATCACTAACGTAATATAATCTTGTGGAAATTTTTATAAAGGGTGTTTTTTTTAGAGGTATAGAACTTTAAATTGCAATAAAACAACGATGTATTATTCGATTGACATGAATTTTTTTTTATTCGAAAGATAATCTTGTGGCATTACATTTTAAATATGATTTCTGGCATAGGACTGCCACGGCTGGCTCGGATGTAGTCTAATCTGGACGTCCAATTTTCGATGACTTTTTCCAACATTTGTGGCCGCATATCGGCAATAACACGGCGAATGTTGTCTTCCAAATGGTCAAGCGTTTGTGGCTTATCCGCATAGACCAATAACTTTACATAGCCCCATAGAAAATAGTCTAGCGGTGTTAAATCACAAGATCTTGGAGGCCAATTCACAGGTCCAAAACGTGAAATTACGCGGTCACCAAACGTGTCTTTCAATAAATCGACTGTGGCACGAGCTGTGTGACATGTTGCGCCGTCTTGTTGGAACCACAGCTCCTGGACATCATGATTGTTCAATTCAGGAATGAAAAAGTTAGTAATCATGGCTCTATACCGATCACCATTGACTGTAACGTTGTGGCCTTCATTGTTTTTGAAGGATTCCACCAGCCCATAAACCGCACCAAACAGTCAGTTTTTCTAGATGTAACGGTGTTTCGACATACACTTGTGGATTAGTTTCACTCCAAATGCGGCAGTTTTGTTTGTTGACGTAGCCATTCAACCAGAAGTGCGCTTCATCGCTAAACAAAATTCGCTTATGAAAATCGGGAACAACGGCAATCTCGTTTTGGGCCCATTCTACGAATCTACGCCTTGCTTGATCATATTTAAAATGTAATGCCACAAGATTATCTTTCGAATAAAAAAAATTCATGTCAATCGAATAATACATCGTTGTTTTATTGCAATTTAAAGTTCTGTACCTCTAAAAAAACACCCTTTATAACAAAATTTCAAATGTGGATTTTTTTAATGTGCACACTTATTGACAAACCATTGGGAAAATTAACCTACTTAGCTGTCGTGCTTCGAAAAGAAAAAAAAATCGCTTATGTCTATTAATTGCAAAAGTTAAAGTGTAGCTTTAGAAAGGATGGAATCCTTTTGGAAAGGCATCGTAGGAGCAGGAGCGTAGCAACCGCCGTATCAGCACATATCAATAGTACGGGGCCCCTACATGCGTAATATTTTGACACTTTCAAATAAATTAAATTAATGAGATAATTTTTATTTTCCAAAAAAGGGCCTTTAGGGAATTTTGATTCAGGCCAGTGCGTAGGAGGCAAATTCAGTGGTGTGACGTGCACCCCCGCGATTCCCGCATTGCGAGGGGGCAGGACTCTGACCAATGCCAAGTACGTACCCTTTCTAAGATCTGACTTGGGGTATAAAACCTAACTTTTCAGGGGGACCCTAATATTCTCCGTTACACGACTGGATAAATTATCAAAGCTTATTTGTGAGAAAATGTGCAGCTTAGTTATATCTGATTTTATAACTTTTTTTTTTTGCGCAAAACAAATAGTGATGATACAAGATGCCGGCACAAAACGCAACGAACGAAGTGAACACAGGTACGTGACATTGAAACTCCCTTCAAGTGCAAAAGTCCGTCATCCGAGATGACCTGATTTTAAGCATCGCAATTTTTCACTACGAAGAGAGAGAGAAAAAATTTCTTTATTTTGAATAACATTGAGCTGTGATTTATTATTGTCATTTATTATTTTGAGCTATGATTTATTGCGATTTGAGCCGCGGTTTATTTATTTTTTTGTTTCTCAGTATGTAACGCGAAATTTTTATCTTATTTTCTTTTTCAATCAGTTAAAAATTGTTTTTATTTTAATTCGATTTTTTTTTCAGAATTATTATTTCTTAAAGGTAAGGATAACTAAATATAAAAGTATTTATCGATATAAAATTCATTCTACAACAACAAAAAATTATGAATATTTATACTTTTAAAACGTTACTGTCGAAGTAATATGATGCTTTTTTAATCTATCGAGGCACAAAGTCTTCACATTGACGTGGTGTGGAAGTTTGGGAAATTGGGTATCACAATTTAGGTGTCGTTAGGTGGTGGGGTGCCAATTTCGCGTCACTTGATCACGGCTCAAAATTTTGAAATCCGTAGCTAAATGCTCTAGTGTAGCTTCAACTCAACATTCACTCTTACTCGCAAATATATGTGTTCACCATTGCATAGATGTGTAGTGAGCAGTGGAATAACGGAGAATATTAGAGCCTCCCTGCAAAGTCAGATTTTGAGCTCCAAGCCGGATCTTACAAAAGGTTGCAATACCATAACGTAACATAGTCTTTGGGACCCTAGAATCCTGGGCAAACCCGTGATGTGAGGGTTAAGGGGGTGTACGTTAACCCATTGGTTGTGAGCATATAATATACATATGGTCACTGATGTATATATGGTAGAAATAGTTTAGCTTATGAATGTCAGATATACTTCCAATACAAAATACGTAATGAAAATTTTTCCACACATGTAATGAGAGCTCAAAAGTTATTTAATGTACTGCAGAAATTTTTAAATTAGTGTTACAGTTCTATGGATTAATTTCTGAGAAACGAGACAATTTTCTCCCAAGCAACAACGAGTCGTGCTACTTAATTCAAGGAAAGAAGTTAGTGTGTTAATGGGGCCACAAGCTTAAATCTTGCTTTTGAAGATGGTTGTTATGGTTAATTTCGAAACTTTTTTTTTGTGCAATTAAGCTTAATGGAGCCTCAAAATTCTAATTAAGTGTGGAAACTAGAAAAGCAAAGAAAGGAGAGCTAAAGTGCTTATAATTTGATCATGAGTCAAAATTGCAAAGAGTGTCGCTAATAGCATTTAATATATATGATCTAAAAGCAGGAATATATACAAGCCAAAGACCTTATGCTGTTCTTAATTGATATTCCTATGACCTGCTTTCTTCTATATTAATTAACAATTAACTGAAGGCGACAATTTTGTTTCGTTATGGCAAAAATTAGGGATTTTGAACTCATTTTAGAAGGATAATATATATATATATATATATATATATATATATATACTATAGTCAACTTCTTTAATTATAAGAATATTTCTCAAGAATTCAATGCTATTTGTAAAAAAAGCTTATGCAAAAAAGATGGATCAATTTACATACATGCCTTCCATGATTATTTTCCGATCTTCCAAAATTTAAAATCATTTTTAGATTTACTTAGCGATCATTTCTATCAATTTGTTATAAAACGTAATTGAAATAGCTTCGATTCGTTAGTATGTAAAATGAAATAAACATGTGAAATAACTTGAAGGCATTTCATTAAATCTTTACCCTTATGGGTTAAAAATTTGCAAACATTACTAAATAATGAAATTCTACACACTCTTAACTATTATTTATTTATATGACGAAACACCTTCATTATGAGTGTCAGCAATTCAAAATACTAGAGCCATTTGATTGATGAAGATTTTGAAGTATTACATTCTACCTTTTATCTGCTGCTAAAAGGTAAAATTTTGTTTAATAAATTCAATGCTTTACAAAGACTGTAGCAGTAGAAGTTTCTAAAAAACAATAAACCCCTATCTCCTTATTTTAATTATTGAATACTGTGGGTCGGTGGAAGCCCCCTGTCCGTATAACGGCGGACCAACCCACACTGTTCAAATTGTACAACTGTTCATTCTCATTGCTTAAATTGTAAAACTGTAATTTACATGTATTATGTAGTTCTATTTATTTTGTGCAAAATTCGTTCTTGGCTTCAATTAAATTCATCACGGAAATTGCCTCCTCTCTCTCTCTCTCTCTTGACCAACATTTCATTTATAAAGTCTTCAGACTTTGAAAAACCTACATCCATCCTTAATTTATGGACATGAGTGCATAAATTTAAGTATTTGATGTATGTGTGTGTAATCATTTATAAAATAATTTAAAGGGATATTTTTTTAAAAACGTAAATCATTTGAAAACAAATTGAACACGGAGTTAACGTGTTTCTTCCCCTCAAAACTAACAAATTTAAGGGAAAGGTTTTCAAACATTTAACACGACGAGACATATGTGAAGCGCTATTACTATGCAATTTTGTAAAAGTCAAATTTTTTCGGGGTTTAAACTTTACCACAAAAATTACCCACACACTATACACCATGATAATTTTAGGATAAACATTTGAACCAATTCCTGAAACTGATCCTTGGTACTTCTATAAAATGATTGCAACAGATCTTTCCAGTTATTAAATATAAAAAATGAACTATTTTTCATCGAAGACGTCTGTTTTCACTTTCATTTTCTTATAAATCTTTATAAATTGTAAAAATTTCGTCGAAGAAAAAGGCCTTTTTTAACGAGATTATTACATATTTCATCGAGTGTAGTTTGAAATTCCTTGTTATCAGTAGGAACACATTGATAATGCTTTGGAATCGTCATTCAAATACTTTTTTTCACTCTTGTTATCGCAGTATTATCAAGGCAAAGGTAAAGAATTAGGACGCAGGTAATTCATTTCACTTTAGTTGATGGTACATGCTGGTTGGTTTCGAAACAACGGTTGGTGATTTTGTAAAAAGGCTCTCTTGTCTTGTTTAATCTCCCATCCGGTTTCAATCTGTTCAAAGAACGGAATTCATTGGATTTGTACAAAAAGATTTCTTCAATCATGCCATTGAGAAATTGTTATGGATTCGAGATAAATAGGTAAAAATTCATTAGTATCTAAATATAAATAGGTTGTCATAAGAATTATCCAAATGAATTGTGTATTAATTACATATGTAAACGATGATAAAACTACTTGTTAATTTTTCGTAAAGTAAACCCAATGTTATATTTATTTGAATTTGTAAAAAAAATATTGCTCTAAATTTTAAAATTTGAGCAATTTGCTGTATATAACGAAAAATTAGAAAACAAAATAAAAAGTTTCTGAACATTATTTATAACTAGAGCGGCAACTCCCTACGAAAGGGAATTCAAACAGTTAAAAAGGAAGTAATTAATTGTTTTGGCAACGATAATTTTTGTTCGGAATTATTTTTATTTAATCGATTGCTGTATATAACTTTATCGTCTGATTTTATATATTTGTTGTTCTAGTCGCTGTTCTAATTGTTATGTGTTTTGGTTTGTTAATAAAATGATGCTAGGAAATTTTGCAATCTATGGAATCTTGGAATAAGGTAATATATTACAAAAATCGGCCATTTAAATTTGATGAAAATAGATCAAATAGTTATTGTTCGGAATTTTTCATTTATTTGTAACTTCTTAACACCAAAAAGTTTAGAAGTGAACCAATTATGAAAATAAGATCATTAATGTAAGAGATAATTTTGAAGATTGTATATTCATCGTACGACATTTTCGAAACCTGTACTAATTGGAAGAATTTTTTATGTAAGAATTTTTAAGTGTGTTTGTAAAATTCTGAAATATCTTAGATAAATTATTGATAAAATGAAAGCATTTATGCGTCTCAAAAGATATTAGTTGCATTATTAGTTTGTACTATATCTTTTTAATCTTTTATAAATAAATAAGAAATTAGACAATTAAGAGATAACTCAAAAATGAAATCCTTATAAGCCAGTACTTAATAGCTTATAATATGATAAAAATACCTCTTGTGTATGAGTTTCTTTCATATAATCATATATTTTTCAATGACTATTTACGGTATGGATTACACACATTCACTTGACTTTATTTGTTACGCTCTTTTGCACATAATTGTTAATATGATAGAATATATGCTGGATTATGTTCACAACGTAGGAAATAATTTTGAAACTCCGATTTTGAAGTTTATGAAGCCCTCGTGCTTTTTTTCAAAGCACTGAAAAGTCATAGAAAATTTAAAATGGAAAGTATGTACTGTTCTTTTATTAGATAAAATATTTTTCCTTTTATATTTCTCCGTTACATTTTACAAATACCTAATATATTTCGATTGTTTTAATTCTATCCTTGTATATCAATTTAACTTGAACAAATTTTAAATAAGTAAATATTATACTAACTTGCTAAAAAAGTATTTGTATTTTTAAAAATTGTGTCAGGAATCCAAAAGAATTTCTTCCTTATGGTGTAGTTTTAATTGTTTTTTTTTCATCTGATTTATGATCAAAATTTGAAAAATAGACCATCTTTCAAATTTAATTTAATTTAATTTGCGAAATTTATTTTAAACATTCAAAAAACCAGAGAATATTTAAGAAGTTTTAGGAAAACTTAAAAATCAAATATTATTTTCATTTCTCATATTCCGAAAACAAAATTACAAATTAATTTTTTTGAAGGAGCATTGCAATATAAAATAAAATTGCGATTAAGGAAAGAAAGCGCTACCTAATTATCTTAATTTGTCGATTTTATTTCGAATCACTCATTCATGTGTCTAAGATATTTTTGCTACAAAAACTAATTGACAGAAGCATATAAGTTGCTATGAAATATGATTTGTTGTATTAGAATAGATCTGCGCGAAATATTTCGCTGTAAAAGACTTGTACAGGGGTTTATTGTGAAGTTTAAAGGTTCCTTCTTTCTTCTTTGAATAGAAAATTAATGTTGCCAGATGTAAGCTATTTACTGTGGTATGCACAAGGGTTGGGGTTTGGGGGTTCAAATGCCTCCTACAGAACAAGAGATTTTTAATTTTTAGCGAAAAAATTACGCCCTATTGCGGTTCGTCTACTTCAAGGTTGGGCAACTAGCAGCCCGCAAAGACTTTTTATGTGACCCACCAAGACAGAAAATCCGCTTTGAACCTAAATTTCTTTCCCGAGCACGATCAAAGATTCATTTTTTATTTTTCACTACTAGGAAAGAAAGTACCTGCTAGTGTTTTTGCTAAGAGATCATCTGCAGAGTTTGGAGGACGAAGTCACAATTTAAAAAAAGTTGAGCCTCAATTCACAATTTATTCCATTATCCCATTACTGCTGATATTGATACAGCACTGAGGAGCTACCACTTCAACTTACTGACTTGCTGTTACAGTGAGAAGAAAATTGACTTTTACAAATCTTTGTCAACTGAAAAATTTCCATGAGTGAAGAAATTTGCAAGGAAATTGCTCTGTATTTTATATTTGACATATATTTGTGTAAGCAAAGTTTTCTTGCATGAAGATCAACAAGAGTGAATATAGAAGCAAGCACAATAAGATGATGATACAATAGATGCAAGTACAATAAGGCTGCCATGATATAATTTAAACAAGCAATCTGATTTTAAAAAAAATGGGAGAAAAGTATGATGGAGTGCAATTACCTCATTAAGTTAAATCTAAAATTAAAAGTGCTTGCAGCTATAAACAATATGAAATTAGTGCAGTAAATAAATTGAATAAAATAGCCTCTATTTTATTTAAGTAACATTTATTTTTTTTATAATGAATGCAATAATTTTAAAAAGGAGCGACTTTCCACTATTCCCTACTCCACGATGTGACCAGTGAGTCAAAATAATTCCCTGGTCTACGATTTTTTTTAATACAACCCATCCCATAGAAGTAGTCTGTATACTCCAGTGTATATACATTTTTGCAGTTATGTAACTATTACAGAGTTTATAAAAAATTTCTAAGACTCGCCGTTTAATAAGAGCATTTTGATGGTTGTACCTAAAACTTATATTGCCCTAACACTCACTACATCCAATATGTTTGTTTCCAAAGATAAATAAATATAAGAAACATCGCGTTTCACTGAAGAAGCGTTATTAGGTCCGAGGACAATAATCCAGTTTTTTCTCCTTTTCTTTGTCGATCTATAAGACTGGATTATCGACTGATTATTATCTAACAGGATGTCCCACCTCGACTGAAAGACAGAAAAAACAAGAATAATCAATCCAACAAGGCATTGTTTTCTCGTCGCAAAGAATGACCCAAATGATCCTTCGCTTTCTTTGAGGTGTTTCTTGAAACAATAGCTTGAGTTATGCATTCTCGAATCTTTTCTTTCGCAACTTCACATGTTCGATTTTTTCGCACTGGGAATGTTACACTAAATAATGTTTTTTAGCCGCAGAATTTCTTAGAATTATTTCTTCGCAATGATGCCACATTTTGCAATTCCTTTAAAATAATAAATAATAATTTTGGTGTGAAAAAACTACTCATTTGTACGTTTTGAGCAGCAAAGACTTTTGTATGAGAATGCTGTTATCTTAGTAAATCGGAATAATTATAGGGCTTTTGTTCTGTTTTTTTTTGTTTCTTTTTCTATATCATGCACATATATGCATAAAATGTAAGCCAGACTGTATGTAATCACAGCTGTTTTGGATTTCATATATCAGTATTTATTGTGTTAGAACTGCCTCTGCATTCAAGGTGTACCGATATAGCTATTGACAGCTATTGACAACTGAGGAATACAAATGTTTCTGTGTTGATTGTCAATATTGAATTAAGTGTTCCTTTCTGAATTCTGGAATTTTGTTGTTTACAACAAATATACACGTGAAAGGGGTGAGTAGGGATTTGAGTTTATTTGAATTTCTTTGGAGGGTAAATTTCTTTGTTAATACCATTTTTATTATCACATTGATTAAGATAAATTTACTCTAACATGTTGTTAAATTTTGTGTTGTCTGATTTAGCCTCTTTCTCTTTGCTTTTATCTAAGGCCCAATGGGGCTCAGAGAGTTAATCGTAATTAAGTTTAGTTGCTAATGTTGACTATTCAATGTAACATTTCAATATTTAAACAGTTTGGTTACGTTTAAGAATATTGAAAGTATTTAGATTCTTTTTTAGTTATATTTCGGATTTACACTGCTTGGCTAATTAAACTTAGTTTATTATTAATAAAAAAATATCATAATGTATAAAAATAGAGTACGATATAAAAAATATTAATTAAACCAGATATTATTTATTGCATTCTTTAATAACAGTTTAAGAATAATATATATTATTGGTAAACTATAACTAAATATATATTATTATACAAAACTTATATACAAAAAACTTCTGTACTAAATGTTCATATTAATAAGGTTTTTTGAATTTTAAAAAAGATCATAAATGTTTCATCTACTAATTTATAAATCTATCATTTCAACTGTTTTTGATTACGGAAGCTTTTTTAACTTTATTTTTTATATAAACGTTTACTCAAATTAATATTTTTATTGAATATATTTTATTAAATTAATAATATTTTTATTTCAATTAAGTAATTGAAATCATCATCCATACAAAGAATGCAGTGTTTTCCTGAAACTAATAAGATCTGAGTGACTAATAATGGGTATAATATTTTCGAGAGTTTTAAATTCTTTTTTATAGAATGGAACATGATTTACAATAGATAAATTGTTTGGAAATTTTACAATAATTTTTCTATATTTCATTCATAATATCACTTTTAATCTTACTAACTACATTCTCATGGTAACACTCAGTTGTAATATACTTCATTTAAAAAACATATATGTACTGCTGATGTGTTATAAGTAAAATTTTACGTAATAACTTTTCGTAAGAAGGGAAAGAAAAAAAATTCACAATGACTGTTTTTACTGCAGTTCTGTCATTTTCGACGAAAAAAGTTACATTTAAGGTATCTGACAACATTCGGAACCGTGATTTTGCAAAAGCGCATAAATGGATAATTTTCATGATACTTAGTGTCACTTAGATTAGAATATATGCATAAAAGTATTTTAATGACATTTTGACAAATTTTTTTTATTTAAATACAATATTTTGGCAAAAAATTAACTTAGAATAATCTTTTTTCCAAATGTTATCCTTTTGTGAAAAATGGTTCTATTATAATAATATTTTGCCTGTATATAGCTCAGACCTCTCTTCAGAGGCTCAACTAGAAGTTTTGAAATATATAACTTAGAAGTGGGTTTATTTATATTTTACGACAACAGAGGGGAGCAATTTTCAGGAAAAAACGCCAATAATTATTTCAATTGGTTGTAACTCTGATAATAAAATAAATTTTTCAAAAATTCTAGTTGAGCCTCTGTAGAGAGGTCTGAGCTATATACAGGAAAAATATTATTATAATAGAACCATTTTTCACAAAAGGAGACCATTTGGAAAAAAAGATTATTCTAAGTTAATTTTTTGCCAAAATATTGTATTTAAATAAATTGTTTTTGTCAAAATGTCCTTAAAACAATTTTATGCATGTATTCTCTAATCTAAGTGACACTAAATATCCATAATTATCCATTTAGGCGCTTTTTTAAAATCACGGTTCCGAACGTAGTCGGATACCTTAAAAAACTTAAAAACAAAATCTGTGTTTTTCTTTTAATTTTATACACTCTACATATAATCTGAGAGTTTTTTTTTTATATTTTTAAAAAACTGTAATAATACAATCTTAATATTCAGTTTTTGTATAAAATTTCTATAATTTTCTTATTAGAAAATGAAACCTGTGCTTTACTTTGCTGTTGGAGGTCATTACATGCATGTTACCACACAATGAATCTCTTTTTTACTTCTGCACTAATCATCTTGCACGTTTCCGCCATCTTCTGTCAGCGTTACGCCGATAGAAATCCATTACCTGTTGAAACATTACCATTCTCTGATAATTATTATGAGGAAGACTACACAGAGGGATATGATTTTTTGGAAGATAAAGATATTTATCGATGGAATGTGGAGGAATTTCCCCACCCACAAGAGAATTTTCGATACTGCAATAGGATGAAGGCTTCTTATATTTGTGATCCTGATCAAGTATTAACCAGAGATGAAGGTAAATCGTACTTTGTTTTTCTAAGTGTTAATGTAAATTTTAAAATATTTTCATGGAGGATTTTCTAGTTAAGTTAAATGGGTTTTCATTTTAAAATAATAATTCGGTAGTACCCTTGATTTAGAACTTTCAGCACAAATCTTTTCAAGATACTATTTTTCCGTACTCTTTTTAGACATCTGGATATGAGCTTATGTTTAAGATAGAGTAATAATATTCTAATGCAGAGTATAATAGGCTTGCAGTACTTCGGAGAGTTAAAAAAAATAATGAGCCTCCAATAATCCTAAAACTAAGCCTCCAATATCTTCAATGTAATACTCATTAATGAAACGAGAAACTCAGCCATTGTTGCTTAAGTTTCTTAATTCTCTCTTATCTAAGATAAAAAAAGAGTGACATGATATTAAATAAAAAAATCCTAAAAATTAGTCTCTCATAAGAAAGTAGTTCTTCAACCCCTACCCCGATAGATGACTATTTTATTCAAATCTCGTGAGTAGAATAAAAAATTCGAAAGATTTCACACACACTATTTTTTGCAACACAAGACTCATACAACTTTTGTGTTTCATGGCAAGATCTATGATTAAGGAAGAAGATAGTTCGCTAATTAAAATATCATTGTATGGTCGTCAAAAAAAATTACCACTCTTCTGCCCGAAGTTTTCCTCGCAGTTGGACAGAATTAGTACCATTATTAAAGACTCAAAAGGACCTAAATTACTATATTAATGTTCATCAGTTACCATAATTACCATAGTTAACTTCTAGAAAATAATTTCCTTCATGAAATTTTTTCTTCTACCTGATTTTTTATCGTGAATAAAAGATTAAATCTCAAATTTTGTAGGATAAATCTCCGAATTGCAGTGATTTCACTAAAAATGTTGTTAATTGACTCTCACAATTATTTGTCGATAAAAATCTGTCAACTCAACGTTCTTCAAAGTTTTTTTGTGTGCCAAATGGTAGATAATTTGATTCTTATTCTGAAAAACATAAAATAAACGAGAAAAATAAAATAACTAGTATGGAAAAAAAATTCCAAATACATTTACAAAAAAAAAAAAAAAAAAAAAAAAAAAAAAAAAAAAAAAAAGAATTGCAAGTGTTGAAAGAATTTCACATGCTTGGATTCCTCGTATTTTATGAAATCCTTTAGTCTAAAACTACATACACTTCTCTTCATTAACTCAGGAACTATAAATTTACAAAGGTTAGCTATTGATTGATACATGAGGTGTTGATAAAAAATGGTAAAAAACTTCATGAATCGTTTGGGGGATATTTACTACTTAATATATAATCTTTTTTCATTTATTTTCCAAAACTAAAGAGGAGATTGGAATAAAATTTGTTTCAAAGCCTATTCAGACTATTTCCAACCTGATTCTGAAAGAAGATAGCCTTGACTTGTTCCATAGTTATAAAATTCTTTCTAGAAATTATTTAATTAATCTATTAACATGATAATTTGGTTTCTTTGATGATTTAATTGCTATCATTAGTACTAATTCCATACAAGTGAGGAAAGTCACAAAAGCTATCAGAGATGGTGTTTTTGACGGTTTTATTTGCCTTAGATTGTTCATGACTTCTGGATTTAAAAACTTACTGTTCAAGTACTTCAAACTTACTGTACTTCAAGTTTTCGGAAAACTTGGAAGAAATATATATTTCACTCAGTGTAATTTTAAATTTCTGAAATAATATTGGGAATTTAATAATTTTAATATTGTAAAATCAATAATTTTAATGACAGAGCTGAACTATCTTAATAAAAGCAAACTATTTTGTAATATTAGCGAACCCTACAAAGATATTTGATAAAGATCGATATCATTTCACTGTGATATCAAATTGTACGTAATATTCTTATATATGAAGTAGGAATTTATACATGAACGATCAAATAACAGTCTTTTCTCACACGAAAACTATATATGTAATTTTTATAGATAAAAGACTTCAACCTGATTCAGAAAACATGTTTATACTAATGTTTTAATAAACATTGATGAAATGAAAATTTTAATTTTGGTTTTTAACAAAAAGCTAACATTTTAATATTTAACAGCTTCATGGGCATAGTGACTAGTCAATTGATATTTTTAACATTTTTTTTACGTAAATCATGGTGTTCTAATGACATGTGTTTAAATGTATGTCAAGCTGAGATACGTTTAAAATTAGGTTATGGTTCAGCAAGAAAATTCGTTTTACTTGATTTGAATACTATCCATCACATAGCTTTACGTTTATATTCCAGAGGTGGCGGAGACGAAGGTGGCAACTTCTGTTCCCTGCATACTATTTTAGAATATCATCATCAGATTTTTTTTAATGTCACACTAATCGACAAATCATTCTATACCTTCCAGTTTCCTTTCGTGTTCTTTTTTTACCGTTGAAAGAGCCACCGTTGATAATGCAGTGGAATATGTATCTAATAAAAGCTATTAAAATGATGTCTTCACAGAATGTTTCGGAGGCACTTTATATATTGCCATATCATGCGTTCTCTTGCCCCATCGAAATATACAGTCATACCCTTAAGTCCCAAAGTATTTTTATTATTATTTTCCAATGGGAATGCGAATCGGTATCTACCATTGCAGACCTAGTTCATTCCCCAGGAGATAGTAAAGGGTGTTTTTTTAGAGGTATAGAACTTTAAATTGCAATAAAACAACGATGTATTATTCGATTGACATGAATTTTTTTTATTCGAAATATAATCTTGTGGCATTACATTTTAAATATGATTTCTGGCATATGACTGCCACGGCTGGCTCGGATGTAGTCCAATCTGGACGTCCAATTTTCGATGACTTTTTTCAACATTTGTGGCCGTATATCGGCAATAACACGGCAAATGTTGTCTTCCAAGTGGTCAAGCGTTTGTGGCTTATCCACATAGACCAATGACTTTACATAGCCCCACAGAAAATAGTCTAGCGGTGCTAAATCACAAGATCTTGGAGGCCAATTCACAGGTCCAAAACGTGAAATTAGGCGGTCACCAAACGTGACTTTCAATAAATCGATTGTGGCACGAGCTGTGTGACATGTTGCGCCGTCTTGTTGGAACCACAGCTCCTGGACATCATGATTGTTCAATTCAGGAATGAAAAAGTTAGTAATCATGACCTTCATCGTTTTTGAAGAAGTACGGACCAATGATTCCGCCAGCCCATAAAGCGCACCAAACAGTCAGTTTTTCTGGATGTAACGGTGTTTCGACATACACTTGTGAATTAGCTTCACTCCAAATGCGGCAGTTTTGTTTGTTGACGTAGCCATTCAACCAGAAGTGAGCTTCATCGCTAAACAAAATTCGCTTATGAAAATCGGGAACAACGGCAATCTCGTTTCGGGCCCATTCGACGAATCTACGCCTTGCTTGATGATCGTTTTGATGAATTGCCAAACCAAACTGAGAATAAATCACTTGACAGCTGTTAAATCGGTCGCCATCTTGGAAAGTAATGCCAACTTAAACTTCTATACCTGGAAAAAAACACCCTTTACTTTTTAATATTTATTGCTATGAAATGACATTTACTAAATAGTTATAAGAAGAAAAAAGTATCAGGTACATTTAACAGCTTCTTTAATATTAAATTTTAAATAAAAATGTACTGTCAAGATTGCAGTGTATGGCAGATTAGAAGAGGGGAAAAGGTTTGTGGTTCGGACTGATTCAACGGTGAGGAGAGAGAGCCTCTTGGAAAGTAATGCCAACTTAAACTTCTATACCTGAAAAAAACACTCTTTATTACTTGTTAGAGCGGCACCATATAGATGATATCAATTGTCGCAAGTAATTTTGATACTCAATTCTTCACCAGAGGGAGACACCTTAGCTCTGATGATGCGAACTTGCTTTAGGATTTTTTTTTAATTTTGCCGAGAGCACCCAAGCCAAACAGCCTAGGGATCTTTTACATGCTGCATAATCATACGTCATGGACGCTGTCAATTTTCTGCATCATGAAAATCCACCGATTTGGGTCGGGGTCGAACCCGCAACCTTAGTGCAGACGGCCAACGACAAACCAACGACGACACCCAGAAATTCAAAAGTATAAGATTGTGTATGTGTGTGTGTTGTTTGGTTAATACATTCTATTCAGACAGTTAAGACCAATGGAATAGTTCACAATTCTTTTAAATCTTCGTATAAGAAAAAATTATCCAGTTGTTGTATATTGCGATATTATTAAGTGTAATAAAGCACTTAAAATGAATCGTGATAATATAAAGGGAACTTTGAAATTATCGTATTATTGACATTATATTATAAAGGTTTGTACCATTTTGTGCTAAAAGTCTGCATCATTTAAAAGATAGGACACATTTTCTTAAACTTCTGCTAAACATACATATGCACTTTCTTTCATTTAGTGTATTCGTTGTATTTTTTCTTTAAGTGTGAAGGTGATCTTGGTTCCACTCTTAACTCTGCTTGCTTTAAACATTTTTATTCAAGCATTTTAAATACATAACGTGCTACAACTGTCTTAGAATTTATATATTATGTCTATTATAATAATTTATATGTAAACATTCAAAAATGCTAAAAAATTAAAATATTTTTAAAAATTACAGAAGTTTTATATAAACAAACTGTATTTTTACCTTTTTGAGTACATTTTATTACATTAAAATAGAGACAACTAATTTTTAAATTTGAGTAAAACAGTAAAAATTCTATAAAAATATATGAAGTCACATTCACGATTTAAAAATTGATTATAAACAAGATCCTTTAATACAATGGAAGCATTTCCAAAAACAACTTTCCATTATTAAGATAAAAAAAATTAAATTGTACGGATAAAAAGGGTTTTAAAAATATATATCACTATGATTAAAAAATAATGATGTATGATTTATAAACATAATGTATTGAGTTATCCTCCCGTTAAGGTATCCGACTACGTTCGGAACCGTGATTTTAAAGAAGCGCATAAATGGATAATTTTCATGATATTTAGTGTCACTCAGATTAGAATACATGCATAAGTTTGTTTTAAGGACATTTTGACAAAAAAATTTATTTAAATATAATTTTTTGGCAAACAATTAACTTAGAATAATCTTTTTTCCAAATGTTCTCCTTTTGTGAAAAATGCTACTATTATAATAATATTCTGCCTGTATATAGCTCAGACTTCTCTACAGAGGCTCAACTAGAATTTTTGAAAAATTCACATTATTTTCAGAGTTACCACCAATTGAAATAATTACTGGCGTTTTTTTCTTAAAATTGCTCCCCTCTGTTGTCGTAAAATATGAATAAACCCACTTCTAAGTTATATATTTCAAAAATTCTAGTTGAGCCTCTGAACAGAGGTCTGAGCTATATACAGGCAAAATATTATTTTAATAGAAGCATTTTTCACAAAAGGAGAACATTTGGAAAAATATTATTCTAAGTTATTTTTTTGCCAAAATATTATATTTAAATAATTTTTTTGTCAAAATGTCATTAAAACAATTTTATACATGTATTCTAATCTAAGTTATACCAAATATCATGAAAATTATCCATTTATGCGCTTTTTTAAAATCACGGTTCCGAACGTAGTCGGATACCCTAAGGAGCCTTTTCCCTCATTTTGAGGAAGTTTTATAAGTGTATTAATCTCTTAAGTCTTAAAAGCAAGAAAGATTTCAGATTTTATCTGTATTAAAATTGTTCAGCTATATTTTGTATATCAATTCCATACATTAGTTTGCAAGAGTTTGTAAACATTTACTTAACATTTGAAGAACATTATCCTCATTCGTTACAAAAAGATAATTCGCGCATTTCTAAATACCTAAAGTGAATGTTTTGATAAATAATTATGAGATAAATGATTAGATTAAAATTGTGTACTGCGACCTTCATTATTTCTTTCATAAATGATAATGAAAGATATGAATAACATTATTACTTTGTTAAAAATGGAAGTTTTTCAAGTAGAGAGTGAATTTATTTCTATTATTAAATAATAGAAATGAGATATTAAAACACTTTCTTTCACACAAAATCAAACATTTCCTGTTTATTCTCTTTTATTTTACTTTTTAATAAAAAGAATAATATTCTTGTACCTCTGTAAAAATTCGCATGTGCTAGTAAATTTTGAAGTTTGTGTTTAATTATAAAAAATAATTGCTTTTGAAAATTAAAATATTCCCAGAGCAGAATTTAAGTAATTGTAAAATGGGCTAGTGCTTAGATCAGAATATTGTGAGGAGAGATATATTTTTGTTCTAGTTAAAGTTTGATGTACGTTAATTAAATTACGATATCTACTCTGCTAGATGTTTTGAATTTTCAAAGTAAGTTCTTAATTGTCAGAAATTATAAATCTTTGTAAATTAAATAGGCCTACACAGTTCAATACATTTGAAATGCAGTAAATAGAAAAGTCATTCAAAAGTACTCCATTAATGTGTTCCTCTAAAAATAATTAATTAAAAAGGGAATTTCAAATAGAAGAATTTATTCATTTTGTTACATTGACAAATTAAAAATAAAAAAGTCTCAAGTAAAGCCAAAATTAATTCACACACACTCTACTATCAGCAGAATATTTTAGAGCCGATTTTTGAAGTAGAAATTCCAGCCTTTGATAGAAAGGTCATTGACAAAGCCTCTAGTCACACGTCTAAGTCAACTGTCACTTATTTAGCAAAGAAAGAACCAGAAACAGGAATAAAGTGTATCCCTTGGATGAAATACATGTAAATCACCTGACACTTCTCCAATGGACTTTTGCTCTTTCTCGTTTTATTAAAACGAGCCTTAGGAAAACCTCACCCAAGAACACTGAATGGACTTTGGAAAATGGTTGAAGAGGAATGAGTAAAATTGGCATGACAGTATTAAGAAAAAAGTTTACTTTCTTGAAAAATTCAAGCTATATATATAGCACAATTGTTAAGAATCATGTCTATCAGATAGAAGCAAATTTCGGTGCTAGTTTGATATGACGGGGCAAGGCGCCAAGCGCTGCTTGGCGCGAAAAAGGATTCACAGCAAGCAGCGCTTGTTGTCGCTGGAATGGAATCCAAGATGGCGGTCTAGCGGTATCAAATCATCAGGAAAATAATTTTGAAGAATATAGAAAGAGATTGAGAATAACCACACAAGATCAATCAACAAATAATGAATAACAATATAATATAATAAAAAGTAACATGTACTAATAATAGTATGCAGCATATAATAATCTTATAATTTAATAGTAATTATATATAATATTCATATTGTATGATTTAATAATTATTATATTAATAATAATCATATAATATAATTTAATAGTAGTTATAAAAAAGAATAATCACCGTATTGTAATATTATAAAAATTCTACATAAGAGAATATTCATATAACGTAGAATTATAAATAAATAACATATTAATAATTATAAATGAATAACAAAGTATTTATAAATAAATATAATAAAAAACAATTATAAATAACGAATATTATGATTATACATTTAATAATGATTGTATTTTTATATTATTAATAAAATAATTACATAATATGTATTAAAATTTATAATGAATATCATTTAAAAAGTGCTTAAAATTTGCAATATTCCAAAAACTGCAAAAATATCAAGGTAACTGTATAGTACAAAAACTTGGCGCATGCCCCGTGATATCAAACTAGTTCCCAAATTTCCACAAAAAATGCGGCAATCATAGATAAAAGTTAACTGTCAAAATCGTTTTCATAAAGTGCGAATGACCTTCTGTATTACCCGCAACGGGAAATCGGAGAATTTATCTGTGTGAAAGAGTGTTCGCGGCGAGGTGGCAAGTGAGGCAATTTTCATTTTGACCATGACCGCAAAAATATTAATCCGACCTTGAGTAATCCAAGGATTCAAAGATTCAAAATCAAGTAATCCAAGGATTCCCCTTCCATCCTTAAATCTTCTTTATATTTTTTGTTTTGTAGTGATTAAAAATATTAAGTGCAAAACAGTAGTCCTCATAATCCACTTGACTCAGTATTAAGAATTGCTTATTATAGAAGGTCCCGGGAGTTTAGTATTTGCTTAATTTATCGTTAGTCTATAAGATTATTGCCAATTATAATGAGCTTAAATATAACTTATGAATTCTTTACTTAGACAAAATGGAGATTTTTCTAACATATTTTGGTTTTTTAAAATTATTCACTGAGTATATAATTCGCCGAGTAAAAGTTTTACTGGTCTGAAATGATCGTTAAAACTATTACATATTTAGAACTAAACGAATGAAAGTAGATGAACTTTTATTTTACTCTGAGCAGCTGATTTACTGTTTAAAATAGTGGTTGATTTTACAAACGATATAGAAAAAAAATTAAAAGATTTCAATTATGATGGTGATTAAATATTAATATTATGTCTAAAATAATGGGTGGTAAAATCAAAATGTATAGTTAGACATATAACTTGAGGCACAATGGCAGAGTTGTCCGGTTATAATGATCTGGGGAGCCATTTTATTTTGAGAGATTGAGCCCTTCGTCAATCAGTCGTTTTCACTCTTATAGCATAGTAGATGAAATTCTATCATTTATTGTATTTTCGTTTCCTTAATACCTCTTGAACTTTGTTTTCAAAAGGAAAATATCCAACCACCTACGGCTATGAATGTTTTCTTTTGTTTCCTTTATGCCTCTTGAACTTTGTTTTTCAAAAGGAAAATATCCAACCTACGGCTATGAATGTCTTCAAACTATCTGAATAATTTTGTAGATGATAGGGTTTTTTCCCAGTCGGAAATTTTGGAGAATTCAGTGCGTTAATGTTTTCACTAGCAGATAAAGAGAACTCCATTTATCTTGTACCTTGTATTTATTTATTATCCGTTAAAGAGACATAATACAAAACAAATACAAATGAAGACTAATTTAGAGCATCATCATTCAATACCAAACATCTACCTTTCGCATTTTCCCTTCGCTTGCGGTTCTCTCGTCTAAAACAACTGTAGCTAGATATGTACTTTAGGATTCTTAGATTTCTTAAATCTAAAGTCGCTGGGGATCTCTCTCAATAAGATATGTTTGGGACTTGATGATAAGGTACCTACAATTCCCCCAGAATGTTGTCATCTTAACCCTACAATTGAGTAATATTTAGCATGAAATCCTACAAGACACCACCCGGGAATTTTATCAGTCAAAACTACGTCGTAGCACTTTGTAATTGTACCCAAGCAGAGGTAACGATCTTCGAGATTTCGAGAGACTTTTTTTTGTAACGATCGAACTCTGGAATAAACCATGAAATTGTCTCGAACTTTTAATCGCTTATTCTCATACACATGTTCAACCCATCCACTTATTTTTTGTCGTAATTGGGCCAATCCTTCGTGTTATGTCATATTTTTATACTTCAGAATGTAACTTTGAGCAAAATTTAAATGAGAACTAATGGTTAGTCTATTTCCTTTTTTTAGCTGACAAATTAGATGCATATATTCGGAAATTATATAAAGAAACCCCATGTATTTGCAGTGAATGTAAAAGTGATAGCGGTGGTATCATCGTTGGAATTGCTTTGCTGAAACACATGTTCCAGCCTTACAAGTAAGTATTTTATCTTTTCTTTTATTTATCATATTTCAGAATGAATTATTTCATATGATATGTAAGATGTACTTTCTACACTTATCTCTCCATTTCACTTAGTTATAATGGTTCTCCGTCTAACTCTATTAATTACTAATCACTTTGCAATTAAGTTATTTATGTATCTCCGTATTTTAAAATAACAGCTAAAATTAATGAGAACAAATGAGCTCTCATAAAAATTTCCTTTCAAGCCGCTATTAATTGTAAAGAATTTTATAGAGAAATAAACACGTGCATTGCAATTAAATTCATTTCAGCGCTTAATAATTATCAGCTGTCTAGAACTATTCAGTCATTAAAATATCTACTTAGAAAGTGATGAAATCAATAAACTTAAAGCCTTCGCTTTGCTATGAAAATAAAATAATGGCCACTGAACTGTAAAATGGCATATTAAACATTTTATTCGGTTGAAATATTTAATATCAGCTTCTTTTTTAAAATATTATCCATTACTGAAAATAAAATTTCAAAGAGAATAAATTTTTCCTTGAATAACTAAAGTAAATTAAATTTTTAGTTGCAAAGAAAAGGAAAAGTTGATGAAATTTCACATAACTGAAAAATTTAATGATGAAAATACACTTTTTTGCAAAAAAAAAAGTTAGAATCGCCATGAAAAAAGTGGTTAGTTTTAATGAAATTAAATATGTGTACAGCTCATACACAGATAATTAAATGATAAAAGAAAAATCAAAGCCATAGGGCCTATCCAAGGTTCACGATTACAGCTTGAATGTTCAACTCAGTAGTCAGTTCTGGCGTCGATGCATGCTTGTATACGCCTCGTTAAAGAGTGATAGAGGCTCCTAATATTGTTATGCGAAAAATTCTGCCAGGCATTCACCAGTTATTGCTCCAGATCTGCGATATTTTTTTTTTGGGGGGGGGACCTAATCTGGCACCCTACCATATGCCAGATATGTTCGATTGATAAAAATTCTGGTGACTTTGCTGGCCAAGGAAGAGTGTTAACAGCACGAATGCAGTCCAGAGATATGCGAGCGGTATAGGGCCTGGCATTATCTTGTTGAAAACTGACCCTCGGATGACATGCCATAAAGGGTAATACAACCGGCCGTAGGAGGGTATCAACATGTCGTGGAGCTGTTAAAGATGTGTAGAGGACACTAGAGATGACTTGTTGTCGTATAAGATAGCACCCCACACCTTCAGATCAGGGGTCATGGCTGTATGCCTTTATAAGAAAAAGGCTGATTGAAATCGCTGGTCCCGGTCTCTCCAGACACGAAGATGATGGTCATCTGCTTCAAGAGTTAAGTGGGACTCATCATTGAACATATGAGGCAAGTATGATGAGAAGCATGATGATCGTCCGTAACACGACTCCAGACGGTTCCGCCAATGTTGTGGGGTCCAAGGCAGACGTCTTAAAGGTCGCTGTGAGCGTAACTCCGCCTCAGCCAAGCGCCTTGAAATGGTGGAAGATACCACGGGGGATATGAAAGAGACTGTAATACGTTGAATAGTAGACAATGATACCGTTGGAGCAGTTCAGACGTATCCAACAATCATCCGATCTTGCGTCGCATTTGTGCATCTTGGGCTTCCAAAGCCTTCATTTCATAGATTTCTTCGTAGAAACTATTGCTGCCAGCACCTTTGCACTGCTGTGTCAGTAGTTGCAGGTAATGACCTATTCCTCGGTATGACCACACAGCTTCACGCATTCCGACAATGCGACCACGTTCGAAGTCATTCAGACGATTTTTACTGTTTTTTAAAGAAGTTTTTAATAGCGATTTTTCCGAATACTTTTATATTTAGAAATTCAAACTTTCTTTTTTCATGACGTTGATTCAGATTAATGTGAGTAAAAATCTCTTAAATATAGATTTTTCTGTTAAAAAAACACATGGAGGTGGAGAAAATCACCTCAAATACATATGTAGTGCATAATACATTGATATACTGAAAGTTATATCAATAGTTTGGCTTAGCATTTATACACATATATATTAATTTTATTATTTTAATAGTGAAGAAAAATATCTTAATTATTTTTTAAAAAGCGCTAATGCTGTATTTTTACAGAAGGTTATTATATATAAACTTTTAGCATCTTAACTTTCTCAAAACACATAATTACAATAGGTTTTATTTCAATGAGATCTTATCCCATTACTATAATTTTCGGTATCCTTCAACATATTATTCTTACAGTATACAAATAGGATAAATGTTTTCTAGTAACATTTATAATGTTTCCATGATATATTTTTGACTGCTTTATTATATCATCAGTCTAATTTGTCTACTTTATCCTTATGATAGCAATTTACTTTCATTGTTTATATATATATATATATATATATATATATATATTAGATAATGCGAAAATCTAAGATCTATGTTGTAATAATATGATTGCGATGAGAAACAAATTTGGTGTACATGTCTGACTTTTTGTGTGATTCGTCTTTAGTCTTTTTTTAATTAACCTTTTTCTAACCTTTGATAATCAGTTTGACGTATTTTATTCTATTCTTAAGCACATACATACAAAGGAATCTAAAATAACTATTAAACAATGAATTCGACTGTCATTTGTCTGACTTCTCATAAAAAATTATTGAATAAGGAGAAATTTAAAACAATATATATATATATAATATTTGTTATAATTGAGTGAAGTGATATAATTCGGAAATATCGTTCAATTATACACCCCTTTTAAAAAAAACCTTAAAAAATATTGAAGTAAAAAATTCATAAATTATATATTCCTGATTACTAAAATACATAGAATAGTATTGATAAAATATTTAAAGAATAATTACCATTGAAATGTAGCATTGATTTTTTAATAGATTAGGCCTTATAAAAATCAATTCTTTCTACTGTTATTGTGATTATGATTTCAGAAAGCTAGAGAAGGATAAGGATAAATGTTAGGGTATTTTAATCAAATCCACATACTAATTTTTAATCTTCAACTTGAGTAAAAATTTATTTTACACATTTACTCATATTTTTACTAAATTCTGTTAAATTTACTCTTAGAATTCGCTATTCCTTTACTTAGTTATGCGTTTCTGTTCCATTTCCTCAAATACTGATACAACGCCCCATAGCACATTAAATTTGTCGAAGCTCAAAGACCTCACGTTGGTATAGTGTACAAGGTTTAGAGAGTAAGATGCAGCTCTGTTGACATCTTCGCTATTTGAACGAGATTAAAAAATAGCTAAGTCCGATGGACAATTGCCCTCATGCAGTTTCAAAATCCTACGTTTAGGGGACTTGGAACCTCTAGAACAATTTTTTTTATTTATTTATTTAAAAAGTATATTTTAGCATTTCATACAATGTTTCTATTCAAGGAAATGATTTGAGATGAAATTTTTCAAATATTATCCACGCGGTTTTAATAGTTAAATTTTTTTAAAGAAAATTTGGAAAATTTTAGAATTGTACTCCTTTAGTATTTTTTGTGTTTCCTTATTTATTTTTTGTCCTGGAATTTTTTTTGTAATATTCTTAAGGATGTTTTAAACATCTTTAGGGATCAATTTTCCAATAACTTGGAGGGAAAAAAATAAAATGTTGATATATATGCTAAAATTCAACAAAAAAAGCTAAAATCTCCTAAATTTTAATTCTTTTGAAAAAAGTATTAAGTTTACAGCAAAATAGATCAGAAACTTTGTTACATGCATTATATATAACACACAGGAAAATAATGGAAGTGGTTAGTAAACAATTGTGGAAGGAGAAGCATTTTGAATGCGAAAAAACTCAAACCGAGAAAAATTATTTTTAAGTTTATAATTCTAAAAAAATAATTATTACATGTAAAAATAAAAATAATAAATCACTTTAAAATATTAGCTATATATCTTTTATAAATATTATAGCATTTTCATATTATTTCAACTCATATATTTTATAAGTAATCCTTTTTTAGTGAGCATTAATTGCATAAGAAAACTCGAGGAAAATGTTAAAAAAATTTTTTTTTCTTTGTCATAACAGAAATTTTAAACTTTTTGTTTCACATAATATTGAAATATTATATTTTTATGAAAAACATATAAATATGAATTGAAATTATAAAATTATTAGTACAAAATGTCTTAATTAAAATTTTTTTCACGCACACATCTTAAGCACATTTCATGTACAATTTTTAGCTTTCTTTTATCCAAAAAGAGGCCGTGTTAGAATTTCCTTACTTGTTTGTTTACATTTTTCAATTGAAGTTTTTTTCAACATCTAATTTTCAGGCATACAAAAGTGATATTTCAGTCGAAAGATAATAATGCAAAGGATTAACTAAATAAAATACAAAAAAATGATGTTTGGGTCATTTTTAAGGTTCCAAGTCCTCTTAATACGAATTAAATCAAATCAAATTCTGATCTTAGAGTTCATGATCATATTTACCGGACTTGTTTCCGGAAAAGTTTTATGTAATAAAATATTAAATGTAGATTACTTCAATGTACATGCTTGCTTAAAAGCCATTTGAGAAATTAGGACTATAAGATAAGGACACATAACGTTATGAACGAAACAAGATAAGGCTCATGATTCAAAGCTAATAACTCTTGTATTGCTTTAAAAAGGGCAACACTAATAAGCAATTAATGATTTACATCACCTTTTTAGGAATATTCAGAATATTAAAAGAAATACTTTTGCCCTTTAGATAATTTTACAAATAACAATAAACATTTTTGAACACATATGTTATCTGCATTATTTTCTTTATTTGGGTAATTCTATAAAAGCATTACACATTTTTAATATTTCTTAAATTCATGAGAATGAATGAAAACAATAAACATTTCAATGGGTATGAAATGTAAGAAAAGTACGAAAATGAATGTGTTAGATGATTTATTAAAATCTAAAGGAGTTTTTTGGAATATTTAATCATGGAAAAGACTTGAACCGCACACAACTTAAATGTCTTTTTCAAATTGTGTTCCAAAATCATGTGTTTTTAACACTATAATAACATTTTCATATTGAACCCCTACAAGAAATACCGAATTTCGAACTGGCATTTTGTTGCGTCCGATGAAAACGGTTAAATTAAAGAAAAGTGATTAAAACAAAAAGAAGATATTTTGCTTGTTGTTTATTCGAATTATAAAGTATGTACATGTTTTTTTATAACCCTAATTCCTAGCTAAATGTATAAAATTTCCAAAAATAACAACCTTTTTTTATGCAATTTGTTTGTATATTTTGGCAGATTTAAATTGGTTTGGATAGTATAACTGAAAAGGCCTAAAAAACAAATATTGAGTCTTGGTTGTTCAGGCTTGATGAATATAATATTGATCTTTTGATTTTGTTGCTTTATTTAATAACAAAAGAACATTAAACTATTTCTATTTTATTTAAAGGGGTGTATTTCTCTCGGATTTTCGCGACTTTGTACTGAAATCCCTTTATATTCCACTTTAAATCACTTATATTCATTTTCAATGTAACTGTGTGTGTTAAATATTCTGAAGGTATATTTAAATGTAACAAAACACAATCCAAAATACAAACAATCAACATACCACTCTCAGTGGGTCGCAGTAAAATTATCAGAAATTGACCGGTCCGCAGCGATATAAAGGCTGGGAAGCACTGATTTAACATGATCAATATATACTTAGTAATTAAAAACTTTAGTTTAATATAATTTTAATATTTCATAACACTTAAAATCGTGTAATAATATGTAAGAAGAAATTAGAATTAAAGATAAAAAAATTATCTTTTGAGTGTCATTTTGATAGAAAATTTGTAATTTTCATTCGTTTTTCTACAAAGATAAAGTTTTCAACACCACTTTTCATTGAGCTGTAATTTTTTGCAAGAAAGAAAAAAGGTTAAGTAATTGAAAATAATTTTAAGTTGATTTAAATATAGAAAAACTTGTTTTGATCCAGTTTGTATTAAAAACGTTAAATAAAAGTAAATCAAAATAAAAACAGAATTTTTTTTTAAAATATAAATTTTTATGAAAAATATATCTGAATTAATTTCGAAGTTAAAATTAGTTAATTTATAATAAATTACTGATAAATTGATTTTAAAATTAATAAAACTTTTCTCTATTATATTTTGAAATTTAAATTTTATTCATTTCTACCATTTTGTAAAAGTTCCTTGTTTTTCGAAAAGATTGATATAATAATTTAGTTTTAAGATTTAGAGAATCAGAATTTTCATTCTTGCTCTGGCATGTATCCAAACTTTCTGAAGGCATTAATTTTACTTTTCTAAAAGTTAGCTTTTAAAAAGTTCCACCGAATGTTTGAAAAAAAGAAAAAGTTAAAAGTTCCCCATACTCTTTTTTTCTCCTCACTTTCGAATTTAAAATGAATTCAATCTGTTTCTCAAAAAAAGAAACTATAAAGTAATTTATGCAAATATGTCTTTTCTCTCCTGCTATTTAAATTCCAACAGATAATTATCATCATACAACTTAAATTTAAGCACCGACTTCTTAAGGAGAGAATTACAGAAAGTGAACTTTAAAACAAATGAACAAATAAATATTTGAAATAAATATTATATTGATAATAAGACATAGTTATATTAAATTTTTTAGAGTAATAGCGAAATTCAGATTTAATTACCGTAAAATCCGGTGTATAAGGCTCACCCATACTTTGAAGTTGCAGTTTTTTTTAAGTATATTCGACGTATAACGCGGATCCCCTTTTTTATATACGAAGCATACTCTTATATAACATTGCTCTTATATACATCGTATACATTGCTCTTATGTTTTGAAGTCACTTATTCCATGTATTATCCCAAACTTTTGAAAAAAATAGTTTACTTTTAGAACTACAACTCTTTTAGTTCATAGGGTAAGTCATTACTTTTAAATAAACAGTACTTCGATACATGTAGAAGTAAATTTTTTTTACTCATCTCTTTTGTTATTTTTAAAGCTATCGTTTTTATACTCGGCGTATAACACGCACCCTTAAATTTCCATCTTTTTTGTGTGTTTAAAGTGCGCGTTATACGCCAGATTTTACGGTAATTAAATTTTATATTCAAATTTAGGTAATGTATGTTAAAATATTCTTTTAGAAAAATGAGAAACTAGTGGGAAAATCTTTTAGAAAATAGTTTGAAAAATTATTGCCTTAATACTTCTGATCTACCTGAAATGATTTATTTTTTAAGAAACAAAATAATGTTATAAACTCAATAATATTTTTTTTATATAGGTAGATTAATTAATGGTTTGTTAACACATTGCATTTCAAAACAACTGAAAGTTGCAGTTCTGAACCATTGTCAAGGTCACGAGGACAATACTTGAACTGGCCCCCCACTTTTCAAACTTCTCCGCCATGCCAATGTGTGTGGACTTTAAACTGTGACAGATTTAACATACACTAGTCACGCTAGGTCTTGGCGGATCAGGACACCTACATTTATATGAAATAATGTACTAAAATCATTTTCAGAAACTTCTGACTTCTGTTCGTATTCCATGAACACAAAGAAAAACTTATTTGTTTTTTAATTACCTTGGAATCGATTTATGAGGGCATTCATGTTGTAATTACTATTGTAACATGATTCGGATTTTACTTTCCCACTTTTAATATTTGCTTTTCAATTCATCTGAAATCAACATTTTTATTTTGAAGTCTTGTTTCTGTAACCTTGAGTTATACCTGTGAACACTTATCACATTTACACATCTTTCTAAAACGAGGAAAATTTTTGTCACATAATTATTAATGTTCCTTTTAGAAACTGTGTCTCGTGGAAAATGTCAACCAATTACGCAATTGTAATTCTAGAACATATGCGGTTGATGAAAAACCGAACTTTTTCAATGTTAGACTGTTTTTTGTGAAATCGGTCGTATAACAAACAGAATATTCTTAATAATATTGCAATAACAAAAGGCAAAGTTGTACCTAGATTCAGTTTTATTTTCTTGTATATTTGTGCATACCTAAATATTTGTTATAAAAATGTAATTAAAATAATTTAATCCTATATATGTGCTATAGCGATATTATTAGTTGGTTTTTCGATTCCTACTATTAGTTCTCTCTCTCCCGATCTGTATATATATATATATATATCTTTCTCAAATTTTCAATCGTTAAAAGAAAATACTTTTTATTCATCCACTGAAGTTCAAATGCATTTTTTTTCAGCTTGTTGTGGATGATACTTATTTATTCAGTTTTTTCAAATATTAATTAGCTTATTTTTAATTTTAAATTTTAAAATTTATTCTGTGTTGTTTCTGACGAAGCTAGAACTAGTACCAACAGATGACGCCAGTAAGTTTTTTTAACGAATTTTTTCTTCGTTTCAAATATATCTTTTTAACTTGATGCTGATACATTTTTTCCAAATATTAATTCATTCATTAAATTTAATTAACTAAAATAAAATTTTTCATTGTTGATCTAAGTAGGAATTGACTTAATTTTTTTATTACTTGTTTAAATATAAAAGTATATGAATATGTGATAACAAGATTGTGAGAAAGGTAGTTTTTTCGGTAGATGCAGTAATTAAACAATTTGTTGATTAGCAATTGATAAAATACAAAACAAATATAATCATTCATCAAAAAAATCCATGGTTCTAATTAACAAAATTAAAATAATTATTAGCAGCAACAAAATGATTTCTGAAAGATTTCTTACTTCTTTAAATCTATTAATCTCACTATTAAATATTTTTTATGTCAAATTCCATTGATTTTCAAACATTACCAACATACAAAAAGTATTTTTGAAAAAATCAGTCAAAATCACACAGTTTTACCTAATATTTCATTTAAAGCATTAGTCTTTTTACCATTTATCGATCGATCCATCTAAATACCAAACGAATGTTATTTACTTCTCTTTCTTTGGTTATTTAAGAGATTATCGGAAAATAATTAATCATCATTAAACATGCATGTCCGATATCTCTTATCGACATTTTTATTGTTACTCCTTTATACTTAGAGAGTTTTATGGACTTTTCCTGATTGATGCTTATTGTTCAACCTTTTATGTTAAGAATAAAACTGTCAGTTAAATTGCGGGACAAGAAAAGACTGGTATGATCGGCATTTATGTTGCTTTTAAGGAAGATATATTATTTTTCTTGTTGATTCTCGTCTGTGAAATACAAATCATGTGTAGGTTGTCATTTTCGAAAGAGACTATTTTGTAAAACTATAATTAATTCTTTTCTCAGGGACTTATTTTAAGTCTTTTTCTCAAGTAGCTGAAATATCGAACGTTGCTTAGGAGTGGAATGTTTTTGTAGAAGTTTGTCGGAAATCAATAATCCATAATGAAGTCTATCCATTTAAAAGTCTATTGTTCAAAGATCACGAAGACTAAAAGATTCTGGATTCCTTTAAGTGAAAATTGTTCGGCTGATCTATAATATTTTGCTAAGATTTTATATCAAATGGAAGGAATATCGTAAGAACTAAAAGAAATATGTAAAGTATGAATGAAAAAAATGAAAAATGAAAGGAAAATAAAATGTGAAATAAAGAAAAGAAAAAACTGAAAAAAATGAAATATAAAATAAAATAGAAAATGAAAAATGGAAAAATTGAAAAAAGGAAATGAAATGAAGTGACATAAAATGAAATGAAATAAAGTGATGTAAAATGAAATGAAATGATGTAAAATGTAATGAAGTGATGTAAAAGGAAATGAAGTAATGTAAAGTAATCCTACAAGAAAAATATTTTGTTCCAAAATTGCTTAAGAGATGGAAACCACAGATTAAGAAATATAATTTAAATGTTTCGAGACAAAATTAGCAACTACACAATTTCCTTATAACTATAATTCTTTTTTCAGTCATTTCTTGGATTCATAATTAAGGTAATATAGTAGTTGATAACTTAAAAAGTACTTACCGTATTTATTCGAAGCTGCACTCCAAATTCTCAACAAATTTTTGTGAAAAAAGGAAAATAGTATAAAATGGTTTATCGAGGTTATCAATTTTACGACATTAAAACAAATTTAAAATGAGAACTAATAAGAAGTGAATAATTAGTTATTCTACCAGAATTATAAACTTAAAAATACATACTTGTACTTGTATTTGCTCTAATTCCACCGTCTAACAAATTTTTTTCGCTTCGATTCTAAGTTGCATCCGATTTTCAATAGTATTAACATTGGGAAAAAAAAGTGCGGCTTAGATTCGAGTAAATATGGCAATTATTTTAAAAACGAGCTTAATTCAATTTCAATAAAACTTTATCGATTTTATATTATATATATTTTTTAAAAAAATTAACTCATGCTGTAAACGTAGGCTTTAAAAAATGTGGCGCAAACGAATAAACGCAAAATTCTTGTTTAATGTGAAAGATTTTTAAAGTCGATTTTCATCCAATTATTATACAAAAAAACCCATTTCTAAGCGAATGTAATTGAAAAAATATTATGGAGGAATAGTATCAAATATTTAAACTATGATTATATAACTATGGGTTTTCCACGATTATATAGTGGCCGCGGTAGCCAAGTGATATAGGTATCGGATCGTGGCTTGCCTTGTCACGAGTTCGAGCCCAGTACCACTAAGGAGCCGCCGTGTAGGGCAGCGATGCACGTTAAATCTGTTGAGAGCTGAAACGTTTTTCTCTTGGTGTGGTGTGGTAGTTAGGAGAGGGGGTGCCAGCTCAGGTGTCGTACACGTCACTTGACCATGGTTCAAAAATACGTGGTCCGTCGCCAAAAGCCCTCGTGTAGCTAAACAGTGCGATGTTAATATTCAATCAATTAATCAATCAAACCAAGACTATTTACATATATATCTCATACGTTTGCAATGTGATATCTATTTTAATTCTTACTTCCCTTCTTACTGTTCCAAATTGCCATTACTCAAATACTTTAATTGCCTAATTATATTATAAGTAAATAAATAATATAAGGAAAGAAAATATATTTTCATCCCTTGCTTTCTTATAGGCTTGCAATCCCTTTTGATTTACTTAAAACTTATGTGTGTGTGTGCATTGAATTTTATGATTTCTTATTTTTAAAATATTTTCTTCTCTTTGAAATTCTTCGAATATTTCTTTGATAAAATGTACACTCTTGAAATTAAAATCGGTTTCTAATTTCCAGTCAGCATCCTTCAAAAACTATTCGTTCTTTCACCCAAACATTAAGACAGAAATGGAAGCTGGGAAAGTGTGACAATGATATACTCATAGTTGTGGCCACTACAGATAGGCTGGTATGAAGAAATTTCATAATAGATATTTATATTTTTTTGTAGAATTTTTAAGATCGCTTTCATTTAATTAAAAAAATTACTATAATTATAAACGGTTTTCCATTTAGGCAAAATGATTTAATATTAATGTAATATGGAAATTTCATTAATGAATAAAGAGCAGCATGTTTTAATATGCATTCATTTTTGCTTTAATCAATATATTATTTGATATATGCACTTTAGCATCGAATTTCTTTTTACGTACATTAACATATGAAGTCAAATGTATTTTTATAAAACTAAAACAATATATATTACCTTTAAGTAATAGACTTTGTGTTAGGTAAATTGTAGAGATTTTTAATATGTTTTAATTCTGAAATATTTTTCTACATAAAAAAAAACTTTTCAATCTTATTCCTTAGAGACATCTAATATACTATACGAGGTAGGATTCAAAAGTTCCCAGACTGAGTCTATAACTTGAAAAATATTACCAATTAAATTGCTCTGAAACATATTCTCCTTTGAAATAAGGCCCTTGAATAGCAGCGCACTTTTGGCATCGTTTATAAAGGCCATCGAAACATTTCTGGAATCCTTTTTCAGCCACGTCTTGGGGCTGCGGTATCCCATTGGTTAAGGTATCGGATCATGACAGGCATGTTATGAGTTCGAGCCCAGTACCACTAAAGATCCGCCGTGCAGGGGAGTGATGCACGTTAAATCTGTAGAGAGCTCAAACGTCCTCCTGTTGGTGTGGTGTGGTCCTCGTCACTTGACCATGGTTCAAAATTACGAGGTCCGTCGCCAAAAGCCCTCGTGTAGTTGAATGGTGCGACGTTAATATTCACTCACTCACTCACTCACTCAGCCATGTCATTTTATTCAGCCTGCGATGGATTTTTAATTTCATCGACAGATTGGAATCGACGACCCTGAAAGCAACATTTCAGTTCTGAAAATATTCTGAAGTCACAGGGGGAGAAATCAGGGGAATAAAGTGGACGTGGCAAAACATTTGTTTTCGTTTTCAGCCCGTCGGTGTTTGAAGCTTGTTCTTACGCGACGTCACAGAAACCTTTTCAACGTTTTCAGCGGTGCGGCAAGTCTGCGGACGTCCAGAACATTCATTTCGACATTTTCTCTGCCTTCCATGAAATGTCGATGCCACTCAAAAGCTTGCGTTTGCGATAAAGTGTTACTGCTGTACGTATGCTGTATGTACGTCTTTGTAGCATACTACAAAATATACTTTGTACAAAATTTGATATCCATTCTCTACTCTACGACCGTCATTCAATCGCCCGTTACTAAATGCATCCGATTACAAAATACGACGCGGCGAGCCACCGACCACTTGATTTAGGAAAAATCACTTTTAGGAAAGGGTAAGACTTTAGTAAACGCAGAAACGTTATCGTGGTCACTCTACTTCAAAATTTTTTCAAGTTATAGGCTCAGTCCGAGAACTTTTGAATCCTACCTCGTATATCTTACTTCGGTTTTATAAGACGCTTAAAATACTATTGATTTTGCAGTCCTTTACTGATGTCGGAAAGGAGACAGCATATTATGTATCTCTCGATGAGGCCCATAGAATCTTCCTGGAAAATAAAGCCCATTTTTCAGCGGGAAATTTCTACGAGGGTTTGAATGGCATGCTGACTGATTACCATACAAGAACTAGGATAATGAAATCTAGAACCAAAGAAAATGATAAAGGCTTGAATTTAGGACTTATTTCCGGAAGCATCATCGGTGCCATCGTTGTTCTTGGAATTATTCTATTCATCATATTTGTTGTTTACAGGCGCATTAAAAGATCAAAGGATCCCGTAAGTATACAATTTTAGACAAAACTTTAATCTTATTATTATTATGGTTTTAATACTTTCGCATCATTTCAATTGCATTAGCATTATTCTAGACTAAGGGTCTTTAACCCGTGTCCCGCTGAAGGCATTTTTGTGGCTCCTCATTTGAAGTTGTGGCAATTTCAGGCAAAATTGCCTTGTCTGTTTATAGTCGTAAGAAACGGAATTTTTTCTGTTATTCTTGATACTTAAATCATTTTATTGGTGTGCTTGTTATCCATTCGAGATAAAATTTTCTTAAAATGACGAATTTAAAAAAATGCATTGGGTTAAATAATTTTAAGTATAAAAAATCTGACTATGCATTAATTTCTTAGAAGTTTTCAGAAGAAACGGTGGACTTGTATCTTTAACTCACAAAGTATTTTAATTCGCGACTTCTATTTCACGGTTTTTTTTTAAACTGACAAATATTCAGATCTGTTTCATTATCTCTTCCCTTAGAATCAGTTGCAGTGTTGTAAAACAAACCTCCCTTTCTTATTTAAATTTCCTAAATACATTATTTTTTTGACAGTCGTGTGAGCCGTGGATCATTGTAAATTTATTGATGTGGCCTGTGCAGATCATTGTAAATTTATTGATATGGCCTTCGAGTGTTAAAGGTTGAAAATCCCTATTCTAGACTATAATTTTTATGACGACAAATTCATGAGATTGATAAAGAAATGTCAATGCATTATTGCTATTTTTTTGCTTGTTTATTTTAAAATTGCTCGAACAGCATATTAAGAGATAAAACTTTGTAATTTCGAATCACTATCAGATGACGATGACGATATTATGTCATGCTAGGGATTTGAAGATAAATTCAGTTTAATGTATAAGAGTTCCCATTATTTCGCATGACACCTTTGCGAAATCTGGAGTCTAATCAACGAACCACTTGTTTTGAAACATGCAATTTTTTTATTCGATACCACAATTTTACTCTAGTTTATGGGAAAATATGACACATGACTTTCTCCTAAAATAAAAATAAATGCATAATCGATTTTATTAATATCATATAAAAGTTACAGTTGTAATATTTGGCTGTAGATTGGATTAATTGTTTTTTTATTAATATTATACCACAAAGCAAAGTGTATTTTCACTATTCCTTTTTCTTTTATGTTTTTGTCTTAAATGTTTTTTTTCCAAATTTCTTTAAATGATATAATTGTGTTACCACTTACGTCTGTAAGCCTCATGTTATGCAATGTGGAGCATGTGGAGTTTTGCAAATAAATTAAATAAAAAAATAGCCAATGACAACGGACCTCGTACTTAGGTAGTAGCTTGGAAGAAAAGATGTATTTTCTATTATCTTTGTTTTATAAATTATACTTTTCAACAGCCCATCAGAAGCATTTTCGATGTCTGTGTTAATAGGAAGGGGCAATAGAACTACATTTTATAACTTTCTTAAATAAAATTTTCCTTAATGAAGTAGAGAAGCTAGATGTACTTGACTGTAGCCGAGACAGAATCTAATGGCGCATGTAAAAAATACTGTAATTTTTATGTATACGAGTACATAGTTACTGTAAATCCAAGTTAGTGGATATACGGAGAGAGTTAGATTTAGTAATAGTTGTACCTCTAATTTATATGTAGTATATTCTATTTACCTCTAGAAGATACATATTTTTGTTATTGATTTCAAATTGGGAATTGTAAATATATTGCGGAATAAAAGAGCGAATAAGTATAATTTCTTGTAGCCTTCGTAATTTTTTTTAATTCGTGGCCTGGTTTCTATCCGCAATCAATTTTTCTTTGAGGAATAAAAAAAGAATGTCATGAAGTCACAATGAGAAGAGTTGGAATTCTAAAAGTAGGTAGTTTAGTGTTATTAAGAATCAGAGGACATCTGATGTTTGATTAGAAGTCGGGATGATTGTACACGTTGTCTTTGTTTTTATCCAAAAAATTAACACATATTTATAAAAACATATAATTTTATGAAACTCTAAAAGTTCCTCTTGATTTTTTTTAGTAGTAGTCCGTTGCTGAAAAATATACTGCACCATTAATACTATCAAAACAAAAAATAGAATTCCTTATTATTTTAATGAAATGTAAGTTTTTCTAAATGACTTGTATTATCATAATACAGGGCGATTTTTTAAAGAAAACTGACGCTATTCATAGCTCGATCTAACGACGGAAATATTTACCTAAAATCCGGCGAATATCGCGCACTTCTAACACAAAAAATAAGATCGAAATTCATGGGTGCGCTTTATAAGTAGAGTATAAAAATGAAATCTTTAAAAATAAAAATAAAAAAAGACAGATTAAAAAAAATTATACTTCTACATCTATGAAAGTACTGTTCATTTAAAAGGAATGGCAGTCCTTATGAGAGCTTAAAGGGTTATAGTTCTAGAAGTATGCAATTTTTTATAATTTAAATCTTAGGATAATACATCGAATAAATGAATTAAAAAAAAGCGGTGCGCGTTATACGGCGAATATACCTAAAAATTAAAAAATACAGCATGAAAGTATGATTTTACGTTATTATACGGTAATATATATATTACCGTATAATAATGTACGCAATATTTATTAACGTAACATTTACTATATACGCCAGAATATACGGTAAGTATATTCTATAGTTAAAGTCCTGTTTCATTTCTTTAATAAACTTAAGATGGTTTGTATGTCTTAAGTGAATCATAAATGAAAAGCTTCGTAGCCTTATAAGCTTCCTATCTCTGAGACTAAGACTGCTAAAAATATTCTCTACACCAGTTCTATAGCATCTATGATTTTTTTTTTGTATACCAGGTTCTGGTATCAAAGAACTTGAAATAGCGAATGCCATTTTTTTTTACCCCGAAATAAAGTAAACATGTCTTTAGAATTCTTATTTGAATTCTGGGAGAAAAATATTTTTAAAAAAAAATAATGTGTCGGTTGCAACGTTTTAAGATGTTTTTTTTTCTTATATGCATAAATGCATGTAAACTCGTTATTTTTATATCTTCAAGGAAGGAAAGAAAGAAAGAAATATCGCAAATTATCAGTGCTTGCATTCCTAAAAAGGACAAGGTTAAGTTACTCTATTCTTATCTAAATAAGGAAGGGTGGCGTTTTTCATTCTAGGGAGGAGCATTATATAGCACACTATTTATTGTCAAAAATAAAAATACATTAAATTACTTCAAATTTGCGTTTTTCATTAAGTAAACTTTTACTTAGCTTGCAACATTTAGAAAAAAAATGAAAATATAGTTAAACCTCTGTATAACGAACCTCTACTATATTGCGAATTTTTCTATATATCGAATTTTTTCCTGGAACCTTGAACATTTCACGATTTTCTTCGTAAAATGCCTTCTCTATAGAGAAGTGCATTTTCTATCTAACGAACTTTTTCTTTTGTGATTCAATTTTTGACCCCCCCTTTTTTTACGGTATTTCTGAAAAAATTTCAAGTTATTCCCTCTTTAACACATTTTATAGAGGTCATAAATCTTGAACTAGTTTGATTAGATCCTAACTCACCGAGAGCAATAGAGTTCTGAGCGTTCCATCCAAAAAGTGCAACCTGTAACCTCCATTGCCCAGTTCACTAGAAACATCTTCGATATCCTCTTTTACACTCAGGGGAGTTGTCCCGTGTTCTAATTATAAAATAGTGTATGTTTAGTGTTACTTGTATGCTTTAAATTACAAAATTCATTAATTTTAGTATAAATTTATTTTCTTAATACTGAAAATGCAGTGAATTCTTCGACATTTTTTTTTCTTGTTTCCCTAGCAGTTTTTTTCTTTCTTTTTTTTTTTTTTATGGGTAAGATATATAAAATAAAAATATTTATTTACAAAAAGGTGTGAATAACTACTTTTTTTAATGTATAGTGTTTATGAATTTAAAATTTGTTTTATGAGGTTTATAAAGCATATTAAAAGATGAATCTCTATATAACGAATTTTCCTTATAGCGAACTTTTTTCCGGGATTTAGCGACTTCGTTATATAGAGATCCGACTGTATTTTCATAGATATGACTAAGATGACTTATATTCTGATAAATTAATATCAGATTTCCTTATGCTATAAAACACGTGTATTCTCAGATAAAAAAAACACTCAAAGATATTTATTTTTTATCCGAATAATGGGTGTGTATCGTGAAAATTTAATTATAGCGTCAAATGTCCACGATGAATTAAAAGAAGTACACTGACTACGAGACTTAGATTTCTGTGTATATATATTTCCCATTAATTCGGTAGATAGACCAATTGATTGTTAATAAATGTCTCCCTTGGAAACAATTCGGGGGGGTTATTGGTGATGTACCTTTTTTTTTAACTATAAAAAAGTAACAAGGATAATACCTGAGTAGATAATAGATATATTGCGGTCGTAATTCTGCAACAGCCCTTGCAACATCGGTAATCGCTCTGCTCGTGGATGGCTGACTTATGCTGTGTAAATCACCTACATTAATTTCACGATTACCGAGCGCAAAAAAAAAAAAAAAAAAAAAACGAACAGCCGCCAGAACTTTTTCAGCAGCAGTCACCATCCTTGTATCTTGCTCCTTTTGATTTTGTCGATTTTCGGGAACAAAACACAGTAAAAAACTAATTTTTGAATAAATAATTAGCATTAATTAATAAAATTAATCATTAATAACAATTAATTAATAAAATATTACGTACTATATACTTAGAATTATAATCAATCGGAAAAAAATCAAGGGCTTTGGGGGGAGGTCCGGACCCCCAGGACCCCCCTCCCTTTTGTACGCCACTGTCACCAATAGATCCCATGTAACTTCGAAGTGCGACGTTAATAAACAATGAAAATTCAAATAATTTATCTCCTACATTATAGTTAGTCACTTTATTTTATCTCAACATGCGCAATTCAGCTGCTCATATTAATAATTTTAAAGGATATTCCATTGATAATTAATATTACTAAACTCATATAAATAATTAATGACAATAATTTAGCTTAGCATAATTGCTTGAATAATCTGGTATGCCAGCACATTTACATTTGCAATTTATTATAATGTTCATTTGAACTACATAAATTTTTTTTCCTTAACTTTATTAAGGAAAACTGTGAAAATTATACGGAGGATAGTTTTAAAAGTTAATCTTTTTTGTTAGTAAACATAAATGCATACTTGTAAAATATTTTCGATTTTATGAATTTCCGGTATCTTGAACCCGTAATGTTTTCCCAGCGGACAACATTGTATCTTTATCTCCGCTGAAATACTAAAAAAATATATTCTTTTCTTAATAAAAAAAATAATTCTAAAAATTTCTGATTACATATGGATTTTTAGACAACCTCGAATGTACGAGTTGTTTTTTACTTATACAGAATTCAATGATGTGAGGATAATTATGTGTTGAAAAGGCTAAAGAATTGTTATGAATGTTATTTGGAGTTAAGAAACTTCTAGATTATTCGGAAGGAGAAAGAGAGGAAAAAAGAAGTAAGAAAAACAAAGATAATCAGAAATTGAACATGTCATTTTAAAAAGAAATAATTATGAGACCTTATTCTTTTTAACTTTTGTAAACATATATTTTCTCTTCCGTCAAAATAATCAGCAATTTAAAAAACGCTTTGAATGGAATTAAAAATGACTGGACATCTTTTTTTCTGTCATATTTTTGACTATCTAGAAATTTTAGGATTTTTACCATCAAAACAAGCAACTGAATTTACAATTTGTATCCTATACATAATATGTATCAAAATACTTTCTAAAACAATAAAGCTTTTTTTTTAATGGAATGAGATACCTAAACTCGTGTACGGCATTCTTAACGAAATAATTCTCACACGCCTTAGTTAGGTAAGTTACAAATTTCAGAGCAAGAATTTTTTTTGTAATTTTTAAATCCCCATTTTGTAACTGGAAATCGTACAAAAAATGTTTTACCACAAATATCTATCACGAATCTTCTCCTTTTCTTAAAAAGGGAAAATAAAGATTGACATTTTATTTATGCTCCTTTAGTTCATGCCAATGCAATATGTTTCATATTTGTTCTTCATTATTACTGAGGAGGATCATGTAAGTTGTTGCTGTTGCGTCAAGTGAGTCTGACGACTTTTGTTGCTGCGTCAAGTAGATCTAACGACTTTTCTGGTTGTTCATCTTGCTGGTAGATGGAGCCATGACAGATCAGAAGGTTTTTTTGCGTTTTTCTTTTCAGCCAAGGTCACCAATGTAGAGGATAGAACCCGTGATTTACGTATTCGTAAGCACGTAACATACCACTAGACAAAACTGATCCCCAGTGTCCGGAGGCAGTTACTTGTATATGCAGATATCCGCTACAATTGCAAATTTTTGGATGACGATTTAATCTTGAAATTAAAATGAATCAACGTTGATTTTCCCACATCATCTTAAGTAACAGCAGAAAGCTTAACTAGCACTTGTGGGTTTTTTTCTGTAGTTTTATCACAAGCACAATTACAAAGAAACTATTACCGTAAAATACGGCCTATTTATATAACGCGATATTTCGATATATATAGAAGTCTAATATTTTTATGCTCATAAGTTTTTTTAACAAGCTTTTATTAGCTTCACCTGTATGTAACGGAATCTTTGAACTCGATTTTTAACTTCTTTAAAAGGTCAGATTAATTTGAAATTTTGCACACTAGTCAAAGACCGATGACAATACAATATATATATTTTTTATTTTGTTCCATTGTCCTGATCAGAATCATCAGGATTAACGATTTCCCATTTCTAGATATGGTGACTAATTCCAGATTTGGCGAGTAAAAGATTGTTACAACCCTAAAGCGATTTTTTTACTTTTTAGTTTGATTAACTATAAAAGCGTGTTTTTTTAAGCTACAACTTTTATTATTTTTAAAGCTTTTATACCCAGCGTATAACGCGTACCCGTAAATTTCGATTTTATTTTTTGGTGTTAAAAGTGTGCTTTATACGCCGAATTTACGGTACGTATCTTTCTCAATGAATGTTTATTTAGCTTTCAAATTAGTTTTCTTTTATTTCACTAGTTTTTATTTATTTTTTAGTTCTTTTATTGACTTCAATGCTTTTAAATATATTTTTTCTAATTTATATTTTTTCTTATTTTATATTTATTCATTTATATTTTTTCTTATTTGTCATTTATTTATTTACATTTTTCTTATTTTATATTTATTTGTTTACATTTTTCTTATTTTGTATTTATTTTTATATATGTATTTATATTTATTTATTTATATTTCTTCTTATTTTTTATTTATTTATACTTTTTCTTTTTTTTATTTATTTACATTTTTATTATTTTGTATTTATTTTTTATACGTGCATTTATATTTATTTATTTATTCTTTTTTATATTTATTTATTTACAATTTTCTTCATTTTTCTTAAAAATTCTAATTTTTCCACTTTTAAGATGTATTTTTTTGTTAAGTCACTTTTGTTTTTGTTTTTCTGTATTTTATTAGCTGTTTTTAATAACAAACTGTTGTGAAAAACGTAATTTATCTTCAAAAACATCGTGTATTATATTGTAGTAAACAATGACTTTATTATTGTAATTTTCAGTAAATTAAGAATACCTATGGAGAATGCAAGTAATCCATCCTTACATTTTCGAATATGTTTTGAAAATAAGCAAAATTGTGTGTGTGTGTATGCTTTCACCTAAAGACGTTACTTGTTTGTAAACATGAAGGAGCATCAGCTTTTACTTTCGTGATTTTATAGATATATTAAAATGTTATCGGATACTTATTTCTGTTGCCATACCAATTTGCTGTTGCCTTTCAATTAATGTTATCTAAGTATTCAAGTCATGATACGATTACATAAGCGACATCCACTACACTTTTAATGATCTTTAACGTTTTTGAAACAGTAATGTACACGCTATCATCCATATTATTTAATTAGCATTCTAGATTTTACGTAATATGTGTCTAAAAAAATCAGAAAATTGCATAAATTGACCTTTTATCGGGATATATATATGACATGATTCTGTAGTTATTTTCAAACAAACTTTTAAAAATAAATTAGGAATGTTTGATCAATGCAGTAATATATTTAAGTTTTGAAAATTTAATTTTTAAAAAAATTTATTATTACAATAGCAACATTTGTATTTAAATTGTATTTTCTTAATTTAGATTCGTTATAATTTTCATATGAAGTTTATAAGTTTTTCGAATCACTCATCAATTATAAAAAATTGAAAACGCTTAAATTTCCAATTTTTTAATATTTTGTTAGAAATTTTCTGAATTAGGAGATTTTTTAAAAAAATATTCTCTATATAGTTATAAATAATTTTGAAGCATTTGAAGGAAAAAAATTATTATTCGACATTTTTCAAAGCTCTTTTTGAACAAAACCATTTATAATAAATTACCTCTAATTCTAAACTATTTCTCTCTATTCTAAATCTATAAGATAAGCGAAAAAATAATAAAACTATAAAAATACGAATTATATAAAATGCAGTTACAAAAAAGTGAATTGTGGCACATCAAAATTTGTAAGCATTTCTTTTTCTTGTGTCAAAATCCCTAAATCTACAATTTCACGCAATTCTTTCCAACATTTCGGCTAATATTCAAGGTCGCATCTTAGAATAGTAAATCGTGAAGCTTTAAGGGACCGTATACTAGTGTATGAATGTGAATTATAGATCCATTTATCTCGTAGTGTCAAAAGTAAAACAAGTAATATTAAAAAAATTCAGGTGTACAAAGGTACTTTGGTCAACACAGAAAATCTTTATTTCAATTAATTACATTGAATTAATGAATCAATACTTGAAAAAAAACTGTATTAACATCAAGTGTCATTCAGTACAAGTTTTAAAAATGTATTTGATTTTGAGTGGATGAATAAAAAAAATGAGTATTTGAAGCCAAAAAAACAAAAAACAATTCGTTAGAAAAACCTACTGGCGCCATCGGTTGCATCTAGTTCTATTTTCGTTAGAAATATAACGCAGAATAAAATTAAATTAAAAAATAAAATTTAAGTAATGAATTAATATTTGAAAAAACAGTCTTAACATAAAGTGTCATCCACTAAAAGTTTAAAAAATGTATTTGAACTTGAGTGGATGAATAAAAAGTATTTTATTAACGATTGAAAATTTGAACAAGTTATACACACGTATGTATAATGTAACGTCGTGAGTAGCTAGCCATCAATAAACTGTCACAGCCTAATTTGAAAATAAAACTATTGTTTATTTTCTAAACAATTTGTTAGTGAAGCAATAGATTACAGTTCATCTGCCAAGCCGGTGCAGTCCATCTCTTCTATTCTTCAACGCCACCGGCGTTCATCCTCTATCCTTCCTCCCCACTCCAATCTCGGACTAAGCCCTTTTCTTTAGCACTCTCTTCCAGTCCGTTCCAACCAGGGATCTCCTCTCATGCTTTCTCGATCCAAGGCAGGGCTTTTTCCTTTTTCTCCATCCAGGGCAGGGCTCATTTCGCTAGTCTTTTTTCGGTCTCCAAAAAAAATAAACCCTTTTAAACACCAGGGGTGGGTCCACAACACGCTCCTCGTCCCTTCTTATTGGCAGGTCACAAAAGTCTCTCTCGGCCTCCCTCGTCCTATTTGCGCATAACACACCAATACACACCCGAGCCGTCTGGTCCAAGGCGCCATAATTCCTTATCCAACATCTGGACACACTTGTTCATCACGCCACCTGTTTCTATTATCCCCTTCTCTCAACACCAGACAAGACGACATGATTCTTTTAAGACAGGCTTCGCCTATTGTCAATGGGGTGCCGGCTCTCCTTTACCATTATGGCGGCCAGACTGGATGTCGTCACTCCCCGAGTTCAGACAATAAACAATGACCCCATGGCCACGTGCACTGGTCATTTTACAGCTGGTGAATCTATAAATTTTAGTGACAATCGATGAGTGTGTGTTCACAACAATCGAAGACGTCGTACTTGTCATTTAATAGCTGGTAAAGTTATAAAACTTATCGTGAATCGAAGGATGGGGATTCACAACAATCAACGACGTCACAATATATAGGGAGAATGTGAACTAATAGAAAGCACTAAAAAGTACTTGTATACAAGGTGAGTACAAATGATGGATCCGATTTTATAAAATCATATTATCGAAACGACTGCACATATTACTATAAATGGTACATGCATGTAAAGAGAAATAGTCCAAGTTCTTTTTTTCAGTTACAAACAATCGACGGGCATACGTCAAACCTGTAATCCAGTACGTTCCATACATTTTGTAACATCACTCCATCAATGATTCGTAATGTCGCACAAATGCGTACTTGACGTCCTCTGTTATTTCTTGCATCAATTGCAAATGATCCGGCTTGAAATTTAATATTTTTCGTATAATTTTTCATGCCGTTTTCTGGAGCATTCCAAGTTCACAAGCGGCAGTTTTCGAACAAAACTCACTCTCTCCACTGCTTCTTCCGAGACATTTGACCGGCCGCTGCTTTTCTTTTTTTACAAAAGCAACCTGTTTTCTTAAATTGATGATACCATCGCTCTGAATGCTCTTGTAAGTAAGTGCTTCTTTTCCGTAACGAATTCTGAATGTACGTTGCGCCAAAATCTTTATATATAAAAATCTTCTGTACGTGTTTTTGTCACTAAACTCCTCCTAAACGGCTGGACCGATTTCGATGAAATTTTTTGTGTGGGTTCAAGTAAATTCGAGAATGGTTTACATTCACAATTCGGTCCGATATCGCAATTAGTTAAGAAGGTATTAATTAAAAACATTCAAAAAATACAACTCAACATTCACCTGCATTGTTGTAACAACACTATTGTTATAAAATAAAATTTCCTTTCAACTGAATGCTTTAACACGTGAGAAAAAAACCATTTCAAATTTTGACATAAATCGCCAAAAGGGTCGCTAAGTCGCCAACGTGGCTTTATTTGTAATTTTTTAAATAATTAGTTTTAATCAATTAATTTTTATTAATTATAATTAAATTATTGTATTGTCATCCAAAATAATCATGTACATTACATTTCAGCTCAATTGAGCGCTTTAAAATGTATTTTATTAACGAATGAAAATTCCACCAAGATAAATAAATAAATAAACAAACAAACAAATAAAATATGTATAGAGATCGTGAGCTAATAGTAGGAATTGAAAAAGACGGTAAGTTGGCGTCGAAAATTGTTTTTTCAGCCAAACTGGCTAAACCCAGTCTTTATTGTTACGAAAATGCAGACGATTCACGATTTTTGGCGTTTTTAATTAATATCTTTTTAAATAATCTTTATATATGTAATTCTTCTGTGCGTGTGTATATAACTGAACCCCTCCTAAACGGCTGGACCGATTTTGATGAAAGTTTTTGTCTGTTCCAGTGGACTCGAGAATGGTTTAGATTTATAATTCGGTTTAGAAATGTTTATTTAATTAATTCTTTATTTATAAATTGTTGATCTTGGAATGTTTTACATTGAATCCGGCAGACTGCGCTACGATCGCAGTATCGAATATTCAAAAATCTTTTATTTTGAATTTAAGATGTGTGTACTGGACAACGTCTGTCGGGTCCTCTAGTATCTTATAAAAACCGTGCATACTCTTATACGCAAAAACTCTTGTCATTCTCACCATGTTTGGATTTTAATCACAACGATCCTGAATGTCCCGTTGATCATTGGTAGAAAAAGAACTTAAGTATAAAAGAACTTAAGAAGTATATTTCTCTTTACGTTCACGTGTCACTTATTGTAATATATGTAGTAGTTTCGAAAATATGATTTTTCTAAAATCGGGTCCATCATTCGTACTCACCCTGTATTATAAATTGTTTGCGTGTGGGAAATAATCCGAAACTCAGAAATTACACCGTTTTTCCGAAATGTTTAGGAATTAATAATCGTATCGAAATATATGTATATAAAATAATTTAGAGTATAAGCGGTGGCGAACTTTTATGGATCAACGTGCCATTTTTTCTAAAGAAGTGTTTAATGAAGTATAGACGTTCCGTCAAATAATTTTTACTTGTGATTATTAGGGAAATCATATCCAACTATATACTAACAACTCAAAACTCTTTATTAACTACGAAAAAATACCTTTTTGCATAGTATAGTTGTTAATGTTTTACTTATACGTGTAAATCAAATTAAAGTAAAATTAGTGTGACTTCCTTTGTTGCAGATTGGACGACAAATAACTTATATTAGGATTGTAAGATGTATCTTTTTGTGGAATGCATGTTAAATTAGAGCAATCTGCCTAATGGTTTCTAAGCAATTGATTATGGTTCACTTTTTTGACAAGAGGATATGTTTCATACCACTGCTCCAGAACATAAAACACACACCGCTTTCTCGCCTTTACTAATAATGCCATATTTCTAGATTCACCAAGTTTGAAATTCTCTGTTACACTTGCTATCTCTTTTTAACGAAATTGACTATGATATGCGAAGACAAATTTTGCATCATAAACAACTGTAGTCAACGACGTAAGAAAGGCGGGACAAAAACAAACCAATATGCTCCCGGCCACGTTCGCTATACACTCCTGTCCATAAATTAAGGATAATTCAGAATCACACAGAAATTGAACTCTAAAATAAAAATTTCACCTGTAGAATTATCACACATATCTTGAAGAAGAATATGCAAATTACAGGAAACCCCCAGATGGCGTGGATATTACGTCACAATGACGAGAGTGTAAGAGAGGGGTATATCAGGAATGGTGGCAAAGGAGTAAAATTGTTCCCAAGCGCTTTAAAAGCCTTTCAGTGCAATAACCGCATAGTTATGGCGCAAAGGAAGCATTTGGATGATTTTTTACGTGGTAGAATTATTGGACGACTGGAATGTGAACGTACCCAGCTGGAAGTATCCGAGGAACTTGGAATCACCCAGAGTGTCATATCCAGGCTTTGGCAACGATTCCAAGATGATGGTAATGTGAGTAGATTTTACAGCACAGGTCGCCCTCGAGTTGCAACGCCGAATGAGGACCGGTATTTGGCAGTTACTGCCAAAAGAAAAAGACGGAGCACAGAATCAGACCTGTCTCGTCAGCTCTCTTCAGCTACCGGTACGACAGTTTCAAGGCAGACCGTGTACAGACGCTTAGAGCACATTGGTCTATATGCTCGTAGGCCTGTCAGATGTGTTCCACTTACCGCAACTCACTGTCGCCTGCGATTAACCTGGAGTAGAGAGCATGCATTGGGGACACCACAAAAGTGGTCTTGTGTAATTTTTTCCGACGAGTCCAGGTTTAGTTTGTAGTCTGATTCTAGCCAGACTTTAATATGGAGAGCGCCAGGTACCCGTTACCACCAAGAGAGTTCCATTGAACGACACCGTTACGGTGGTGCAGGATGGCTCGTTTGGGGAGGAATTATTCTTGGTTCCAGAACTGACCTGCATGTTCAGAGTGTAACGATGACAGGCCACATCTATCGGGATGTCATTCTGGAACAACATGTACGTTTGTTTTGGGGCGCCATGGGTGCTGAATTTCTGTTTATGGATGACAACGCCCGTCCTCACCGTGCAAACATTGTAGACGAATGCCTTCAATCGGAGGATATCACCCGTATGGATTGGCCAGCATACTCACCGGACTTGAATCCAATAGAGCATGTGTGGGATATTCTTGACCGACGAATTGCAGCCCGTCAACCCCCTCCCACCTGTTTACCGGAACTTCGAAGGGCATTGCTTGATGAGTGATGTAATTTCCCCAAGATCAGATTGATAATTTGATACTCAGCATGCCTAGGCGTTGTAAGGCCTGTATTGCATCGTCCGGAAACATACTCCGTATTAACGATCACACTAACCATGTTATACTGTTTTTTGTAAATAGGTTCTTTTTTGAAATTTGCTCCAGGGAGTAAAAATCGCAATTTTTATTAATTATGTCAAACATGTAGCATCTTTTTTGCTCTTTACCTTTTATTTAATAAATAGACTTTACAAATAAGTCAAATTTGTTTTGCTTCTGTCTCTTTCTTTGCCTGAACTTCATTATCCTTAATTTATGGACATGAGTGTATTTCATAGTGAACCTTGTTATTTTGAAATAAAATGCAAACCATTTTGACTTCTGGCGTGCCCAAAATATTGTACCGCGTGCATTAATGGCACGCGTGCCACTGGTTCGCCATCCCTAGTACAGACTATTCAGACCAATATCTACATAATTCTGAAAAAAAATAAAGATTTTCCAAAGAAAAAGTTCTTAGAAGCTATTTAATAAATTAATTAATAACATTATTTAGCTCCCTTTGAGTCATTAACAGTGATGCAAATTATATTATAATTTTGCATGTTCTTCATAATAAGTGTACGCCAGCTTAGGATATGGGATTCATGATTAATTGTTCAAGTTTTTTTAAGCTTGTCAACTGTGATATACAGTACAGCCTGTTTATGCGCGTTCTCTTTTTATGCGATTTTATTTTTTTGCGATCTTTTTTTTATGCGGTGTAAGAATTTCAATGGCTTTGGTGCTACTGTAATGTTTTATATCTATTTACCAGTGGCGTAACGAAGAATGTTAGGACCCCCCCTGAAAGTTAAGTTTCGCCTTTAATATTTTATAAATTGGGTAAATACGTATTTAGCGTTAGTCAAGCCTTGGGCCTATGAAGTCCTGCTCCCCGTGGCAGGACTCAATGGCTTTGGCTCCACTGTACTGTTTTCTATCTATTTACCAGTGGTGTAACAGAGAATGTTAGGACCCCCCTGAAAGTCAGGTTTTGCCTTTAATATCTTATAAATTGGGTAAATACGTATTTAGCGTAAGTCAGGCCTTAAGGCCCTAGAGTCCTGCCACCCCCTGTGATGCGGGGGTGTACGTTACGCAACTGAAATGTAGGCTCTTCAAGACGCTCTGTTCATTTGTTATAAACAGTCTCCCAACAATGCGCATTCAGTTGCTTTCTCTCAACGCTCCAGTAGCCCGCGCTTGATTGAAGACGAAACTTTCAATGGCAGTGACATTATCAGTAATTTGATAGATTATGAAGACGCAAAAAAAGAACCGGATTCTTTGAGAGCGGTTAAAAATATGCAGGTATTCAGCTTTCCAACAAATTGGAAAAGCATTTTCTTAAAATAGGTACCAATTAAGAAAGGAGTATAAAATTCCAAAAAGGGCTTCTATCATGTATATCTGGTTATCGTGACATTTACAGGCAACTGACCACCCGACCTTCGTCACAAAAACTTATTTCTTACATTATGTTGCCAAAAAAATAAATCAATTGAAATTGTACCTTCAATTGACGAAAGCGATTTTGAACTTATTCATTACAGGGCTTTGGATTACGATGAGTAGCGATGAATTATGTATGTGCATTTTGAAAACTTATCCGTGTATATAATAAGAAACTAAATGTTTTAAAAATGTTTCCATGTTTAATATTTATTTATTTATTTTATTATAAAAGTACTCTTACATAAATTTCGTAAATAATTGGCATATTTTATAAATGCGACTTTTTTTTATGTGGTCTCTATCCATCGCATGAAAAAAAATTTCTGTACTATTTCAACGAATTAATTTGTTTTATGTAAGAATTTATGAAATTTTTGAATATTTTTTGTGCGTTTATTTTTATGCGGTCCCTATCTACCACACAAAAACAGGTTCAACTGTATATGTAATTATTATAATAACAATGGGAGAAATCATAAATTTTGTTCAATATATTTGTTTTAAGAAAATTAATAATAAAATATAAATAATATAAATTATTAAAAATTTCAAATAATATTTCTAGGATTTCTACATTTTAGCTCTCCCCTCCCAGTAAAAAGGAATATAATAGAGTAAATCTGTACTATACATATGAAATTTCATTCGATTTTAACCCGTCTTTTTAAGCATGTGTTTGAGTGAATAAATTAATTTTTCTGTAATTTATTTAATATAAAATGTAGGTGTCAAATGGGAAATGTCAATTTAGTTAAATTACACTCTATAACAACAACAACAAAAAAAAACGACGCACCAAGAAGGAGCTGCTCGGAGTAGTGAAATTTCGTATGCAAAGATATTTGTACTGAAGATACAAATGATTAAAAATATGGTGTCCAATGAATGAATAACAGGAGCTACAGGCGTATCGAAACTAAGCATTCAGCAGGTGTCTACAAGAAGCGATTCTCAATATGATGGTCAAAATTTCTGTTGCATTGCGATTTAGGATACCTTTCAACGATTGAAAATATGCCTTGCCGCAGGATTCGAGCTCATTACGAGCAACTGTCAGAGTTTGTAACAGGTCGTATCTTTGGATTGAAAGAGGCAGGTTGGGTAAATCGGAGAAAATCGCTCGTCATTCTGATCGAAGCGATGCGGCCATTAGAAGATGCTGGCAAGAAAGGGTGGACAACGACGTATTTCAGCACCATCATTGTAGCGATCGACCTAAGGCCATAGATTGATTTTCAGACAGGACAGGTTGATTGTCAGACTAACTGTCACAGAGCCTAATTCATCGTTATCAACCATCAGACGTACGACTCGCACACGAGTGTCCACCATTACCATTCACAGACGGTTGATAGAGCGAAATTTCAGCTCGTACCGACCGCTACGCCACCTGCCACTCACGCCTGCACTTCGATAAGGTTGGAATCATGCTGACTGGGGACGAATAGTCTTTAGCGACGAGTCCCGCTTCCAACTGTGTGCTGGCGATAATCGAAGACGTGTCTGGAGGCGCCCAGGGCACCGTGCCGATCCTGTTTTCACTATTGCACGTCAGACAGGCCCTCAACCAGGAGTTATGGTCTGGAGTGCCATTTCTTTTGACAGCCGGACCCCTTTGGTCGTCAATCGAGGCACACTTACAGCACAGCGGTACATCCATGGCATTCTGAGAACTGTTCTGCTACCTTCTTTTCTCTGGCCTTATTTTTCAGCAAGATAATGCCAGACTGCATACGGCACGTGTTGCTATGAAATGTCTTATAGCTTGTCAAATACGTCCTTGGCCAGCCAGATCTCTTTCCAATCGAGTATGTATGGGATATAATGGGAAGGCGACTGCATCTACCAGGGAATGTTGATGACCTGGCCCGACAATTGGAGGAAATTTGGCAAGAAATACCGCAGGAGACCATCAGAATGCTTTATCACTCTATGCTTCGTCATGTGGTAGCTTGAGGTGGGTCAACACCTTATTGATCTCGTTACTTTGTAACTATGTATCTCGAAAATAAATCACTCAATTTTTTTTGAAATTTTAATCGTTTTCTATTTTGTACATAACCTTTCTATCCACCAATTTTTGTGTCTATCAGACTATTCGTTCTTGGTGCGTCGTTTTTTTTTTTTGTGTGTGTGGTAGAGTGTAGTTTATGAATTCCTCGTCGTCATTCACCTACGTACAAGTTACGTCCATTTCTGATGCACATAGAATAATGATATTTAGGCCTTTATTAAAAAATTGTCTAACTAATCGAATTTTTATTTTCTAACATCGATTTGAAATTTGTTTCAGGTGAAATTTATCATTTTTGTTAGCAGTATTTTTTCAGAATGGGGAGGTTATTCTTCCGCTTATTGAAAATATATCTTTGATCAATAAAAATTTTAATCTTTCAACATTTTAAAGCATTTATTGAAAAATTAACAAAAGAGTTTAAATACTTTTGTTTAAAATAACTTTTTAAAGCTTAAACTAGGACCGGAATAAAACGCTAGCGAACACAAAAAACGCACAATGAATTTATAGCATAAGTATCCATTGAAAATCCTTTAACCATTGATATCCCTATTTGTACAGAAAAATATACACTAAATTTTATCTAATTCTGAAATTTCAGGAAAGTAATGATAAATAGTTATTATACTCTTTAAAAAAATCAGCTGACATCAAATGAAAAACAAATGTTAGCGAATATGCTACTCTTTTTCTACTTTGTCTCATAATCGACTTCCCTGTATTTCTTATTAAAAGGCTTTTTGACAAGCTTTCATTAAAATAGAAAACTTCGTGCGTGCATGGGTCTATTTATAGATAAGATAGATAATCGGAAAGAAGTCAAGAGGAAGTTTCCATGCTGTTTGCGAAATTATGATGTCATTTACGTAGCGGCTGGAGTCCTTAAAAGTTTAATCGCATATTACACATAATTAAAATCAGTTTCAGACGGCAAGACATAAAATGTAAACTGTGATATCGAAGTCTATACCTTAAAAGCTGATGGAGCTTTTAAATTATTTATTTTTCTTGCATTTAGTTCTCCTTAATAAATGTGCTTAAAATAATTATTGTCTTATTTTAACTTATTTAAATAACAAATCATTTATTTATGATGTCTTTATAGAATTAAGTAAAGCAACTAATTCATTCCTTTCTTGTATTCTAATCATATCAATTTTAGAGTTAATCCAATTTGTGCACTTTTTGTTACATAATAAATTTATGTAAAATATTTTCCATGAAAAAGAGAGTTGAAATAAATCTTGAGAATTAATCTAGTTGCCCAAAGTTTTTGTGCAATCTATAATTCTTAACTGATGCTCGGACAGAGTGTATATCTTATTTATTTAGCAAATTTAAAATATACATTGTTATTGATAAGTTTTCATTTTGTACTTATTTAAAATGTTTCCAAAAATTTAGTGCTTAATTCAAATTCACAATGTATCAAATAATTTTTAAAGACTAGCGCTCTGCATCTTAGCTTACAGTGATGTCATCTGTATTATTGCGCATGCATGACAAACCTTAACTCTCATTTGACGCACTGCTAAAACCTCAATGCATTTGTCCACCATCTCAAACGCTATGGATGTTCCTTTCAGAAGTTAATTTTTTCCAAGGTGCAAAAAACAGTTGTAATTAAATATCATACATAACTATTAGGAAAATTGACACTTAAACGAATCATTTAAAGAAAGCAGTTTACGGTGAGTTTTGCTTAAGTAGTTCTAATGTTTTCTTATTGTACTTACGTTTTAGGTACAAGCCAGAAAATAAGCTAAGTTCCATCAAGAATCAAAACAATGCTCATTGCCTTCTTTGATAGCAAAAGTATTATTCACGAGAATTTGTGGATAATATTCTGGTCAAACAATTACTGATGAGTATTATTTAAATATTTTAAGGCGTTTGATGATCAGAATTCATCACATTCGCTTACAATATCAGGATAAATACAGTTGGTGTTTATTGTATGATAATGTACCCAGTCCCAACTCGCTAAAAATGCGAAAGTTTTGGGCAGAAAAAAAAACAATGACTGCATGCTAAATCATCCTCCATATTCACCCGATCTTACACTTTACGACTCCTGTTTATATCTAAAACTTAAGATAATTATAACGTCAACGATTTTGACGGCAGTTTCAATGCGAGTGCGGAGAAAGTCTCCCTAAGTTAACTCGGACAAGCTTTTATAAGTAGTAATAAATTCATCGTAACAAATGTATTGAAGCCAAATGAGCTGTTGTTTCTGATCTCCATGTCTAGCCAAGCTAGATCAAGTCCATATGATCCCATTCATTCTCAAAAAGTCCAATACTATTAGAGGGTCTTCATATAGATCTTGTTTTTAAAGCCCCAGTCAGTCAAGAATGTGTTCTGGAGATGCCTGTCAGGCAGAACACCTTACACAAGTTGGAAAAACTTCGTTACCATCTCTAAAAGTCAAAATTCGGAGGTGGCCACTCCGGAAATTTATTTTAAGTAAAGGTCCTAAGAAAATACGATTCATTGTTTTTATTCGATTTTATAAACCCAGCCTTAAAAGTTTTTTTTTACACTGTTTAAGTTTGAGTTGCTGATCATTTGAATTTAATTATCTTTTAGGAATTTTAATTTAATAGTGAAATAAAATATTTTTCGATGAGTTGCATTCAGTTATTTTATTTTAAGATGATTTAAGCCTTTGATTATAAGGAAGTATGAGTTACCTTTGTGAAAACAAATGCACTATAGATTCCTTCCAGTTTTCAATTTAAATTCCACCTAAATGCGTTCACACTCTTAAAATATGATACTGGTTCTATAAATATTTTCAAGTTATTTCTACATTTTTTAATTTATTTTTGTAACTTTCAGTAAAATTAAAGAATTTTTTTTCTTTTGTTAAGCACTATAGAAGCATTTATGCAACTCTTTTAGCTTTGTTATATGAAATATATTTCATTAACCATTTATATAAATTTTACATATAAATAATATTTTGCGAAATAATTTTCAAAGAAATCTTTGTTTAAAGCTAGGTTTTACATGTATAAATTAAATTATTTTTCACGAATATTTAACATTTGTGTTACTCATAGCAATTTGGTACTGCATCTTAAAAAGTATTAAAGTTTCAAGAGCAGCTTAAAAAAATAAAACAAATGTTTGGGACCTGAATGATTTAACTAAATAAATGTTTATATTATGGAATATTTTCACATAAATATTCATAGATTAAACACAATTTTTATTACTCTTTGAAAATACTAGGTGATAGACATAAGAATAATTAACTGCATTGAAATATACGCTTTCAGGACAGGAAATAACCCGAGTTTTCCTTCGCAGCTCATTATGTTATTATTTTTCACTTTGTGCTTTAAAGACGTAAAATGAAGATAGTAGTTTCTTATTAAGTTTGAAAAGAGATGGGAAAAAAGAATAAAAACGTGTCATTTTTGAAAATTTATCTCAGTATATTTTCTCTTATACTCTCACAATCTAACCACATTGTTTTTTTTGCTTTGTTTTATACGTAATAAATCATGTAAATTATAAACTTTTTATAAATGAAACCAAGTAGTGTATTTTTTCACAGACATTTTTACTATCAATCATGGATATAAATGAAAAAGGAGGAAAGAAATTATATTTTAAGCGTGTGATAATTTAATTTACTAGAGGATGAAGATTGTGTTTCGTGATAAATGATGTCCAAGTTGAGTCGAAAGTTCTGAATCCTGAGGAATATTGAGACAGCTACATGATAAATTGATATGTACTTAAAAGTCCTCGTGTGGTGCGATGTTGTTGGCACAAGAACGAGTTACTGGAGTAGATACTGTTCTTATCTCTTGAACATAACTGATCAAAAGCAGCTACGCCGCTGTAAACTCAACTGTTCTTTACACATACGGCATTTTCACAGCAGTCAATTTGTGCTGCACATATCAGAAGGACCAGACAATCGGGAGATAGTTTTGAGTAGAAATCACCTGGGTCCTTTCACACGTGGTCAACTAGCACTCCCTGCTGTGTCACTCCCTCAGACATTCGAAAAACCGCGTTCTCATCTCCGCTAGTTGACTCCACCAAAAGGACATTGTCGAAGGTACGCTCTTCATATGTGGCTACTTGTGTATTAAAAATGGTATCAGTAATTGTTCCGATGAGTCCGGCACTTCTTTTTTGGTCAATTTTGTGTCCGCGTGTGAAAGAAGTTCCCTTTTCACGCTGGAGGATTGGTGACAGAAAACGAGTTAAATGGCACAGAGTTGCCTCGTGTGAAACCAACTTTTCTCTCTCATTTCTTGACTGAGATTCAAAATTACCAGACCTATACCAATATTCCCTCTAAAACTCTTCACGTCGCATAACCTAATTTTAGCAACGTAATTTTACTTAATTATTGTACCTGAAACGCATTCATATTAAAAAACGAACGAATGAAAATGATATGTTTCGGAATTATTCTAACAAGATACAAACTAAACAAGTGAAGCAAGTGGGCAAACACAAACGTCCGTTCTGACTTTTATTAATGATTCATATCTAACATATGCACTTTATAAAATGTTCACTTCATTTTATTACTTACTTCTCTACGTAAGGCTGAATAAACGTTGTGTAATGAGCTCGGATATGTATATTAAACAAAGTACGCGTAATTCGTTTTGCGATTGTAGTGATATAGCTGAAGTTGGGGAATTTCTACTATCACATTTCCAGTTGACTCTCAAAGTGACACATTAAGATATAAATAGAGAATAATAAGTCATGTATGAGAAACGACATGCATCATGGAGAAGATAGCATTATTTATTGTTTTCTATTCATTATTTATTGTATTTTAATATATTACTGAGGTATTGATGAAACATCGTTATATATATGATACTCATGTATAAGTGCTTATTTTTTGAATAAACGATATTTTAACATTAAAATACCCTTCCTCAAGTATTTAGACGTTTTTATCAAGTTTTAAGATTCTTAAAAAAAACATATCTTTTTTTTACATATTTTTCAGTAATTTATTTATAACATTTCTTGTATGTACTCTTATCACGCATGGTTTTCTCTGAAGTATAATGGTTTTGAATCATAAGGTTTAACTTTACTTTTTGTTCAATGCAACTGAAGTTTAGTAGATAAATATGACTTAAATATTTTTAAAAGCCTTTTGTTGAATTTTTTAAAAAATCGGCATTAGAAGAAGTAGAGATTCGGGAAAATTGTATTCAATCTTTTCACAAAGATTCACAAAGCTATTTTAGATTTTGCAAGAAGTATAAATATTGGTATTATAAGTCTTCTATAGGGAAAAATAGACTCTTTTTTTTTTTTTTTTTTTAGGATATTCATCACTAATGGATTGCCAATGATCCATACATAGCTATTTTCAGAAAAGCTAAAACAAAGAGGTGAAAAGTCAACCGAATGAGATGAAGAAAATTATTGTTTTCTCATTTCAACGAAAAGCATTTTTCAACAAAAAATTCTATTTACTGCATTTTTTAATTAAATCATTCTTCAATTGCACTCTTTGTTGAGTTAATTTATCATTTCAAGGGGGAACTATAAAACAAAACCTTTTAAATACTGTATTTGATTGAATTTTCTCCATTTATTTACACCCTAAAGAAAATAAGACATGAATATAATGGAAGACTTCAGCTTTTGCACATGTATAGTTATAAAAAAATTAATTTTAACATTCTATTTGTGTGTTTGTTTGTTCATCATTGAATATGCTTTCTAAGAAAAACCCTCGACTGATATGAAAAGCAGCTAGAAGATAGACCTGTAAAATTATTTGTAAGAAAAGATATAAATAGCACAGCATGTAAGAAATTTTTTGCAAAATATCAGCTTAATTTTTTTGCAAAAGACTAATACAATTGAAGGGCAGTATATCAATGTTAGAAAAATATGGCACTATTTTATTTTAGCCATTTTAAAAATTAGCTCATTTCTAATTTTAAGAAAAACTTCAAAACTAATTATGCAATCGAGTTTTGCGTGAATGCATTTTACCCTGATAATTCCAATGTTAAAAGTTTGACGAAAAATTCCTAATGCGATGAAATATTAAACCACTTGTTATTGCATAAGAATTATTAATGTGTAGCAAGACATCTAACAAGAGGAGGGAACGACTAAGGAAATTCATTAGGGATCAAGACTTTGTGTAATAGTAGTACTTCTTTAGGGTGTTCACCCCTCAACGTAATTCCGCCGAATGGCCAGTCAATTCGGAGAAATCAGCCTTCGAAATTCATGCTTAGCTTTTATACAATTAAATTTTATTTTTCCGCAGCGAGTTAGTAGCTTGATTGGTAAATCGTCTGCTTACTATGCGCGAGGTTAGGGATCTATTCCACGCGATCATCTTTTTTTCTTCTATTCATTTAATTATTTTTTGTAATTAAATAAATTTATTTATGAAAGGTTTATTAAATATTAATTGATGTTTTTTGTAATTATTTTGAATTTTATAAAGTAAAAAAAAATTAAAAATATTTAAAATAATTATTAATAAAAATTAGTAATAATTAAAATTAGTAAATTAATTATTATTTATTAAAATTAACTAATTATAATTACTATTTATTACTATTTATTAATTACTATTTATTATAATCAATTAATTATTATTAAGCATTGGTATTTATAAGAAATATTTCTAATTTATTAATAACATTATTGTTTATTATTAACATTATGATTTATTATTGAAATTATTATTAATTTATTATTGGAATTATTATTAATTTATTATAGAAATTATTTAAATAAAGTTATTAAAATTATTAAAATAAACTTTTTTGAAATTAAATAAATTTATTTAAAAAAGATTTATTAAATATTTTGTAAAATTATAAAATAATTAAATTAATATATAAAAAAGACATTTTAATTATATTAATTATAAACTAATTAATTTAATATAATAATAATATAGTTTATAAATTATTTTATATAATATTTTATTAATAGTATATTGTATTTCACATTATAAAACTATTTGCAACTAATTTTTATGTAAAAAATTTAATATTTATTATATATTTTATTATAAATATTATTTATTAATGTAAAATATATTTATAAAATTTAATATAATTATTTATATAATTACAGTAATTTTTTTTACTTTATAAAATATAAAATAATTACAAAAAATATCATTTAATATTTAATGAACCTTTCATAAATAAATTTTTTTAATTAAAAAAATAATTAAATGAATTGAAGGAAAAAGAGTTGATCGCACGGAATTGAACCCTGACCTCGGGCATAGTAAGCACCCGATTTACCTATCAAGCTACGAACTCGTTGTGGAATATTAAAATTTAATTGTATAAAAGCTAAGCAGGAATTTCGAAGGTTGATTTCTCCGAATTGACTGGCCATTCGGCGGAATAACATTGAGGGGCGAACACCCTAAAAGAGTACCACTATTACACCAAGTCTTGATCCCAAATGAATTTTCTTAGTCGTGCCCTCTCTTTGTAAAAAAAATTAAAAGATATATTTTTTTTTACGCTGCTTCAATAATATTATAAATATTTCCTAATGTTTTTAAATGATGAAGTTCCTTGAAAGTTGGAAGATATACTATAGAAGCGTGAATGAGGAAAGTTTATTTGTGCTAATTTTAATAGGACAGCATTGGAAATAATATATTATGATACCATATATAAATTACAAAATTAAACTAATATTAATGCAAAAAGTTAGCAAGATTATAGCAAGAATTTGTGCAAGTGTTGCTAAGTAAAACCTAGAATCTCACGAGGGAGGGAGCAGACACAGGAAAATAATATAACTTTATAATGAGATTATTCAAATCTAGTTGAAATACATACTAGAGAGTGAACTATGTAACTAAGAAAAGAACGTATACAGAAACAGATGTATATTACAGAATAACTACTAAAACATATGGTAAAGATTTCATTAAAATAATAATAGAATATATGTCGCAGAGAAACGATGAAATAAGAAATTTGACCATCATATTGGCGGGAGATGTTAAAATAACGTCTCTTCAATGTCATTTCCTTTATGGAAGTAAGGTGTTTGAACAAATCCCTGATCTGTTTAAGTGAAATGATGAAATAATATTGTCAAGAGTTTCAAAGTGTTTATTTAAAAAAATATGGTACATTATTAAACGTTTAAGTAATACAACGATAGTCAATGAAACACAAATTATTTATTTGAAACTAATTAACAAATAATTAGAAAATTAGGCTGGTATTTTTTTTATGTGCAACATCTTTCCTCTCAGTTGCTGGATGTTAGTGGGAGTGATTAACAGAATGTGTAACAGGAAACCGGTGAAGTGCGCTGTGGCGTCGATCGACTTGGCCTGCCCCCTCATTGTTTCTTAACTAATGATGACCTGCTTTGGGCAGGGGAGGGTTTACCCACTAAAATATCAATCTCCATGTTAATCCTATGATGCTATTTCTTTTAAAGATATGGTGTTGATATTTGGGGGATCGATAGTACTGCCTGTTTGGCTAGAAAATACAAGGACTCGACCCCCAGGTGCCTCCCCTCCCCTGGACAGCATTTTGCCAATACAATCCTGACTAGTTCATTTCATCATTTCACTGAAACACTTCAGGGATTTGATAAAATAACTTGCTTTCATCAAGGAAATGACGTTGAAGAGACGTTGTTTTAACATCTCCCGTCAATTGATCATATCCTTTAGGGATTTGATCAAATTCCTAATTTCGTTATTTCCCTGAAACGGATTCCTTACATTTTCTATTTCTCTTTACATTTCAAACCAGAAATATTCAACCTCAATAAGAAGTATCTGGGCAAACTTATTTATTTCAAAATATGCTAAGCAGAAAGAAAACATAAAATTCGAAGTTGAAGTCCTTTCTATTATATAAAATATTGAATTTTAAGTTTTTTTTATGCATTATTGCATTTACAAAATTTCAGTGTTTTCATTTTACAAAGCAGGCATACATAGCAGGAGTCTTCCTTTGATAACTATATCAGATAAGCTTTCCTTATGTACACAGGTGCATGAATTTAGAGTTTTTAGCTCTTACAAAAATCCTTACATTTTATTTTAAAAGCTAAGCAAAGTGGCTTCATTTATAAAACTTTTTTTGTGTATGTGTATTATCAAATGTATTTTGAGTCACCTGTTCCTTTCTCAACTTTCGCAATATACAGACAAAAAAGTCGGAATAATTACTTTTTGTTAATTATTTCTGTTACAATGTAGAACACATAATTAGCGTTTATCACAATGAAGGTTTTTAAATAAAGTATAAAAGAGAGGAAAGAGAGAGAGAGCGGTAAAAAAGATGCAACAATAAATTTTAGTGGCTGAAAGCAATTCATCGAAAAAACTACATTTTCTCTAAAAGCATTTTTGCGCATGAACTTCAAATTTTTCCTTATTCTGTTATATTTACAAATTTGTCTTTTTTTTATTTTTGTAACATAACTTGGTTTTTGTAACATAACTTGGTTTTTTTTAAATTCATTCTGTCTGTAACTTTTTTCGTTTATATATTTTGAAATGTTTGTTTATCATAACATATTGATTTGTGTTCTCTTGTTTCAGTTGTTTCATTGTGAAGTTTATTCTATAATGTTCTATTAAATTTATTTTTTAAAGCTAGCTGATGCTCATTTCCCCAAATTGAATATGTAAACATACTTAGAGTTGATATGAACCACATTGGTTCTTATAGAAGATACCCCACTAACTACTATTGTAACTTTTCCCGTTTTAAGTTGGAATATGAAGATTAATACTTTGATTATACAATCTAGCTTCATAAATTATTTATTTGGAATTTACATACTTTAACTTTTTCTGCTCAATTCTTAAATTATTATATTCACTCAAGAGAAGAGTTATTTTAGTCTTTATGAGATCATTTAACTGTACTCAAAAAGAGCCAGACTACTTCTTAATTTACTATACTATGCGAGCAAAAGTTGTACGAACTATAAGGCGAGATCTAACGCTACTTAGCACAAATGTTTGAAGGATTTTTGGACACCAGGTGAATATTTAATTAAAATGCGCAGAATATTATTTCATTAGCTTAATCAATTTACTGGATACATTTGAGAACTTTACCTGTTAACTGGTATAGTAAATTCCCTATGCAATTTGAATGCTGCCAAATGATTTCTATATCCTTCTTTTAAAAGTATTTTAAAAACAAAAGTAAGATTTTAATTCTGATCATATAATTTATTTCTAAATGTATCAATGTGTGTTTTTATTTAGGAAGACTTATAAAAATTTATTTTCATTTGGATTATTATTATTTTTAAAAAAATTTGTACGTTTGACAACAATTAATATACAAATAATTTAGAGCACTGGATCTTAGACTTTTTTCTCCACATACCCTTTTATCCTAACTCTTTTCTGATGTGCCAGTCTTAATGAAAATTCTGTAGTACTCTCGAAATTCGGTGCTTTTATACATCGAATTTTAAAGTGTTTTTTTTTCTTTTCCGATTTTATGTTTTGAAATTTTACATCTGTAATTAAAGCATTTAGAATGCAATAAAACTCTTGATGAGCAGTTAATGTTGACTGATATATTTTTTATAAGTGGAGTGTTCATAAATTTAATTTTGAAATTAAGCATTTCAATTAAGGATTTTTTAATATCCTCTACTATATCAATCGTGTTAGGTACTTGAATATGTGCCTTAAAAATTTCCTAAGTTATTATTAAAAGAGTCAAATTTATTGTTGCTTTTTAATAGTATGCTTAAAGCCATTTGCATCGGAAAAAATAAATATGACGCAATGGTGGTATTTAATCGAAATTTTAAGCTTCTATTCAAACATGACTTTTATCATTTGTTTTTGACTTGGAATTTAGATTAAAATGATAATTATTCTGATTTTGGAATATATATATATATACACTGCTCAAAACAATTAAAGGATATTGTAAGTTTTATATAAAATAAAGATATAAGCGAAATTTTTTTTGCCGAAAATGGAAGAAGAGAATCACAAATGCAAATTTTTCTGATTTTCAAACTGGGGAGTATGCTAATTTTGAGTTCGACGTCAAAAACGTCGCTTCAGCGGCAGCGAATGAAATTTGACTTTCAACTGAAATGAATACAAGGATGATCGGCATTCAGTCACGGCTTTGTTTCGATGAGTACGATGTCTCAGCGAAGTCATTTAACCGATTCAGAAGCTTGGAGAGTTGTTGGTAGGTTAGAAGGGGGCCAAACTCAAGCCGAAGTAGCGCAAGCTATTGGAGTGTCACAAAGTGTGATTTCCAGGATCTGGACTCTTTTTTTTGGAGACTGGAAGTGCAGGCCGAAGACTAGGACAAGGTCGTAGACGGGCAACAACGCCCAATGAAGATCGTTATTTAGTGTTAACAGTTAGGAGACACCGAAATATAAACGCTACTCTTCTCCAACAACACCTTCGCTCGGCTACTGGCACCACGGTTTCAACTCAGACTGTCCGAAACCGGCTCCATGGTGTAGGTCTGTATGCTCGCCGACCGATGGTATGTGTTAGACTAACATCAAGGCATCGTCGCCACCGCAGGGAGTGAGCAACAAAGCATGTGAACTGGGGGAGAAATGAATGGAGTAATGTTCTTTTTTCTGACGAGTCCCATTTTTCTGTTCAACCGGATAATAGGCGCATTTTCATCTGGAGGGACCGTGGCAGTAGGAATAATCCTGCGTTCGTGCACGAAAGGGTCAGATTTGGCGGTAGAGGAGTGTTGGTGCATGGTGGCATCTCCATTGACGGGCGCACAGACCTCTACATCATTCGAGATGGACCTCTGACTGCTGGCCGATATAGGGATGAGATCCTCAGACCTATTGTAGTCTCTTACGCTGCAGCAATCGGAGATGACTTCATTTTAATGGACGATAACAGCAGGCCACATCGTGCTAACCTCGTGGAGGATTCCCTTTTCGAGGAAGGAATCGTATGAATGGAATGGCCAGCGTGTTCTCCAAACATGAATCCAATAGAGCACGTTTGGGACGCTCTAGGAAGACGAGTTTCTGGCCGCCAACCACCCCTACAAACTCTCCAAGAACTGGAAAGAGCTCTTCTGGAAGAGTGGGACAGAATACCCCAACTCGTGATTAATACCCTCAAGTACTCCGTGCCTCAAAGGTCCTCAACGTTGCTGGCCGTCCGTGGAAACCATACCCCCTACTGAAAATGATTTCCTTTGAAGAAAACACCTTTTCTTATTCTTTTTTTCTCATATGCACAAATTGTGTTTTTTTCCTTTTGTACACAAAGGCGCAATAAAATGCATTTTTTTCTGCCAAACATGTGTAATTTATTCTCACATAACCTACTACGTCGGTCGACCATGTATCAATCAGCTAAAAAGTTCCCCAGCCACAAGATCCACCTAAAACCGCAATATCCTTTAATTATTTTGAGCAGTATATATACCGGGTGGGCAAAAAGTCCGTAAAATCTTTAAAAATTCATAAAATCCGGAGAAATGAACGAAAAAAATAACTGTTTGCAGGATCAGCATTAGTATGTCACGGGATTTTTTTTAAGCTAGAAAAAAAATAATTCGAAAATCATCCGGTAGGTGGCACTGTTACAAGCGTCTGTGGTCGAAATATGCAAATTAGACGGCTATAAAAACCTTTGCTCTCTATGAATCCACATTCATTTCACCATTACAAACATGGAATGTGAACAAGGATGCTCAGTGCGCCGGATAAAGCTTTGTTGGTGAAGTTATTTTACATGAACGAGGAATCAGCGACCATTGCTTTGCATAAATTCTGAGTTCAGAAAAATGTGAAGAGTAGAAAAGGCCCTTTAACACCTGCAGGTCTCTTAAAGCTTGTTAAACGTTTTGAGGAAACTGGAAAGTTGAAGGATTGAGCACGAGCCGGACGACCATGCTTGAAAGAAGCACGTGCACCCTGCATTGCTGTCGAAATGGAAGCGATTGCGTCCGAAGCAGCTTCAGGGACTAGCAGTGCTCGTAAAGCTGCCAGACGATTGGGCTTACCACCATCATCTGACCGCAATATTCTTCGTCGAATCCTCCAGCTGTACCCATACAAATTACAATCGTGCCATGAACTTTTGCCAGTAGATACCGCACAGAGGGAAGCATTTGCGAAGTGGGCCTTCTCTAAAATGGAACAGGATCCCACCTGGGTTTTTAACATCTTGTGGACAGATGAAGCTCATTTCTCGCTTCATGGTGACGTTAACAACCATAATTGTCGCATTTGGGCGACCTCTAATCCACGTGAGTACACACAGAAGCCATTGAAGTCCCCAAAAGTGACGGCATGGTGTGGTTTTCACGGGTTCATTTATCATAGGATCCTTCTTCTTTGAAACGCAGTGCCCAGTAAATGGATGGATAACGAAAACGGTAAAGGCTCAGCGTTATCTAACGCTTCTGCGGGAGACTGTCGTGCCATGTTTAATTCAACGAGGTCAGATTTCGAATGTCACGTTCATGCAGGATGGAGCAACCAGTCACACTGCTAACCCGGTTAAGGCATTCCTGATACAGACGTTCGGGGAAGACAGAATCGTTAGCAGGCGCTGCAAGTACCCATGGCCTCCTAGGTCTCCAGATTTAACACTGGCAGACTTCTGGTTGTGGGGATATTTGAAATCTCGTGTGTATCTATCCGGTCCATCAAGTCTGTCGGAACTGAAAGATGCCATCCGCAGAGAAGTATCCTCCATACATCCGAACATGTTGCACTCTGCCGTTGCTGGATTTGTCACTCGTCTGGAATGTCTTCTTCCCTGTGGTGGTGGTCATGTGGAACATATTCTGGTGTAATAAAGTTGTGAAAGATTTCTGTTCATTATTTATACATTGTTTCTTTGATTTGCGTACATCAGCACCACCTACCGGATGATTTTCGAATTATTATTTTTTTTCTAGCTTAAAAAAAATCCCGTGACATACTAATGCTGATCCTGCAAATAGTTTTTTTTTTCGTTCATTTCTCCGGATTTTATGAATTTTTAAAATTTTTACCGACTTTTTACCCATCGGGTATATATATATATACAGGAGATATTTATCATTTATTTATTCAGAGGTATTTATTTATTATCCAGTATAGATAAGAAAAGTTTATGATCAGATGATAGTGATTTCTGTGATTAAAAAATTATATTTCAGTCACCACATTTTTACATAAACGCACTATATGTATACCTCAATTTATTGTTTAATTTTTTTTCATTGCTTTTAAAAATGATTCTTGCATATTGAGAATACTTTTTTCAAATAATTTGTTGAAAATAAGTTATTTTTTAAATCGTTTGCATGCAACAAAAGTATGCGCATCTTGATTTCAGAAACTTTAATTTATAGCATAAGTTTTGCCGTAATTTTTATACCTTCCTTTGTCTAAACAATATTTAAATCAAGCATTATTATCATTTTAATGTTTAAACTAAAAACTGATTATTTATTCACAATTCACTTAAATGTTCTTAAAATCATGAATGTTTTTTAAAAAATATTTTGTGTGTGTATGTAGACAATTCTAAAACAGAAATATGACAGAAACATACATCTCATAAGTTTCTTTAAAATTTCTTACATTTGATTTAATTTAATTCATACATTATTAGAACAGCATATCGAACTATGTCCGATGGATTTCTATATTCTGAGAAATGGAAAATTAGAAAGATAATCAATCAACAAAAAAATATAATTTTCTTTGAAGTTCTGAGCTGCTACATCACGCAGTCTTCAAAACAGTGATTATATTATTATCAAAATTATGTTACTAGATCAAAATTTCATTCAAATATTATTTAATATAAAATTATAATAAATAAACAAATATTAAAAACATCTCTATTATTTGTATAAGCTGAAACATTGATATTTTTTATTTAGTTCTGTTCTAATTATGAATTTAAAAAATGTAAAATTTAAGAAATAATAATAAGTTTGAGATAAAGATTTTAGAAATTTTAAAGCCAGCAATGATGAAATAAATATTTCTAAAAAAGTCAGCAACCCCCAATAGAGAAGATGCATTTTTATTTACTATTCAGTAATAGTCACTTTCTCCTTCGCCTACCCCGCCCAAGACCGTGTTATCCGTGTAGTGATTAGGCTGAATATTGAACACCTTTCAAATTCTTTGGAGTTCATTGATTTTTTTTTTTTTATTGAGTTGCATCTTTTGATAACTTGTTATAAAGCATAATGGAAGACTCAAAATCTCTGAAAGTTTCAAGGTCTTCTGTGGAACTTATCTCTGCGACAAAGACAGTGTAATCAGCTAATACTTGATCTATATAGCTACTTTACTCATATCATTACAACTATTGTTATCTCCCTTTCTTTCTATTAATACACTTTATTTTAATACTTTTACTATCTTTATGTAAATAAATGATATATTTTGCCTACAACGCACGCATTTTTTCTATTGATATCTGTTGCACAATTCATTTCAATAGATATCCTCTGAAAACCAGAGTCCATTATATTTTTTGAAAATACTTGTTTTTTGTTAAGTACAAACACATTCTTTGGATTAAGAACGGCTTTGCGAGTACTTAAAGGTTATGCATGCCAATTGGAAAAATTAATGTATAAGAAATATGGGTGATTTCGCATTATATACCATCAACCAATTTCGTCAAATAAAAAGACGTCCCCAAATGCCTCAATATGCAGCCAATAAAGAAAACTTTTGCCTTGCGTGTTCGAAGACAGAAAAATAAGGATAAAAGAATTTGGCAACATTTTTTTCAATGGTGATGTCTTTACATTTGGTGAAATTGGTCGACGGTATAACACGTACCAAAATATGAAATAATTCGAGCGAAGAAACTGTAATTTTTCTGAATTTTCATAAAATAATTTTTGGTCGTACGGGTATTTCTCTTCCATGACTGTTGAAAGTGAATTATAACTATGTTCTTGGTTGTGAGTTATAACTATTGTTGTGAGTGAGTTCTTTTTCAGTTCCGATTATTAGCTCACTCTCTCTATATATTTATTTATATATTTATCTTGTTCAACTTTTCAATCGTTAATAAAATACTTTCTATTCACCCAATCAAGTTCAAATAATCTTTTTAAAACGTGAAGTGAATGACACTTGATGTTAATACAATTTTTTCAAATATTAATTCATTAACTAAATTAATTACCGGTTTTCAACGCCAACTTAGATTTGTCTCTATTGTTGTAACAATGTAACTGTTAAAACAAAGACAAAAGTTGGTGTCGAAAACCTGTTTTTCAATCAAACTAGTCAAACCGGGTGTGCATTGTTACAACAATGCAGACAAATCATGCTCTTTTTTCAATTCCTACTATTAATTCACTCTCTCCCTATATTTATTATTTATTTATTTATATATCTTATTCAAATTTTCAATCGTTAATAAAATACTTTCTATTCTTGCATTCAAAGTAGGAATCGACTCAATTTTTTATATATATACTACTTGTTATTTCTATGTTTAGTTTATTCTTGATTTCTAATTTCCAGGAGAAAGCTGACGACAACCCGGATAGTAGGACTGAAAGTGTTTCTTCCGGCTGGACGAAGAAAGATATCAGAGTTCTATTCGGCTCGATGAAATCGAGTGAAAAACCTCAATCTGCATCGACGAAGTACCAGCCGTGCGATACAGAAGAAAAATTCATTCCTACTAATGAATTCAAAATAGATGAAGAGGAAGTTATCGACACTACTCTTGCCGTTCCCACCAACCTTGACGAAACACAACAAACCACAACTACTACTGTCGATACATCGACGACTGAAATGCTCGACAAGGAGTTGACTTCTGCTGTTGAAGGAATCACCCAAACATTCCAACCACCAAAGCGTGAATTCCGAGGACACGAGACAGATCTGTGAAAACCATGTCAGATTTCTGCGAGTATTTTTTTATCAAGATTTCTGACTATCTGCAGATGTTTGAATCTTGAAAACTTGATTCGTCATGATTACTAGTCAAAGTAAATGCTCTGCATATTGAAATAGATTGCATGTGAATGATGTTATTGAGGCAAAATTGTAATAACTTTACAAATTGTTTGATCAAAAATTAATGAATATAAGATGGTCTTCAGCATGTCTTCTCCTAATTGGAAAACTCGACATTTATTCCGTATAGGATATAAACTATTCGCAAGAAATTTTGCGGTATAAACATCTAAATAAATTTTACAGGTCTTCTTATATTTCCTTCGGATAACTTTTGGTGTTTACAGATCGTTTTGGATGTATTAGAAAAATGTACGACTGAAGTGAAAGAAAGTTTATTTTCTCGAAGTATTTGAAGTCAAGAGACAATAATGTTTTGTTGAAGTGCGATATGAATCACTTAGTGAAGATTTATTTAAAAATAACAGTGAATTCCTAATATGACTTATTATTATCTTTGAAATTATTTACAATGGACATTTAACCACCCAAGGTTGACTTTGTAATTAGAATATTTAATATTTTTAATGGTAATTTTCATTTTCATCGTTGTAAATCATTAAAGCTTAATAAAATGCTAAGCTTTTCTGTGATTCTGAAAGTCTAAAAATTTTCGTTTGCTTTGTGATAAATATATTTGTATTACATTATTTAGCGAGTTAAAAATCGTGAGAGTGCCAAAATCATATATAGAGTTATCAGAAATGAATGACCCGATTACAAAATTTAATAATTCCCAGATGAATAAACAGAAAGTGATCATTAATATGTCATTGTAAAGATATAAATATGAAATTTTGAGTTTGTAACATTATTTTTGTCAAATAGACGGCAGCAATGTTGTAATTGTGAACAGAAGTGGAAATGGCGTCGCAGTGAGGGAAGGAATTTTGTGTGCTCTCGTTCGCAAAAAGTCTGTCAGTAATCACGGTTCAGCATTTCCGGAATTTCGGAAAAAGTACCATAAAAATACACCGATATCTAAGAGCATAAGAAATTGGTATAAACAGTTCCAGGAAACTGGATGCCTGTATAAAGAAAAAAGTCCAGGGCGACCAGCTTCGCAATGATATTATACATGTAACTAAAGGAAGTTACATTGAACATTTGTGAAAACAAATTTTACTTTACGTTAAGAAACGTTACGTACAAAAAAAATTTATATTTTATCTTTACATCTTAATTATCATTTTCCGTTTATTCATCTGGGAATTATTAAATTTTGTAATCGGGTCATTAATTTATGATAATCCTGTATTATGATGTGAAGATCTTAAATTAAACAAAATACTCTTTTATGTTAAATGTTTTTAAAATAAAATATTTGTGTCTTATTTTTAAACGTCCCTTTTTATAAAAAAAGTATGTAAGTTTTCAAAGTTTTGAATTCAGGTAATTTTTGTTTTTAAGTTGAGGAATTATTTTCATCTGAAATTCCATTCTAAATAATTTTGTTTGTTATGAAACGATGCTTCATATTTTAATGTTATATTTCATTTTTTAAAATAAAGAAAATTGATCAACAGTCAGTTTCATTTAAATATAAATATGTAACACAGATTTATAGTGAATATGCGTATATTTTCTAATATTATTAATACTTGAAAAGGGATTGAAAATTTTCTTGTTAGCAAAAAAGTTCAGGAGGATTTTTTTGAGATTCTTTGAGTTTGAAACTTTCTAAAACAATGTGCGTCTCGAATGACATTCTTAAGGTATCCAACTACGTTCGGAACCATGATTTTAAAAAAGCACATAAATGGATAATTTTCATGATATTTAGTGTCACTTAGATTGTAATACACGTATAAAATTGTTTTAAGGACATTTTGACATAAAAATTATTTAAATACAATATTTCGGCAAAAAATTAACTTAGAATAACTTTTTTTTCAAAATGTTCTCCTTTTGTGAAAAATACTTCTATTATATTAATATTTTGCTTGTATATAGCTCAGACCTCTGTACAGAGGCTCAATACTATAATTTTTGAAAAATTCACATTATTTTCAGAGTTACAACCAATTAAAATAATTATCGGCGTTGTTTTCTTAAAATTTCGTCCCTCTGTTGTCGTAAAACAGAATATATATTTATAAGTTATATATTTCAAAAATTCTAGTTGAGTCTCTGTACAGAGGTCTGAGCTATATACAGGCAAAATATTATTATAATAGAAGCATTTTTCACAAAAGGAAAAGATTTTGAAAATTGGTCATTTTATGTTCATTTTTTGTCAAAATATACTATTTAAATTATTTTTTATTGTAATACTATTCTAAAAACAATTTTATATACATTTTCTAATCTAAGTGACACTAAATATCATAAATATTATCCATTTATACGCTTTTGCAAAATCACGGTTTCGAACGTAATCGGATACCTTAATAGAAACAATGACACTTTAATATGACCACACGATAGAAATAATAACTTCAAATTTTGTAATGTTATTTCAGGGATTACTTAGGTGAATAAAAAATATTGGATATTAGTATTGTCATATAAAATTATTTATTTACATGTCATAAAGTAATATTTTTAACGAAATATACAATCATATTTGTGAATTAATTGTATTCTAAGAAGGAAATAATAGGTTTATGGTAGCTGAAATAGATTATAAATACTTTAGTTCGAAATTATTTAAATATCTAAAAAAAGTTCCATCACGCGTTGTTCCGCACTTTGTCGTACTTTCATTTGAATCATTTCACATAATTAAATTGAATTTTGACTTTAAAAAATCTACTAAAGGCTTTGATTTGTATTTTGAAAAATCTACATTAAAATCCTCACTGAAAATAATAGGCAATTTGTTCAGAAGAGTTGATCCAGCTTCAGCGTATGCAACTAAGTTTTTATGAATGAATTCGATAATTTTTTCTACACTTTGATTTGGTGAAATATAAATAGAAACCATTAGAATTATCCGTCCATTTTCTGCTCTACATTTCGCTGAACAAATTTCTCCAATACATGACTCATTAAACCCAAGTGTTTCAGTAGTATTGTCACCATTGTTACGAGCGTAACAATGCTTGGTTTTCTAAAAGGCATCATTCAAGTTTACTCTTCAGCAAAACGTGCTTAAAGAAGTTATCACTTCAAAAAGTTAAAACGTGTGACATAAAAAGTAAACATGCGAAATTGAATATTGCTTTCAGTAAGTAAATTTTTGAAGATGTTTTTCTCTTTAAAAGGTAGAGCGTGAGTCAACTTTTGTTGAAATGTGATATCAGTTTGTTTAAATAATACTTACAAGAACAACTACATCATTTATCAGCGACAGAACTCAGGCACTCAAAATCTGAAGAATTATGAACTCAAAATTTTCGCAATCGCAAAGTATATTTGTCTGCCTTATCTTTTTTACGATTGTATTTCATGAAAAAAATCAGAAGAATTCTTTTAATCTTACGGGTCTTACCAAAGCATGTCTTTTATCTCTAACAAAAACTCACCTTTATACTTGAATCTCTGCAGGAACATAAATCAAAGAAAATAAAAAAAAGTATATTTTAAATAAAAAGTATATTATATATCTTAATATTACTAACTATGAGTTAAAGAAGAGCCTTTTTGTAATCAAATATTGATAATTATATAATTGATTCTTTTTGAGTTCACATACATACGCCATTTTGAATTGGTAAACATAAAGTTATTCGTATATGGCAGCTGTTCTTTAACTAGGGTCAGCAGCACCTTTCTAAGGGGTCCGCGGAGTTCCTCATGTAATGTTGAGATTTTCCTCTTTTACAGACTCTGAAACTCGTGGAAAAATTGAAAGAAGTGCCATACTAGACTTTATTAGTAAATAGTCCCCAATGAAGAAACTCTATATTAGGACTTGCATTATGATCAATAATATTAAGTCAGGAAGGGATGTTCAAAATCTTGGGGGTCTGCGATGTCACGCTGATACAAAAAGGGGGGGGGGCGTGGCAATCGGAGGTTTAAAAACCGCTGGTATATGGAGTTCTATAAAGCTACTAAACATTAAACTTTGAATTGTAGAGTTTATAATGATTTTTATTCAATCGAGGTTGCAAAATACAAAAATTATTTCCATGCAGCTTTTTCATATTAACCCTTTCGCGGGCAGTGGCTAATAGATCTAGCTACATAATAAAAAAAAAAATTTCCATGCGGCTGGTGGGTATTTAGTCAATCCACATGCGTTAGTTGAAGCTGAAACGCATAAAAATCAATACAGATGGCAGTACGATACCTTTTTTTGCATTTCGTGTCATACAGTTTTTCTCGGTGTAAATCTACGAATTGTAATTCGATTACTATAAATAAAATTTCTGATTTGTGAAAAAAATTTCGACAAGTCTTAAGTATACTTTTCTCTCATCTGAATGATTTAAGCAAAAGTGCAATGAAAAAAGGTTTTATTTAGGTTTTCGGAAAGTTTTTATATGTGGATAGAGGCTCTATCCACTGCCCAAATAGAACAGGAAAATGACCTTGAAAATTTTGCCTCTCTTACACTTGAGAGACTCAAAACAGAAGGTGATCTGTACAGGAGATGCTCTCTTTGCAGTACCAGAAAAGACGTTCATCACTCTCGATGACTGTATCGATCCTACAACGTACCACTGTGCCTTCAAGCAAATGGTCCTAGTACACACAGTACATAGCTCATCAAATTTGTGAAATAACTCATTCAAATCCTCAAAAATATTACTTTATTTCAAACTTTTCATACTAAAATTACATAAATATAAAATGTGGATATATACCAATTTTAATGCATATTTTAGTGAGTATTTTATATTGTATAATTATTCTATTATTGTTTTGTTACATTTGTACTTAGTATTTAATTGTTTTTGAATTAGTTATTAACATAAATGTTAATTTTTCATAAAAAAAATTATAGTATTATGATTTATTATTTCTGTCCTGAAAAGTAGGTTAAATGTCTTAAGTACGCAGTAGCTATAACGTCTAGCCACCACCCAGGAAAAAAACCCTGATCAGATATTTTTTTGTGACTAAATAATGTTTATATATATATATATAGAGAGAGAGAGAGAGAGAGGGATAAGAACATTACATTTATCAATTATTTCATCACAGTAAAGTGTGTTTTAGCTTTGTGTCCCCGAAAGGGTTAAATACACTATAGGTAACGTTGAAAATGCAATAACCAAGAAGGAATGGCCAGAAAAGTGTGCAAATTTCAGAGTAGCCGCATCTCACCGTGTATTGAAACTGATGTGAAATGCGAACCTCGCCGGCACATGTTGAGTTAAAAGGAATCTGTGTACAATTGGCAATATCTGTGCAGTTATTCTTGACAGGGAAATCAACGTTTAAAATTTTTTCTTGTCTCAGAGAACTCGTAACAGCGAAAAACGCCAAGCCACTTCTAACGGAGATAATTACAGCAGACAAACGATTTTACTAGAGGCATGGTTATTTGACTAGAAAGAACAGTTTAGTCCGCACGAACATCCACTTACACGTATGCATGTGCTCGGCTGTGTATACATGGTTGAAATAAAGAAATGTGAAAAGTTTGGCTAGTGCCATAAAGCTAGAGTGACGTCAGCATAAGTCAACGTATCCACCGACAAGCGGTGGCGACCTCGCAAACTACTTCTGTCTCTATTTTGCAGCATGTGTAGGACGCCCATATTGACTAGAACCATTGCTCTAATTCAGTTGCTAGTGATTTGTACTCATTATGTACGTCAAGGAGACTGTTATAGGCCTCACAGAACAGACGACTTTGAATGTTCAGCTGTTTAACAACTTCTTTGTGGTCGCAAAATATATTTCATATGAGGAAAAAATTTGTCCACATATATATGTAGAACCAAAAGCGGAAAACAGAGCACATGAAATTTTCTTACAACAATTAAATCACTCCGGTAATGATGCACAACAATTTAAAATAGCTGTTGATTGATCAATAGAGTTATTTTCTCCATAAATTTTCATAATTCAGTAAATTTTCCTTTCAATAATTATGAACATTTGTTTTCACGAAGCGGTAAGAAGTGATACTTCATGTTAAGAATAAGTCACAGATTTACTACACAGAGAATGTTTTTCTTTTCCTTTTTTTTACATAAATTACACAACCACTACACACAAGCAGATTCAGGAGAATCGTTTTATGGCAAATAATTGAAATTAAAAAACAGTCTTTATGCATGAGGCATAGAGAGGAGAGACAGAAATTTTACTTGATTTCATAATTTTGTCTAGTGCCACTGAGAATTGCTGTGTATGCTATAGATTGCCGATCCCTGGTATAGACTACTCTTTTCTGTACTCAAAAGAAAACACAGTTAATTTAATAAAAATACTTATGTATGTTGTGGAATATGTAGCATACATGGAAATCTCAATTTAAAACGCAATATTTTGCTTTTATCTCATTAGTTGCAATGAATCGACAATTTAGGGACTAGAATAAAAAAAACGGAGTTTAACCAATACAAGCTGATAAAATAAATTCATAACACTAATTTTTTCAAAAACCAATGTCAGTGTGATTTTTTTTGTAGCTATGAATAATGAATCAATTTTTCACGCATATATTTTTTCTTTGTGATTTTTTTTCTTGTCCTCGAGATAATTTTCTTAATATTTACAGCATTAAAATTTCCGGTAAGTTGTATTAGTTCTGTTAGATTTTAGAACTACATACATTTTGGTTATTTGAAAAAAAAGACGAGAACATTAAAGTATCATATATATATAAGTTATTCAATATACGTGTGTATGTTTTATTCACTTTTAGAACTTTACATTCAAAATATAAAACTGTTACATGTTTCTTCCGTATGTAACGGCACAAAAACCACACATAGTACTTGTTACAACTTTCAACTGTTTTTTCAAGCTCGAATAAACAAGCTACGTTGTTTTGCACCATGTATCCCTTTTATTTGTTTCTGTTTTGCAAGCGAGACAAAGGACTTGAAAACAATAGTAACTGTGCTACATTCTATGGCTTACAAGTTCCATTCTCTTTCAGAGCGATAGTATTTCATAAAAAAGTAGCCGTAAAAAAAGTATTTTTAGACGTATGATTACTTGACATAAATTTTTTCAAATTGCTTTTAAAGTTGAAGAAAAAATAGTTTGCCACTTCTAGAACAATATCATTCATGTTACAGTCAAAGAGTGTTATTGTGAATTTTATTACTTATATTATGTCGTAATGCGCTTAACGTCCCAGAGCCACAGCTTTGTGTTGCTAGAGAATTATTTAGAAGGAACAATAGAAAGTTTTCAATAAATGTTCCAAAATAGTATCATCCTCCTTCATTGTACACTATCACAGCGATGATATTCATTTTGTTTAATTTTGAATTCGCCTGATTTTTTTTGTTTTGTAGCATGTTTGCTCCAGATTCATGGGATAATTACAAGCGATTGAATCTCGATACGAAAGTAAGAGATACTATCATAAAAACACTTATAAATGTGCTTCTTATGAATTCTATAAAGGAATTTATTTAGCTTGAAGCCAAGAATTTTTTTAAGTAATCGTCTGAGAGCGATTAATAATGCAATGCAATTTTAGTGGATAATATAATGATAATAATGACAAGAATATTTTAAATGAAGCCAATCTCAATCATGAAAAAATATCGAAATCTGAAGTGTGAAGATTTCAATTAAAATTATTTTAAATCTATGCAAGGGTTTTTCGAAATGTTATTTTCAATCACAATCAGGATAACGAAGTCAACTCGAATTACTAAATCTCACTTTGTTAATTTCTCACCCAAATCAAACGAATTTTGAGGATCAATTTTTTTTATTAATATGCTATCTCAACATTCATTTTTGGGTGAGATTTCTTTATTGAAAAACCAGGACTCGAAACCACAACCTGGACCCGAATTTACACTTTTTGTGCTCATAGACAAATGATGAAATAATGTGTTCATTGATAAAAATTCTCGCATAATTTCCACCCCTACTGAAGTTCGCCTGTAACCTGTAGCGCCCAGGTGTCAAAATAGTTCTTGGTCCAGGCAACATAAAATGCTCAGTTGAAATACTTGAACTACCTTTTCTATTAGTTATTTTTTGGAATATTTTTGGTCATTCGAGACACTAATTAACATACACTACTTTGAATTAAAAAACATGATGCCCCTCGAAATTTGCCACCCTGGACTTATACTGTCTATGTCTTCTTTCATCTCATCTTGATTAATTGATTGTTTACTATGTTACACTTCAAAGCAACTCGAGAGTTGACGACAGAATTCATAAATATGCATCAAGTAACGAAAACTACACCTGAGCTAGCACTCCACTTGTGGCGAATCTGTACGGAACCTTTCCACTAATATTCTTAGTCGTCTTTTTGGGGATTATAAATTCACGTGTATTTCCAATCAACTCCAAAAAGTGAACGGGATATGCAAAGTAGATAGGGTATTTAAGTAGAGCGTTGTAAGCTATCAAGAATGAAGGCTATTGAGCCAGCAGCAGTAACCTCAAATTTAGAGGATTCCATTGGATTACGTTAGTGAAGCTTTATTTGCTGTTATTCCACGAAAGAATCTGGAAAGCTGATATACCAGGTGATATACTAAGTTTATTTACGCTTAAAATAAGCGTTAGTTTAATAAAATTAGATAATGTCAATGAAAGCTAATAATTCGAGTTACGTGTATTTCTCGGACCTCCTATTTCGGTAGACCTTACTTGATCTTGCGCGCAATTATTAATTAATTTCATAATTCGTAATTTAATTTAATATTAAAGCTAAATCCCTTTTGTTTGACGTAACATAGAGATATTATATGTTATTAGTGTTTCTGATATTTGAATCGATATAATAAATACAAGTTATTACTATACAAAATGGCTCGCAGTGATTCTTTGCCTCAAATTAATCTTGGTGTCCAGGGTGGAACCCAGGGGGTTCACACTCACTTACCAATGTACTGCACCATCCATGCCAACGTAAGGACTCTGAACCTCGATAGATGTAACATGAATCAGCTCCTGTACACGACGGATCTTTAGTGATGATATAGTTGATTCGAACATATGATTTCGACAAAAATAACACCGATCTCGAGTTTACCACCGTAAGGTCCAAAATGGTTTAGTCTCACTTTGACAAAACATACAAAGTTCTATTTGAGAGTTGATTTGATTCTATTATGCATGCGCTGTCTTACCACTGAGCAGAAATGTTAGATGCACATTAAATTTGTCAAGGTTCAAAGTACTCATATTTGGTGTGGTGGGAAATTTTAGAAAGTCCATGTTGTCTTTTGTAACTTGACCGTGATTCAGAATTATTCTGTGCATTGTCAGTAGCCATTATGTTACTTCAGAGCACAATGTTAATAATTATACTAACAATTAATCACCAGACGTTGTCCTGATAAGCAGTAGGGAAGAGTTCATTATGAAATATATAAGAGAGTATGAGTATGTTTACAACTCTATCCTTTTTATACGTATTTTTAATTGCTTTCATTGAATTACTAGTATCTATCTCTCTGTGAGTATTTATATTTTACGCTCTCTATGACAAAATATTAAGAGTACAAAAAGTAATAAAATGTTTACCCTTGAACCGCTATTATTGAGGAAGTGGAATCTTTTTGCTGATTAATCGTTTTTGATTCTTATTTATTTACAAATGCTAGCTTAGCAAAATTTCTCCTTTTAGACTGTATAATGCGCTTTTTCGTTCTTTACTTCTAATCTTAGTTTTTTTCTTTGCATTATTGTGTTTTTTTTAATGGTAATACCAATTTCAGAAACAGATGTTAAACTTTATCAGATACACGTTCATAGATTTTATTTGTTTGATCATTTTCCCATGGAGATAAATGCATTAAAATTTGTTTGAATAATTCAGATTCAGCTGTATGGCACACAGTCCAATTCCATTCCACTCCATCGGGTGAACGAGGGAAGAGCGCGAGAGAAAACAATTGAGGTAAAATTATTATTATTCATGGACATACGAGAGTTACTGTATTTTATTAACAAATTCCTCGTAAATTTTTAATAGAAAAGAAACTGAATATTTTTAGTTGAAGTGCAAAAGCATCTCGTTTATTGTGTCCTTCGTTTATTGTGGCGTAACTCAACGCTGCACCCTCATCAGTATGGCTAATAACTTGAGTATAATAAATTGCAATTATATAATACTGATGGATTCACTGCTATACGATTTGGAAAAATTTTGCGCCAAAATGTTCCCTCTAAAATAATGTTCCCCAACCTTTTTACCACCGTGGACCGGTCAAAGTTTGATAATTTAATCTCTGCTGTAATTATTGTTTATATTTTTAGAATGTTTTGAAATTTTAATTTATTTGTATTTAAATATGCCTTCGGAATAAAATACGTGGCCGCGGTAGCCGAGTGGTATAAGGATCGGACCGTGGCTTGCCTTGTCACGAGTTCGAGCCCAGTACCACTAAAGAACCGCCGTGTAGGGCAGAGATGCACGTTAAATCTGTCGAGAGCTGAAACGTCCTCCCGTTGGTGTGGTATGGTAGTTAGGAGAGGGGGTGCCAGCTCAGGTGTCGTTCACGTCACTTGACCATGGTTCAAAATTACGTGGTCCGTCGCCAAAAGCCCTCGTGAAGCTGAACAGTGCGACGTTAATATTCAGTCAGTCAGTCGGAATAAAATACGGATACCTCAAAAAATGAATATTAAGGGATTTAACATGGAATATATAAAGTGATTTCCATGGAAAGTGACACAAATTCGAGAGAAATACACCACAGTAAATGCAATAGAAATAATTTACTGCTCCTTTGGCGGCCCGGTACCATTTGTTTCACTGACAGGTACCGGTCTACGGCTCGGGGGTTGGGGACCACTGCTCTGTGAAATAATACTTCCGAAATGAATGGTACTGATTAGTCAGGGTTAAGAGCAATGATTGGTGCGTGTATGAGTACAAAATCCATCGCCAAAAGAGGGGGCTCATGGCAGATATAATATAGTCTTACCTTCAGTCTTTAGTTTAGCCTTATCATAAGCGTATCGGTTATTCTTGCCATCCAATCGATTTTATATCATGTTCTGTTTTTTAAAAAAATATATATTTGGTGCCGGCCGCTATTGCCAAGCCACAAGTAGACAACTGTTTTGCTCTGCGCATATCTGATGACGCACACCTTGTTGTTGGAGTTAGACTGACTATAGACACTCAAAGGAGAAGACGCCATGATACGACGAAAAACAACGAAGAACCCTAGTGTCTGTTAAGAATTACAAAAGACTATATAAATGACGATCTATAGTATGTAAATAATTTGTAAGTATGCTAATCGTGAGCAATTAAATTCTAAGTTAACTGAAGATGCCATTGCTTTCAAGACCACTACTGACATCTATCACATATATAATGCTGTTCCTGAACCCACTTATAATAAATGTGAAACAAAAACAGTGGACAGTGCGAAACTTGTAGATAATTTAGGCTTAGACACATTGAAGGTTGCTGCTGACACATGGAATGAATTCAAACAGTCATTCTCCCAGTCATTTGATGACAAATCTCTTACCAACGCAGACGAAGAACAAGTTATGCAGAAAATGTGTAAGCAGATAAATAAAATTCCCATTATTCATTAGAAAGTATTATTCAATACCATTAGATGAGTATCTGAACTGATTGAGAAGAAAATGATCCAAGTATAAAAAAGAGCCAAAGAAAATTAGTGTGTGAAGTTCTTCGTTCTAGAATGATATATGAAAGAAAGGGGGGGGGATGGTGTAAAATATTTTGTTTTAATTTTAATGCTGATAAGAACGAATTACATATATTCCTAAAGAAATAGTGTTTAACTCGGTGAGGATTCATTTAACGCGAATTAATCCAATTCTAGAGTACTGATTAACAGTATTATATGACGTATTCCTGTAAGCCTTTCTGAACGCTTCAACCGAAAATTATATGAGCGTTATCTAAAATGTATCCAATCTGGAATGTTTCCGCACTCAGTATTGATTGATGCTAGGGAGGCGACATTTAGCTCAGCAGGAGGAAATAGCTTAAAGCACAAGCACCACAGAAATGTTGTTAAAAGAATCAGTCGCATTTTTTTTTATTTCTTTCAAGTTGAGCGAACGAGCGGAGTAAAGGTACTGCATCAAATTTAATCAAAAACTTGGTTGTTCTTATAGCAAAAAACTTCGTAAAATTGAGTAGACTATGCCATGGAAGATTGTGACGGGATCACGCGTCTTTTCATTAACATGTCCTTTTGGGTTCTTTGGGGCCAAAATTAATGACAATTCTTTTCCAACCAAACCCAAAAAGTAAAGCGTGAAGGAAAGATGCAAATTAGCAAGCTTTTAAATATCAGAAGTTAGAGTAAGCGAGGTGGCAATTTGGGGAATGTTATGATAATCCGTGATTCAAATGTGAAGAGGTTTTGAAAGGTTAAGTGACAGCCAACAGAAGTTATCCGTGACGGAGAGCCTTTAGGTCAAGGTGCATACCATTGCACGCCTGTGAGCCGCAAATTCAAATAGGATTAAATAGAGTACTACTTCGTGGGACGATAAAGGTAGGAGAGACTATTTAGATATTCATATCTGTGATCGAATTGGAATTGAGCTTAGGCGAGTAAGTTATTGATAGTAGTCCGGGTTACGTTATTTCGGTATTATATATATTGAATGTTTAGCCACCGTAGATTCTCTCACATATCATATTATTATCTATTCTGTTAGATATTTAAGTTTAAGATCTTAATAAAGTCATATTAAGATCATGGCAGCTTCTAGTTCTTCATTTATTCCTACACCTCTAGCTCACGCTGATAGTCAAGGAGAAGGGCACCCGAGGGGAACGCCCTTACATGATAACGAAAATGAAAAGGTATTTCAACTGATTCAAAAATGATCACACATAAGCAAGGGTGTCAGACATAGGCCAACTGGGCCTGGTCCCAGGGTCGCAATAGGGGCCTCAAATCGGCTTTAATAAGATCACGATTAGTATAATTTCAATGGTCAAAAGTTATTTCTGGTTGTATTTTGCGAAAAACTAGGAATTTCAGACGATATGTCAACTGGCCACTTGTGATAACCGCCGTCAATGTATATGCCTAAGCCTATCCCCATGTACCATCATTACTCATTCAGTCAAAAACTGGCAGTCAGTCCAGCCGGTTTGTACAGTCTGCACATTTATTTAGTTTCAGGTTATTTTTTTATACGAGTTTTTGACAGCTGTGCTATGTACTGTCTATTTTTAACTGTCATAGGTGGGGCCTACATTTACGTAGGGGCCCAGGTCCTCAAGAATCTTAATACATCGCTGCATATAAGTGAAGAATAACTACTAGATATTATTGAGAGAGTCAAAATTCTGGTGAAAGGATATCGTCATTTAACCGCACGAAAGATTGCCAAAAGAGCTGAAATGAGTAAATGTAATTTTTTCACGATGATTTGTGAATTCGCAGAGTGGCTGCAAAATTTATACCACGCTGCTGTCAACAGAACAGGTAGAACTCCGTCTTCTTGGCAAAAGATGAAACTCTTTTCTTTTTGTCGACTTCTCTACTTTCAAGTTATGGAATTTTGAGACTTAGATTGTTTCCGAAATTGAAGATGCCATTGAAAAGGTCCCATTTTGAGTGTGAAAAGAGATAATGTAGAATGTGACGAGGAGATGAATGATGAGTACTTCTTCCTGACTTCCCTACTGCAGAATAGAATGTCTTTGGAATCCAGAATCTTTTATTATGTATCACTTCCGACTGAGGATATTACAAGGAATCAAAATGCAAAAAGGTGGCTTGGCTTTATCATCGGCTTCCACGAAACTCGCAACCGCGAAAGCCGATTGGTCATAGGCGCGAACTTGTGGTCGGTTCTGCTGACTTCTAATCGTGAGTTTGAAATCTGATGCCACTAAAGAACAGTCGTGTACTGGGGATGATGCACATTAAATCTATCGTGGCCCAAAGTTCTCATGTGGCGTAGTGTAGAATTTTGATGATTAAGATGCTAACTAGGATGTCCTTCTCATCGCTTGCCCATGGTTTGTAATTAAGAGGTCTGTCACCAAAAGGCTTCGTGTTTTCCTTTTCAGTGAGACGTTAGCAATCAATCAATCAATCAAGCCATAAGACTCGCAATTATGACGATTCAAATACTGCGGAATATTTCTACTATAAACCTTCATAACAACTTAGGGAAAAAACATGTTAATAAGAGGACAGAAGATGCATATACAGATCAAGAGCATTTTAATCACTGAATAAGAGGAAGATTCTTTTATTTTTCTCAACTTTACTTTTCACCACGTCACATTTTACATCTGTGGCGGTATTACAACAGCTGAAATGTCCTCCATATTTACGGAAAGCACAGGCAACGTTGAAAAAAAATTTAAAATTAATATTTTTAAAATTTTACATTCAAAGAACGGGTCACCATTTTGGTGTGTTGAGGAAATAAAGTATATTTTTATGAATCACTGCTATTTTACTTTGCCACTCAACACACCAAGTATCAAATCCTGACAAGGTTTTGTACCATTTTTTTAAAATTTCGCCATGAATTTTCGGCTAACGTGTCATAAGTTCGAGCCTAGTGCCGCTAAAGACCCGCCATGTAAAGGGGGACGTTGCACGTTAAATCTGTCGAGACTCAAACATCCTCATGTTGTTGTGGTGTGGAAGTAGGAGAGGGGGATGTCAGCTCAGTTGTCACCCTTGTCACTTGACAACTGTTCAAAATTACGAGGTCGTCGCCAATAATTCTCGTGCAGTCTTATAGTATAGCGTTAATATAACTCTCACTCTCACGCCACACATTTTCTTATTAAATTAATGATTTTTTTTTGTCTGATTATGATTTCAAAAGTAATAAATTCGAACATTTTACGTATTTTGGGAGGTTTCAAAAGTTTTCAAAGACAAACATTTGCATCATAACTAAAATACAATTGGAAAATTCATTGTTAAATTATTTTTTGTTGATATTCCCAGTTAAAGAATGTAAATATTTATGATAAATCTTGAGATAATTCATTCAATAATTGTATATTTTGGGCAATTTTGCAACATTTTTTTCTTTTTAGTTTAAATTTAAAATATTTTTGAACCAGTAGATAAAATGTATTCTCTCAAAAATACAATATAATTTATTTTTCAATAAAGTTCTTAGATAATCCTATAGTTAAATGTATTCGTCAAATTACTAAAGGATATTTATAAATTTTATGCCTACTCTAAATATTTATTCGTACTTAAAAAATTTTTATAGTTTCCAAACTAAATTTATATTTTTTTTCTTGCCTAAAAACAACCCTTAAAATCTTGAACATATACCAGTTTTCAAAAACTAAGTGTAAGAAGTTTATTTTTCTAAAAAAGATATTTTTATTTTTCGCTTTTCAAATTATTTTATGGTTTTTCATTATTTTATTTAACTTCAAACACATGTGGGAAAAATGAAAGGGAAGTTAAATATTTTACATTATCATCTTTCTGAAACATGTTACTTTTCTAAAAATTGTTTCGATAAAGAATTAATATGAAGAAAAATATACGTAAAATGTATTCTATTTATTCAGGGAACTCATTTACACACTTGTAATGCGAATGAGTTTCCTGAGTAAGAAATGTAAGTTCAATAAACTGCAGAAAAGTATTAAAATGGAAAGATTATTGCATACACACGTGCCCTGATGAAAACAATGCCAATTGTATTAGAAAATATGCATTGAAGTGTAAATCAAAGATAAAGTTACCTCAATCATAAATTATGTAATAAATTTGAAAACCACTATTCATTTCAAGGAATGATTTGCCTGAAATAACAGATGATTGCGAAAATGCAGAGGATAAATCAGATATTTTTTTTTTACTTAAGGTTTTGTTGTTCTTTACAAAAAAGAGCATTGAGACTAACAGTATCACCAAACAATTTTATGTATTTTATATTTTATATTTCAATTATGATGCTGCAAAAATATTTGGATCCTAGATTTTATATTTATTGAAGCTATTAAGTAATTTATACCTAAAATTCTCCTGAATTAAACTCTGTCCATTAAATTTTAGAATATTAATTTGCTGAAAATTAAAAAAAAAATATTTGTTTTTAAAGTTTTTTTTCGTAATGGGGCTGCGTATTGGTATTTTTTACCTTTGCAGACCTGAATCCCTAGGAACCGGTATCACTTTTTATTTCGACACCATATAGGCGATACCAATTATCGCAAATAATTTTGACGCCCAGTTTCCTCCGCAGAGGGAGGCACCTGAGCTCTGACGATGTGAAATTGAACTTAGGAATTTAATTTCTCGCCGAGGGTGCCCAAGCCAAACGGGGAATCCAAAGGAATTTTTACATGCCGCTTAATCATATGACATTGCCGCTGTCGATTTTCTGCATCATGAAAATCCACCGACTTGGGCCGCGGTTGAACCCGGAAACTTGGGTGCAGAAGGCCAGTGATAAACCAACTACGCTACCCAGTCGGCTATTATATTTCTAAAAAGCACTACTAACTTTATAAATAGGAATATCCAGAATTATAAATTCTCTTAAACAAAAATAAATAATCAAAAAGTTACTTAATAAATATTATGCAACTAAAAGGATTACTAGTATATATTATATAATAAGTTCTATTATACAAAATATATTACTCAAAGTAACATTCTTTTGAAAGCAGTTTTATGTATTAAAGACGCAAATAATAATTTGTACCCGTAACGAACTATAAATATGGTACAAAAACATTAAAAAAACACATGTATTTATAGCTACTATGAATAATCAGTTGAAAAAAATCCTATATATATAAACAGGTACTTCACAATTATTTTAGTACGTATATATGTATTGTGTACATAAAAATATACAAACACACACAAATACATTAGGTATAATATTTAACAAAGAAAATGATTTTAAAACAAATTAAAGGACTTAAATTTTTTTAAGAAAACGAAACAAAGGCGAAAGCGATTGAAAAACTTGTCACCATTACTATTTGCGCAAACAAACGTGGAAGGACAAGAAATGATCAACGGAAAAAAAAGGTTTCTGGAAACGGGCGAAAATAACACACTGTAGATATGATGTATAAAGGCCTAAGGTTTTAGTGGTATTAAATTCAGCTGATACAACCACATATAGCGAAAGATCAATAAGACATTAACCCCCTAATGGTCCATCAACAAATTGTTATCCAACTTGACATTGGTTTGCAGTTTGGACAATTCCCCCTGAGAGATTAGTTGTCAAATCTATGTGCATTTAACGAACTAGATTGATGGAATTCTAGGACAATTGTGGAGACTCTCTCTCTCATGTGCTCATAGATTTCAAATGAGCTTTATTTAGGAAAAACGTAATTATATATATATATAGCTCAATAAAAATATTTGACAGCCAAATAGGAATACTTGTTATGTGAGAACAGGCATTATCCTCATGAAATGTAAGCTGAGAGATCGTTAAAAGAAGGGCAACGCATGATTCTTAGAATAATGATAAAGATAGGAAACAAAGGGTTCAAATTCAAAACCTTTCAAATAAAATTGCACCCCAAACCATAATTCCCGGTTGTCCACTGTTTTAATGTCGTATATAGTCAAGTTATTTTTTCGCCTTCTCGTTTAGGAAACTTCCAGACATACCTTTGCAAATCAACAAAGTTCAGTCGAAAAATAATTGTTTCTGAAACAACTATCTATTTTATTTAGTGAGATTCCAGGTCGAAGGTACCTCATACCTTGTATCCACATCTATTGAAAATGAGAGTTGGTTGAAACCCTAGAAGTTTCGGGCTCAAACTCCTTTTTCTGAATCTGCGATCAATGGTTTTTACGTTCACGAAATTCAAGATACGGTTTGTAATGTTGATATAAACCAATCGAGAGCATTGCAGTGGCGCACACAGGAATTTTTCAAGGGGGGATCTGGGGTCGAAAGTTCACAATTCTCGTATCACGCCTCCCAACATATTCTTTTGACTTTGTCGATTTTCGGGAACAAAAAACAGTAAAAAATTAATTATGAAACAAATAATTACCATTAATTAATAAAATTTATCATTAATAAGAAATACTTAGCTAAATTTTACGCGTGTACTATATACATAGGACTGTAATCAATCGAAAAAAAAATCAAGGGCTATGGGGGGCCGGACCTGGGGTCTCCCCCCCTTGAGTGTGTTACTGGAGTATTGTGAAAGCCTTCTAACAATTGTTGTATCCACATTCTGTAATATATCCACAATACTAGAAGGTAAAAGCTATGCAAATCGACATCTTCCTCCTTTATTTGGTTCTGCAAAAGATTAAAAATTCATGTCAATATCATCAAATCGCTTAAAAAGAGTCATTGCAAACGTCATTTGATCAATTGTACTGCGCTTCTTAAATGGTGATACATACTTATATAAACTAATCTTCATTCGAAATTTTGGGGAAATGTAAATTAGTGCTCGGAATCAAGTCCAAAAATAGATTGAAATTCCTCCTCTTTCAATCACCATCTGGGTTTATTGAAATGTTGTGGATTTTCAAATTTGCTACAACTGGTGACTGTCACTAATTGATGTCTTTTTGTATAATGAATCGAAACTTTAAAACATATAAATTTTTATTACGATAAAATAACTTATTTTCGTATTTGTGTGTTTGTTAGAGAAATGTCATTATGAAGTATGGCATTCCCACATAATGTGGTAAGTCACAAAAACGGAAAGATATTCTTAATATGTATGCTACCGTTAAAGTGTGAAATCCGTTATTTCATAGAATAACTAGGTGATATTTCATGAAATAACTAGACAAGTTAGATGAAGCATATAAAATTGATGAATTCTACGATTTAAGAGGACTTGGTACCCTTTGAACAATTTTCTTTATTTATGTATTTAAAAATTATATTTTAGCTTTTTATATGTTTCTATTTAAGAAAGAAATGAGGAAATGAAGAAATTTTAATGAAGAAAATTTGGAAAATTTTAAAATTTTACTCCTTTTGTAAATATTAATTTTTTTGTAATATTCTTATGGATATTCTAAGCAAGTTTAGGGATCGATTTTACAATAACTTAATTAGTTTTTGAGAGAAAAAAATGTTGTTGTGCATGCTAAAAATCAACGAAAAAGCCAATATCTCTTACATTTTAATTTTTTTAATAAAAAGTATTCAGTTTACAGCAAAACGGAGCCTTAATTTTATTACATGCTATATATATAACACGCAGGAAAAAAAATGGAAGTGATTGGCAAATAATTGTGGAAGGAGTAGCATTTTGAATGCACTAATGTTTCGAAAAGCACAAGCTGAGAAAAACAAACTTTAAAGCTTATAATTCTGAAAAAATAATTATAATAAGCTTAAATAAACTTAAAATACCACTTTAAGATATTAATTATATATTTTTCTTTAAAATAATTGCATTTTCATATTTTTTCAAACTATACATTTTTATAAATTATACATTTTTAGAGAGTATTAATTGCACAAGAAAATTCAAGAAAAAAATGTTAAAAAAATTTTTTTTTCTGTCACGACAGAAATTTTAGTTTTTTTTCTTCTTATAATATTGAAGTATTACATTTGTATGAAAAACATATTAGGGATAAGAACTGAAATTATAGAATTATTAATATAAAATGCCTTAATTCAAAAATTTTACATGCACACATTTCACAAAGAAAAAAAATGATTGTATTGTATTGTCTCGGAAATATTCTGCTTTATATATTACACATTCTTTTTAATGTTATTATTTATCTTTATAAAATAGATTTTTTTATCAAATTTTTTATAGATTTATTTTAGTTTTTTTTTTCTAAAAAGGGGGTGTGGCTGAATTGCCTAATTTCTTTTCAAATGAAGGTTTTTTCAACTTCCAACTTTCCGACATGCGCAAGTGATACATCAATCGAAAGATAATTATGCAAAGAATAAGGTTAAATAAAAATTAAAAATACGATATGTCTGTCATTTTTTGGGTACCAAGTCCCCTTTACTAGGTATTCTATAGAATAACGATTACTTGATCGATAAAATATGAAATATGGCAATCGAAAGCTCTTTGAACCGATTCTAGTTGCTTTTGGTCAGTTTTGAACCGCTTATAGAGATACTGGGGAGGGAGTTTTTCGATTAGGAACAAGAGATGGCCGAATGAAAGATCTCAGTTCAATATATGTGAGCGAAAACTAATTTCGATTGAAGAAGTTCCGAATATTGACACAAGCTTCGATCTGTTACAACAGTTCAAAGTTGCGACACTGGACAAGGATTTAAAAAGTGCTCATGTAAAAAAATGTGTAATAGTAAAAAGTGTGCTTGTTTCAAAAATAATATACAATGATATTCAAATTGCCATCACAGCAATCTTTTCTCTAACTAATAATGAAAAATAAAATAGAGGTATTTCATAAAATTTAATATTTTCTTCTTATTTTTTTTGTTTTAAAAAAGTTACACAATTTTTTTTATGAAGTAACCGTTTTTTTCCCCAGCAGGTATTTTTTTGATAATGCATAATTATTTCTGCAACATAGTCTTTTTTTCCACTTTTTGTTTAACCAATCTTAGCAATATGAGCGATAATATAAATTACATCGTCTGCTTTTCCTTATTATTTATCAATTAATCATCCGCAATAGGGATAAAATATACTTTCGAAAGATTTTAGTTATATATGATCCATTAATTTATAAAATAACTTTGAAATTGTTTATTTTTCACAATAACGGTCTATCATTAGTCATTTCACAGAATAACTAGTTATTTCATAGAATAACTAAGTAAAGTATTAAATATTGCATCTATTAAAAACTTTAACTGACTTTTCTAGTTATTTCATGAAATATCTAGTTATTCTATGACATAATTGAGTTATACACTTTAATGGTAACCTATATACATAGAAATGAGTAGCACTGTCGAAGAATTTTTGCTAAACTAATGATTTATCAATCTTGGCGACCTAATCATGCATCAAATACTGATCAATATCACAATTTTGTGAAATAAATCGTTATCAAGATCAAGTCTAGAGTAAATTATCTATCCAATCTATCTAACTGAGAACACCTGTCTATCTAGTAAAAGCGAGGATGTATGAAGTCAAAGCTAATAGCAGAATTTTATCGATGTATATCAAATTTGCGACTGATATATCTGGAAAAAGGTAGAGAGTTCTAAAACAGATTCAGTGACGAAAAAAAAATTAAAGAGTAGAGTTTTTTTTTTAAAAAAAAAAAAAGAATCAAGTAAAAGTTTTTTTTTCATTACATAATTAGTGAATACATGCAGTGGAATACGGTGGAGTTAAGTTATACAATAATTCATTGATAGAAATAAATTTCAAAACATTTCAGTTGTGCTGTGATCAGGGCCGGCGCTAGCAGTTTCGCCGCCCTGGGCAAAGAAGTAAAATGCCGCTCCCCATTTATAACAAAAATTAAAAGAGACAATCTAAACCCTTCCCACGCTTAGTGGTAAAATAAAACGTGAGCAAAAAATACTAAATTATTAATTTATGTTTTTGGCACTAAATTAAAATTAGGTTTGCACAGAAAAAAAGAAGAGTCATTTCTAGTGTATAATTATAAAATGCAGATATTAAAAAAATACTAAAACAAATTATAGAACCACTAAATGTTAAGACTTAATTATATATTAAAAATACATTTAAACCGAGAGCTAAAAGTGTTTCTTTCTCACTTTTAATTCTGAGCATTTTTTTATAATTTCTTTAACGTTAATTTTTTCAGTCAGTTCGTGTTCAATGGCTATTGTTGTCAAGCCGTTTAGCCGATCCTCGGTTGTTGTGGAGCCATAGAAAACGTGAATATTTTGCATACACATTTTTAATTTTCTTTCTTCTAATTTTTATTTGACTCGTGGAACTCTCGGGTGTAATCTTGGTTTATTTTCTTCATAAACTAGTTAATTTTACAGCCAATTTGCCACCCCGGGCAGGGGCCTGGTTTGCCCACCCCTAGCGCCGGCCCTGCTGTGATTATCTTACGAGAAATCAGACAAATCTTACAAACAAGAAATCTCTAGTTCAAAGGAAAATAAATTTAAATTTATTCGTGCTGCCATCTAACGATAAGGTAATGAGCTATTTCCAGATTTTGGTGAGTAAGGAATATTAACGTCGCACTTGGAACATATCAGGACCTCCTAGATATGTTGACTATTCAGCTACTCAATGACTTTCCTAGTTTTTGGTAGTGATGACTTTTAGTGCTGCAATACCTCTTTTTATTACACGTTTTTCTAATTAAGAAGCCTAAAAAATTAATATATTATTAATTCTGGAATAATTATACGAAGTATAACTTAGTTTAAGAATACATGTTCAATTATAAAATGTGTTGTTAGCAATTAAATATTACAGTGTTCTATATTTTATTGGGATATCTACTAATAAAGGATATGATACGGGGTCTGTAACACAAAACAAGTGAGACTACCTATGCTTATGCAATAGGGTACATATATGGGGGGCTGAGGATTCATATATCTTCCATAGAGACCAACAGACTTTTAATTTTTAACACAGAAATTACGCTTCGGTATTTTCGTCCACGTGGTTTTTTTTTAAAATGTAGCCACCTTCCCCTACCCCCACATAAAAGAAGTCTGTGTTTGCCACTGCGTTAATGTATGTATTCTACCATAGACGAAGGATAAATATTTGGAAGAGTTTATTGTGAAACGAATGATATCCGCGATTGTTTTATTGCAAGAAAGAGCAAATTTGCGCGATGAATATTTCTAAGTGCTCTAATATATTTATAGTGCTTTTATTTACTTTCTATGCTTATCTTCTTAGACCACAGCACGTGCTGGATACACACATCATTTGCGTTTTCTTTTTCAAGTTTGTAAAAATAATGGTACTTTTTTCTCCTAACTTACTATGATGCGCCTTAATTTACTTACTTGTTATAAAATACTTGAATGTACAAAAAAACAAACAAACTGTATTTTACTAGAACGCGCTTTTAAGCCTAATGATGGCAAAATACGAATTGTGTTATACAGAGCAAAACCACAAAGTGTTATTCCTTCCAGGGTTTTTTTTTTTGGTACAGGTAACAAATAATAAAGAATTTTGTTAATTTTTCTATTAATTTTAAATATTTACCTTTAATTCCAAATTCATAATTTATTTTCTTAATCTTACAGAAATAGTAAACTTATAATACTATACTTTATTTAATATAAAACAAAATGCCTAATATAAAACAAAATGCCAATAAAACTCTTCTAGTTATTTTTGAAAAAAAAATAAAAAAGTGATATATGTGTTTTAATTAACTTCATGCAACACATGTTAGAAGGATATTGGAGACAGATCTCGCCATTCTAAGTGATGATCAAATGACGAAGATGATACTTAAGCAGGGACATCACTCTTTCCATTTCTACATTTAACGATAGGACGTCGAAGTTAAACTTAACTTACAGTTGCTCCTCTTCTCTTATTTCACTCCTTCCTTAGAGAAACCAGAATTTGAACGCAAGATATGATCTGAACATATCGTCATCATGTTCGTAATTATGCTATTCCGATACTAAAGTACGAAAAATATTTTTCTAAAACAGAAATGGGTTACTCGTTTCAAAAACAACTAGAAATGTTTTGTTAAAAATTGTGACCACACACACACAATTCATGTATTCTATGTAATAGCAAATGGTAAATCAATCAACAATCACTCCATGCTAATTATAATCTTTTTAGAATAAACTTTCAGCAAAGAAAAGAATACACTCATGTCCATAAAATAAGGATAATGAAGTTCAGGCAAAGAAAGAGACAGAAGCAAAACAAATATGACTTATTTGTAAAGTCTATTTATTAAACAAAAGGTAAAGAGCAAAAAAGATGCTACATGTTTGACATAATTAATAAGAATTGCGATTTTTACTTCCTGGAGCAAATTTTAAAAAAGAACCAATTTACAAAACACAGTATAACACGGTTAGTATGATGGTCAATACGGAGTATGTCTCCCGGACGATGCAATACAGGCCTTACAACGCCTAGGCATGATGATAGGCTCCCAATAGATGTGGCCTGTCATCGTTACACTCTGAACATGCAGATCAGTTCTGGAACCAAGAATAATTCCTCCCCAAACGAGCCATAATGCACCACCGTAATGGTGTCATTCAATGGTATTCTCTTGGTGGTAACGGGTACCTGGCGCTCTCCATATTAAAGTCCGGCGAGAATCAGACTGCAAACTAAACCTAGACTCATCGGAGAGAGAAAACACCACACAAAACCACTGTTGTGGTGTCCACAATGCATGTTCTCTACTCCAGGTTAATCGCAGGCGACAGTGAGTTGCGGTAAGTGGAACACATCTGACAGGCCTACGAGCATATAGACCAATGTGCCCTAAGCGTCTGTACACGGTCTGCCTTGAAACTGTCGTACCGGTAGCTGAAGAGAGCTGACGAAACAGGTCTGATGCTGTGCTCCGTCTCTGTTTCTTTTGGCAGTAACTGCCAAATACCGGTCCTCATTCGGTGTTGCAACTCGAGGGCGACCTGTGCTGTAAAATCTACTCACATTACTATCATCTTGGAATCGTTGCCAAAGCCTGGAGATGACACTCTAGGCGATTCCAAGTTCCTCGGATACTTCCAGCTGGGTACGTCCTCATTACAGTCGTCCAATAATTCTACTACGTAAAAAATCATCCAAATGTTTCCTTTGTGCCATAACTATGCGGTTATTGCACTGAAAGGCTTTTAAAGCGCTTGTGAACAATTTTACTCCTTTGCCACCATTCCTTATATACCCCTCTCTTACACTCTCGTCATTGTGACGTAATATCCGCGTCATCTGGTGGTTTCCTGTAATTTGCATATTCTTCTTCAAGATGTGTGTGATAATTGTACAGGTGAAATTTTTATTTTAGAGTTCAATTTCTGTGTGATTCTGAATTATCCTTAATTTATGGACATGAGTATAAACAAGTTAAAATAAACATGTTTCAGAGACAACAGCATTTTAGGTGGCATTGGAGCTTTTATTTATAACTAGGTGGATACGATAGAGAAAACTTGAAAATATCATCGATATACTGTTGCAATTGTACGCAAGATGACCAAAGGTAACTATGATGAAAGATAGTCATCATAACGGGTATAATAGCTTTAAAACAAAAGCTGATCGGGGCAGCTTACAAATGCCTCTTTAAAAATCTTTTTGACAGTCATCTGCTCCAAGACTGGAGCGAGATTAATTGTTGAGTACTATGTGATGCTACTCTGCACACATAGGCACTCTGTGATTCCTTGGATCAGCTACGATATCTTTTTGATCGATTAAGTATTGAAGGCTGACAAACCCCACAGTGAGCGTAGCTTCGCCACAGCAAAGTACCATGAGATGGGTGCTACGGAAGAAGCTATAGCATATTGGATAGTGGACAATGAAACCGTTGGGGAAGTTCAGGTTTGTCGCATAGTCATCCAATCTTGCCTCGCATTCATTCAAACTAACCTTTCAGATTCTTCAATCCGTCGATGACTTCCTTGGAGCAATTACTGTTGCTAGCACTGTAAACAGCCAGGTTTGTACGGTGCATGTTCGGTATGACCAATCAGCACATGCATCTCGACAGTGCATTTACGTTTAAAATCGTTCAACTGGTTATAAGATTTTAGACAAACATCGGTGAAACAGAAACAGGGTGTGGTCAAAGGTTCGTTCTAATTTCAAATTTTGTAAACTCTAGTTCTGCATCGGTGTGGTTCATTTCGAATGAATCTAATTTATCCATCTAAATTATTCTAATTCTAATCTAGTAAGTATTCAAGCATTACGCTCTGCTTCATTTTTAAATATTTTTTAATAACGCGAACAAAAGCAGCTACATACTACATGGCCGAAAAACAAGTGATCTCACAACAGCTAGTTAATTTTCTTAGGAACAAAAATATCTGCGCATGCGCTTACAGTAATGCGAAGTTAGCAAAAAGTTAGTTCTGGTGTTGACAAGCGGGAACATCCCGCCCCTCGTTGGACAGTGGTCCAACATCTTCGAATGGAAGTGGGCAGACACTTGCAGCAGTTCGGGTGAAGACGCCTCTGGACGTTCTGATGCGGATGACTCTGACTAAACCATCGGATCCAGGATGAATTCCTTCTATGCGACCCAAGGTCCATTCCATCGGAATCTTGCTAGGCTCCTTTAACATCACAAGTTGACCAAGCTTCAGATTGGATAGAGGCAGCTTCCATTTCTTTCGGGCCTGAAGTTCTCCCAGGTATTCCTTGCTCCATCGTTTCCAAAACCTATTCTTAAGAGACTGAATTAGGGACCATCTGGAAGATAAAGAGATGTTAGTTAACAATTCACTAGGTTCTGGTATCCCCAAAAGTGGAGCTCCCACCAAAAAATGACCAGGTGTCAGAGGTTGAAGATCGGCTGGATCAGCAGAAAGAGGACACAATGGTCGTGAATTTAAAACAGCTTCGATCTGCGCCACAAGGGTAGTGAGCTCTTCAAAGGTTAAAACAGTTGATTTGGTCACTTTTAATAGAATTTTTTTCATTGATTTAATATTAGCTTCCCATAGTCCACCGAAATGAGGTGAGGCCGGAGGTATAAATTTCCACTCTGTACCTTCTTTGGCACTATATTTTTGTACAGGATCAGATTGACATATTTTTAATAGGGAATCTAAGACATTTTTAGCGCCTTTAAAATTTGTAGCGTTGTCACTCCAAATTGTTGCTGGTTTTGATCGTCTGGCTACGAATCTTCTAAGACTAGCTAAGAAACTGTCCGTAGTTAAATCAGACACTACTTCAAAATGAGTAGCCTTGGTACAAAAACATATGAAAATTGCAATATAGGATTTTAAAGTTACTCTAGATCTTTTTAGGTTAGGTTTTGTAATTATTGGTCCTGCAGTCTAGCCCGACCTTTTCAAACGGTCGAGATGGTACAACTCGATCTTTGGGCAGGTCACCCATCATTTGGTTAACAGTCCTGATTCTTGTTTTAAAACAAGTCAAACATTTGTTTATTACACGTCTCACACAGTTTTGACCAGAAGGTATCCAATAATATTGGCGGATCAGAAAAAGTGTAGTTTGAGTACCTGAATGTAGAGAGATATTTTATGGAAATGGTTTATAATTAAATCTGTTAAATGGTGGGTCTTTGGCAAGATCAGTTGATGTTTCTGAGAATCTGAAAGGTTTGAAAATTTTAATCTTCCACCAACACGTAACAGTCCATCCTTATCCAGGAATGGGTTTAATGATAAAATCTTACTGTTCTTTGGAATTTGATGTTTTAACTGTAAACACTTTATTTCGGATTTAAATTCAGATTGCTGTACAGATTTTACCAACACTTTTGCAGCATTTCGCAGTTCGGTTGTATTCAAATAATCCTTTTTTCTTTCAGAAATATTAATTTTGGAATTATTGACGAATCGTAAACATCATGCAGTCGTTATAATTAATGTATCAAATGAAGAATATCTTTTGATTAAATTATTATCGGGAGGGGATTCTATAGTCGTTGAGTTTACCATAGTTTCTTTGCGAAGCTCATATTTTCCTATTTTCTCAATGTCTATCTCCTTTGAGAAATCCAAAGCTTTTGGCCAGGAACTCTCATTCTGTATTAACCAAGGGGGTCCATGCCACCATAATTCACTGCTTCGTAACTCGGATGCAGACATACTTCTAGACAACAAATCAGCGGGATTATCTTTCCCAGGGCAATGACGCCATTCTATAGGATCAGTATATTTTTGAATCTCTTGGATTCTGTTTTTTACAAATGGTTTAAATCTAGCAGCAGATCCCTTGATCCAAAAATAAGTAATAGATGAATCAGTCCAGAAGTAACGAGATGTTATATAGCTAATAGTTTTGGAAATTTTATAACTCAATCTGGCTGAAAGTAGAGCGCCCATTAGCTCTAGTCTGGGTAACGAAATTGTTTTTAATGGGGCCACCCTACACTTCGATGCTACAAAATTGGTAAAAGTTTTCCCATTCTTTAATGCTATTCGGAGGTAAACTACTGTACCATAAGCTTTCTTAGAGGAGTCTGAAAAACAATGTATCTGAATGTTATCTATTTCGTTTTTTGAAGGGCATAACCTAAATAGTAGCGGGGTATGCTGAAAGTATTTAATTCCGGAACTTCCTCGCACCATTCATTCCAACTAGATTCTAAGTTCTTTGGAAAGAACTCGTCCCAATACAAACCCAAGCACCACAGTTCTTGTATTAAAATCTTTAATCTAATTATAAAAGGACTAACAAAACCAACAGGATCGAAAATACGACCCGCAGCTTGCAACAAGCATAGTTTAGTATTCGTTCGTTTTTTAAGAAATTTTATATCTCCAGTGTCAAAGTAAAAAGTGTCTTGATCGAGATTCCATGCAACTCCTAGAATTTTAGAAGGAGCCAAAGTTTGAGTTTTAGATTCAACAGATTGGCCGATGTCCATACCAATTTCTTTCCAACGATCACGCAACTCTGGTGAATTAGTTTGCCACTTTCTTAAAATCATACTTGCACCTTTAAAAATATCGACACTTTCTAAACTTGTTTTAAAAGCTTGTTCTACATTCTCTTTACCACTAACTAGATCATCTACATATAAAGAATTATTCAACATTTCACAAGTTTCAGGAAATTTTTCTACATACCTTTTCAGGTGATGCTTGATCGTTGCAGCAAGTAAAAACGGGCTGGAACTTACTCCGAACAACACGCGAGTCATCCGGCAGCTTTGAATGAGTTCTTCAGGGCCATCGGGATTTTCATTCCAAAGAAATCTGGTGACATCCCTGTCTTCTTCATCAAGTTGAATCTGAAGGAAGGCTTGCTTTATATCCGTGGTGAAAGCTACGTGGTTTTCTCTAAATTTTACTAAAAGAAGAAAAATATCAGGATTTAGATTGGGACCAATATGTAAACAGTCATTTAAGGAGAGTTGTCCTTTGGCATGGGAAGACGCATCAAAAACTATACGCAATTTACTCGTTGTTTTATCTTCGCAGATAATTACCGTATGCGGCAAATAAAATATTGTTTTATCTTCCTTTAATTCATTCGTCACACTCTCAATTATATTTTCAGATTTATGTTCTTCTAATACAGCTCTATATTCATTAAAAAGAAAAGGGTCATTAAGAAATTTTGAACAAAAATATCTGCGCATGCGCTTACAGTAATGCGAAGTTAGCAAAAAGTTAGTTCTGGTGTTGACAAGCGGGAACATCCCGCCCCTCGTTGGACAGTGGTCCAACATCTTCGAATGGAAGTGGGCAGACACTTGCAGCAGTTCGGGTGAAGACGCCTCTGGACGTTCTGATGCGGATGACTCTGACTAAACCATCGGATCCAGGATGAATTCCTTCTATGCGACCCAAGGTCCATTCCATCGGAATCTTGCTAGGCTCCTTTAACATCACAAGTTGACCAAGCTTCAGATTGGATAGAGGCAGCTTCCATTTCTTTCGGGCCTGAAGTTCTCCCAGGTATTCCTTGCTCCATCGTTTCCAAAACCTATTCTTAAGAGACTGAATTAGGGACCATCTGGAAGATAAAGAGATGTTAGTTAACAATTCACTAGGTTCTGGTATCCCCAAAAGTGGAGCTCCCACCAAAAAATGACCAGGTGTCAGAGGTTGAAGATCGGCTGGATCAGCAGAAAGAGGACACAATGGTCGTGAATTTAAAACAGCTTCGATCTGCGCCACAAGGGTAGTGAGCTCTTCAAAGGTTAAAACAGTTGATTTGGTCACTTTTAATAGAATTTTTTTCATTGATTTAATATTAGCTTCCCATAGTCCACCGAAATGAGGTGAGGCCGGAGGTATAAATTTCCACTCTGTACCTTCTTTGGCACTATATTTTTGTACAGGATCAGATTGACATATTTTTAATAGGGAATCTAAGACATTTTTAGCGCCTTTAAAATTTGTAGCGTTGTCACTCCAAATTGTTGCTGGTTTTGATCGTCTGGCTACGAATCTTCTAAGACTAGCTAAGAAACTGTCCGTAGTTAAATCAGACACTACTTCAAAATGAGTAGCCTTGGTACAAAAACATATGAAAATTGCAATATAGGATTTTAAAGTTACTCTAGATCTTTTTAGGTTAGGTTTTGTAATTATTGGTCCTGCAGTCTAGCCCGACCTTTTCAAACGGTCGAGATGGTACAACTCGATCTTTGGGCAGGTCACCCATCATTTGGTTAACAGTCCTGATTCTTGTTTTAAAACAAGTCAAACATTTGTTTATTACACGTCTCACACAGTTTTGACCAGAAGGTATCCAATAATATTGGCGGATCAGAAAAAGTGTAGTTTGAGTACCTGAATGTAGAGAGATATTTTATGGAAATGGTTTATAATTAAATCTGTTAAATGGTGGGTCTTTGGCAAGATCAGTTGATGTTTCTGAGAATCTGAAAGGTTTGAAAATTTTAATCTTCCACCAACACGTAACAGTCCATCCTTATCCAGGAATGGGTTTAATGATAAAATCTTACTGTTCTTTGGAATTTGATGTTTTAACTGTAAACACTTTATTTCGGATTTAAATTCAGATTGCTGTACAGATTTTACCAACACTTTTGCAGCATTTCGCAGTTCGGTTGTATTCAAATAATCCTTTTTTCTTTCAGAAATATTAATTTTGGAATTATTGACGAATCGTAAACATCATGCAGTCGTTATAATTAATGTATCAAATGAAGAATATCTTTTGATTAAATTATTATCGGGAGGGGATTCTATAGTCGTTGAGTTTACCATAGTTTCTTTGCGAAGCTCATATTTTCCTATTTTCTCAATGTCTATCTCCTTTGAGAAATCCAAAGCTTTTGGCCAGGAACTCTCATTCTGTATTAACCAAGGGGGTCCATGCCACCATAATTCACTGCTTCGTAACTCGGATGCAGACATACTTCTAGACAACAAATCAGCGGGATTATCTTTCCCAGGGCAATGACGCCATTCTATAGGATCAGTATATTTTTGAATCTCTTGGATTCTGTTTTTTACAAATGGTTTAAATCTAGCAGCAGATCCCTTGATCCAAAAATAAGTAATAGATGAATCAGTCCAGAAGTAACGAGATGTTATATAGCTAATAGTTTTGGAAATTTTATAACTCAATCTGGCTGAAAGTAGAGCGCCCATTAGCTCTAGTCTGGGTAACGAAATTGTTTTTAATGGGGCCACCCTACACTTCGATGCTACAAAATTGGTAAAAGTTTTCCCATTCTTTAATGCTATTCGGAGGTAAACTACTGTACCATAAGCTTTCTTAGAGGAGTCTGAAAAACAATGTATCTGAATGTTATCTATTTCGTTTTTTGAAGGGCATAACCTAAATAGTAGCGGGGTATGCTGAAAGTATTTAATTCCGGAACTTCCTCGCACCATTCATTCCAACTAGATTCTAAGTTCTTTGGAAAGAACTCGTCCCAATACAAACCCAAGCACCACAGTTCTTGTATTAAAATCTTTAATCTAATTATAAAAGGACTAACAAAACCAACAGGATCGAAAATACGACCCGCAGCTTGCAACAAGCATAGTTTAGTATTCGTTCGTTTTTTAAGAAATTTTATATCTCCAGTGTCAAAGTAAAAAGTGTCTTGATCGAGATTCCATGCAACTCCTAGAATTTTAGAAGGAGCCAAAGTTTGAGTTTTAGATTCAACAGATTGGCCGATGTCCATACCAATTTCTTTCCAACGATCACGCAACTCTGGTGAATTAGTTTGCCACTTTCTTAAAATCATACTTGCACCTTTAAAAATATCGACACTTTCTAAACTTGTTTTAAAAGCTTGTTCTACATTCTCTTTACCACTAACTAGATCATCTACATATAAAGAATTATTCAACATTTCACAAGTTTCAGGAAATTTTTCTACATACCTTTTCAGGTGATGCTTGATCGTTGCAGCAAGTAAAAACGGGCTGGAACTTACTCCGAACAACACGCGAGTCATCCGGCAGCTTTGAATGAGTTCTTCAGGGCCATCGGGATTTTCATTCCAAAGAAATCTGGTGACATCCCTGTCTTCTTCATCAAGTTGAATCTGAAGGAAGGCTTGCTTTATATCCGTGGTGAAAGCTACGTGGTTTTCTCTAAATTTTACTAAAAGAAGAAAAATATCAGGATTTAGATTGGGACCAATATGTAAACAGTCATTTAAGGAGAGTTGTCCTTTGGCATGGGAAGACGCATCAAAAACTATACGCAATTTACTCGTTGTTTTATCTTCGCAGATAATTACCGTATGCGGCAAATAAAATATTGTTTTATCTTCCTTTAATTCATTCGTCACACTCTCAATTATATTTTCAGATTTATGTTCTTCTAATACAGCTCTATATTCATTAAAAAGAAAAGGGTCATTAAGAAATTTTGAACAAAAATATCTGCGCATGCGCTTACAGTAATGCGAAGTTAGCAAAAAGTTAGTTCTGGTGTTGACAAGCGGGAACAATCGGAATGGGATTATTGGTTATGTCTCCAGGGGACTGCAAAACCAACAATGAGAAAAGACAAGTCGTCAACAATGTTGATCTGTTTTATTGATTGCTAGTTGCGCATTAGAAACACGCGTTTTGATCAAAATTAACCTTCATGGGCTTTGAAAATTCAATCATTTACATGTTTGGTATTCTTATGTAGCGAATGGTTTTCAAATGCGGAAAAGGTTCACTGAATTAACGCGCAGATTTTTTCGAAGTAAACCCCAAAATTTTATTCTGTAATTCTAGTAATAATATAAATTTTCTTTTTAACAAAAAATAACTAGAATACATATAAATGCATAATAGCAAAAATTATAAATTCAAGCAAGCACGGATACTGTGATGCAATGTCGCTGCATGTGAACCAAAACACACAATCACTGCCAATCTCTAACAATAACTTCATAGCACTGAATGGTACCATTAATGACCCTCTAGGAGAGGAACGGGAGGAGCTGATATGGGCTAAATCTGTAGAAGTTCAAAGTCCTCCCATTGGCCTGGTGCGGAAGTTTTATGAGTGGGATACCAGCTGAAGCGGCCTCTTCACTTGAACAAAGTCCATGATCCATCGCTAATGGTTCTCGTACTGCTTCTGAATGCGATGTATATCAAAAATCAAATCACCACACTGAATGGTCTTTGTATAGGCTTCCCTAACATTCTAAATGCTCCTAGAGGTGTCTTCTGAAATATTCAATTTAGATACTTTTAGATTTGTCTCGGGACATCTATTTTAGTTGCCAAATTTTATTACTATTAATCTAATTCTGAGACTAATTCTTGAAAATTCCCCCGAGTTTTTGTCTTTTTGCTTAAACCTTATCTTGGTAAAAGTCCACGAAATTTCCATTGCCGAAACAGCATCTGACAGCCTTACTGATGGAATCTAAATCGTTGATCCGTATAGTTGGAACAACCTTTATCATTTCAGCTGCTTGATATGAAATTAAATGGTGATTCAGTCTGGGAAATCAGCTTGGCGATTAAACTTGTCACTAAGTCTGTCACTCGAATTCAACATCCTATTCAAGAACCTTTTTCCTTGCTCATAAACCATCTTTCCAGCCACAATATTCTTTGTCGTGGGAAGAGAACAGCAAAATATAAAAGTTTCATCGTTGGACAATGTAGCTAATGGTAAGAGGTAATATTTAAATACCTTAGATTCTCGACTAATATAAATTCTTATATAATATGCCGAGATATTACATGTAGGAAAAATTCCAATCCTCAAATGATATAAATACAAAAATGCCAAACTGAATATTTACAAAGATCTTCCCTGTACAAAGACTAAGAGTATTTATTTAATTTGATTACTGAATTACTTATCATGTCCTGATGCCACTAAAATTCAGCCAAGTACAGCTCTGGTGCACATTATAAATCTGTCTAAGATTGGATTTTTCAAGTTGGTACGCCATGGAAATTGTTAAACTAGAATGCTAGCTGAAGTGCAGGTCCTCACCACTTGATCATGGCTCAAAATAACGAGGTCGATTGCCAATAGAACTCGTAATGCTCATACAGCCATGTTCATTAGTTATTTTACTTTTATAAACACACAAATGATGTATGAGATAGTTCTTTGTAATAGAATTTTGAATGCGGTAATAAAACATTAGCAATGAATTTCTTAAGGATAATGAAAAATGGCAGTATCTAAGCTGATATACCTCACTACATTATACAGACTTGGAAAGTCAGTAAGTTATGTTTAACGAGCAACAACTTCCCCCGCATTATCGTGCAAAATAAATTTCAAAGAGAACGAACCTTGAACGTATGACTTGATAATAAGCTAGCGCTTTTGAAAGATAAACAAATACAATAATTAATTCAACGAAAGTAACTGGTAAAGGAACTAGTAAATTCGATCCACAGTTAAATGACGAGAATGACACTCGAACGTATTCACCACTATCAACTTACACGTCACACAATCCTTAATTGATTTTATTTGCTCAGTATTAGCTTTGTTTGATGGATATAGATACTCAACTTTCAGACTCGTTGACACGAAACTCGGTTTAATTTGATTTAACATCATTTTTAGCGAAGACGTTTTACTTCTGAATATATATAGGGTGTCCTAGGATTACTGGGAACAAATTTTAAGGGGAGGTAGGGGGACATCATAAAGACTCAGATTTGCATAACAACCCATGGTCAGAAACGTCTTTGTTTGGCGCTAGATGGCGTTGTTCATAAGAGAATTGGAAGAAACAGACCTGCATATATTACCGCAGTCATTGCCTGCAGAGGAGTATGGAATAGTTTAAAGAACACCTGGCTGGCAGATATGCACCTGATTTACGGATTGGTAGAAGAAAATGCACTAGCAGCAGAAATATCGTAACGCAAAAGGTACCCTCAGAGAGATGCACCGGACGGCCAGATGTTTACTAATTAGCATCACAATTTGTGACGGTACTGTTTGAAGATGGTATGAGTGTAATGGTTTGCCTTCACGTTGCAAAACACGATGAAAACAATTCTGAGATCTTCCTACAGCAGCAACGACGTCTCGTACTAAGATTTCTTCGAACGGTACTCAACACATTTTATTTTATGCTGGAAGTTCAAGTCAGTAGTGCCCCACCCTTACTATGCCTTTTACTTCATAACAATCCGTATTCACACAAATTGTAAAGTAAATTTGTAAGCATCCGGCGCATCTCTCTGCGGGTATCTTTCGTAATACAATATTTTTGTTTGTAAATTTCCTTCTACTAATCTGTAAATCAGGTGCATGTCTGCCAGTTAAGCGTTCGTAAAACTCTGTCATATTTCTCATTGGACAATGACAGCGGTAATGCAGGTCTTTTTCGTACAATACTCTTGTAAACACCGCTGAACGAAGACATTACCGATGCAAAATTGTTATGCAAATCTGAATCCTTGTGATGTCCCCTTAAAGTTTGTCCCAATAATCCTGGGACACCCTTTATATCTTTTCTCGTTTACATTATATAACAACTTTTTTTATACATGAAAAGTCTTTAAAAGCATAATACTTATTTACTCAGGTAAAAAAATACTTCAAAATCCTTTTTACATCTATCTTAAGACTCCAGTTAAAGAAACGAATTAAAGAACAACAAAGAGTTGTTACATTTTTTTCTTCATGCAAGATACTCAGTACTGTCTATTCTAATTTAACTCAAACTACGCACTATTCCAGGAAGTTTTATTTTGATTAATTTAATATAAGTAACACACAATCCTGAATTTTTTTGCCCAACCTTTCCATTAATAAGTTCGAAGTAACCTACAGGTAAGAGCGTGAAATATTACTACCAAAAACGGCAAACGACTCATTTATTCTAATTCCCGGGTGCCAAACCACTGTCGTCTAACTCCTTGCAGAAGTAGTTTGCCGCGATTAAGATAAAGTTCAAATGCTAAAATAAGAATTCGAATTAATCAGTAACATTTCCTCGAAACGCAAAAAATAAGAAAGGAAATTATTTAGCACAGCATGCTTTCATTTGAAAATAGTATTTGGCTGTTAAAGAAAATTTAAATATTTATAATATTAAAATATTTCTCTCTCTCTCTCTCATTGCTGATTTTTTTCTTTAGGGAGATTCTTAAAAACTCATGGTTAGCGCTGCTATCACACCTCAATGTATTATAAATATTTTTGAAAACTTTTTTTCTGAGGATTCAAAATATAAAATTAAAATATTATGTAATCATAATAAAATAGATCTGACATTAATGATAAATGCTATATATAATGGTGCATCCAATAAAGAATATATATGGACTTAAAATTCTTATTAATTTATACATGCCTGCAAAAACTGTTTAAGCAGTATTTTATCTTATGTTCTATATTCAGCAGATTGAAGAGATTAATAATTCATCCAAAGTTGAAATTTATCTCTCTCAGTAATTTATTCCATCTTTAAGGGGAGGAAAATTTTTTCATGCTTTTATAAAGCAAAATTATAAAAAATCAATTCGGAAAATGTGTTCTAATGTAATTAAAATTATATAAAATTCAAATTGGCTTGAAGCAACTGAAGTATCTTCTAAGATTGATGGCCACTTGAAGAAAAAAAAATGAAATACATTTCTTCAAAACATATTTGGAAGTTAATATGTTAAATTGAATTAATTTCAAATGAAAAGCAATAAAATTAAAACCTAACATAGATCCCACACAATATTCAAAATAAAGTAATTCAAGAAATGTACTAAACATTTTATTAATAATTATATCTTTATTTACAAAATACATTTATCAACAAAATATACTTTTATTTTATACAAATTGCCATACATATATTTTTAACAGCTAGTAAATACTATTTTACATCAATAGAAACAAATAATCAAATTATTTTGTGCTGAACAATATTTTTATAAATCAGTATATCCAAATTACACAGTTTATATGAAAACATACCAACTAGTGTGCAACAGATGTACAATTGAAATAAAAAAAATAAATTGCATCAACACATATTTTGACACTTTTTCTCAATTTTTGCAATATGTAATACAAAGAAACAAAACAAAACAAAATTTTTGATAGTATACAAATTAACTATAATATTTTGTTCTCGAGAAATTGCACAAAACATGAAGGGATTCTCTCTGGCAGTAAAATATTGTTCATTTACACAAATATACAGCTTTACAAAACCCAAGCTACTATTTACAAAAAAAATAAAATAATCAAAAATAATTTTTAAGTGCCATATAACCAGTGCAATGCGATATCATTTTTCAAAAACCAATTTTCTGGTTTCATATTATAGTACATCTTTGAGGATAAAAAAATATATATATTGCCTTTGTTAGAACTTGCAATGCCCTTAACACTTTTTTTAAATGATGTTTTTATTCTTCGCACATAAAAATATATTCTCAATATATTATATCATAAAATATTTTCAATATATTCAAGTAACATATCTAACAACACTAACTATAAAATGCTTTTTAAATTTATAATTGGTGCCCAAAAGTTTTAATGTAATATTTTTTAAAACTTTTTGTTTAGATTTAATAATAAAAACTGAAAAGTTAATAAAATCCCATACATATTATGAAAATATCATGTTTATTTTCATACATTTTGTGATCAAAATTTTGTAAAACTAACAATTTTCCTGAGTTTTAAATTGTATAATAGTCGAAATCTAACATATCAAATGCAGTAAGTTATTTTGTATACATTTTGAAAAGAAAAAAGAATGTTTTACTTTTAATAGTATTTTGAATTTGTAATGTATTAAATAAAAGCTTAACATTTTTAAAGGGCCATTTAAGAGCGTAAAAGTCTTATCTCTTTTCAATTACGAAAATTTTAATATTAGATTAATCTGAAAATTTTTTAAATTTTATAAGAATTTCTACTTAATTACAATATAAATTTATAAGCAAGACATTATTTTTTAAATATATATATATATATATATATATATATATATGACAGTTTCATCAAAAATGCACCATAACATTGTTTTAAAATTAATAAAGCAAAATTTTTTCACTAGGATTGAAGTTCACCAAAATATTTTCTATGCCTATATTTCACATTTTTATAATATATTTTATTTTGTATTGCAATTTTCTCTTAATATTATAAAAATAAAAATTTAATGATTGCTAATTCACTAGAGAAAACCACACATAAGCAAATCTAATTATTTAACAAAATAATTTTTTTAAATTGCCCTGATTGAAAAAATATTTATTACCATATGGAATGCTATACATATAATTTTAATTATTTAATAAAATAAATTTAAATTGATTAATATGACGAATTAACAACCAGCACATAAAATAAAAATTTTCATTTTAAGAAGAATTAGTTCACTTTTTGAGTAGATTTTTTTATTTTCATAAAACATGAGTACGTTCCAACATTTTTTTTTTTAAAAAAAATCATATTCAAATGATTTTATATTCTTTTGTAACACATTATCATTTATGATTGGCTTGTTCCTTTACTTAATAAAGTTTGATTCAAATACATGTGAAAAAATTATTCAGATGACAATCCGTTAAAATTTTTTTTCCTACTGCACAATAACTAACAAAAAGAAAGAAGACTAGATTGAAAGTTAGATTAACAAGAAATGTTTCATGTTAATTTATTATTTGGTAAATATTTAATTTTTAAGACTTAAAAAAAACACCATACAAATAAAATAACTAATGAAAAAATACATAAATGTACAAACAATTTTATCACTGAAAACATTGAATAGGAAACTTTTTCCAAGACATAGTTTTGGTGTATTAATCTTCTGATAGCAATAATTTATTTTGATTCATGAAATGCACATAGTTTCAAAGGTATAAATGTTAAAAGGAATTTTTGTATGCTATTATATTTATTCTTCTTGTTCATTAAGTAGCAAAATAAAATAACTGCATTATATCAAAGTATATGTAATCTTGATTTTGGTCCCAAAATAAATATCAAGGTAATTTGATGTTGATTTTGATTACTTTCAAATAGTCAAAACATAAATACAAATATTTTTACACTAGAGTTAAGGCAATATAAATGTTTTTCGCTTTTAATAAACACTTAGTCGTTAATGAAAGGTGAGGTAAGTCGTTAATGATATAAGGTTCCTCAAAAGTAATATTTCATTTTAAAATCAATAATTTATACTTTTTGATGAAATAAAATGAATGCAAAATATTATGGCAGAATTGTTTTTCTTGTAAAAAATATTTAAAATGTTGGTGATATTTGCAAGAACCAGTAACAAGCAAGAATAAGAAACCATATTAAAAATAACATTAATAAAAATTATAAAATAAATAGAATTTTATACATAATAATAATTGAACCTCGTGTTCAGAAGAAAAAAAAGTAAATGGGCCATGTCAAAAACTGCAAGTCATAATTTTATGTACGATACACACACAAAGTTACATTTCATCACGTTTTAAGGAATTAATTGGCACGTCATAGTGATTTCTTCATTTAATACCTTTGCCAATTATTTTTGTATAAAAATAATTTAGTAAATATTAATATATAAATTTGATTTTTTTCACTAAAAGAATATACATAGTAATCTATAAAAGAAAATAAGCTATACAAATGAAAAATGACAATTTATATTTTTCTTAATGCACAAATAAGCATATACTTTTTAATAAAACTAGATAAATTGAATTGTTACTAAAAGCAAAATACAAGTACAAAATGACAAAATTAGCTGCCTAAGAAAAATTAACTTAAGAAGGAAATAAACATTATTTAACAAGTGAAATAAGCTCAAGAGTTTTAAAGTAAGTTGTAGGAAAAGTACACACAATGCATTTCAACAGTAGAATAAATGAAGAAAAATTTATGATCATTTTATTAGGAATTTTTAATTAGTGATACACAAAGGAAAAATTTCAGCTAAAAAAAAATTATCAGTATTCTATTTAAAAAAATTGTTAATTCAAAGGGAAATTAAAATATTTAAAATTTAAAAATACGTGTGAAAATAAATTAATAAAACAATTATTTTAATTCATACACACTACAAAATGAAAGGTATTCTGCAAAATGGTTTATATTTTACAGAATAAAATTGTAGTGCCTAATAGTGTTGTTTAACAAATGGTTTTTTTTATAAAAAACAAAGTAAATCATATAAACAACTAAAGTTCCTTTAAAATACACTGAAATAAAACAATCGCAAAACAGTAATAATATAACGAACTAATCGAAAGTCTAAAGGTGTATCTATTTTTGAAAACTCTCTATATTTTCTGTTATCAAATTCTGACGAAGGCTCGAATCTTGCAAGTCAAAAATACATCAGGGATTAATATAGCCATGTAATTGAATATGAAATAATTAATGTGAAATTAATTAAATATTAAGAAGTAGGTATTTTTATCTGAATCCAAATGACAATTTGTATTTTTTTGAACAATCGTAATTGTTATATCGAATGTAACTTAAAATCAATTGCTGCAGTAAAATAATATAGCCCTTATTGCAATTTAATTTCTTTGATCGCTGCCTTAACAATCATCAATTAAAAATTGTCTTTGCAATATTTTAAACATTTTTACCTTTCATTTTTTATGTCAATTTACCATTTCTTTAGTAAAAAGGCAAGAAAATAATTAACATATTGTTGGTGCAAATACATTATATGTAATTTTAGTTCCTTAAATAGAAAAATATAAGTTAAACTGCAATTATATCGATACGTACTTTTTATATCTTTTACAAACAAAATACACGCTACAATGTTTGAATTTGCCATAGATTGCGTTGCAGCACAGAGAATCGTAGACAATTTGCTCCAATTAATATCTCCGATTTCAACTTTTATATTTCAAATGATTTAATAATTAATACTTTGTGGAGCAAAATTTAGATTAAAAAAAAATGGAACTAATGGGCGAAGAAGAGGGAGGTACAGCATAAAAATACAAAAATCTCCCCCTCCCCAAACTTGTTTGCAGTATGTTTCAAAATGTTAATTCACATATAATTGACAATTGAATCATGATTCCTTTAAAAAAATATGTCTTCCTAAAATATAGCAGAACATGTTGAAAATATCAAAAACACAGTGACAGATTTAAAATGCATAGTTTTTAAAATCATGTGATGAAACAAACTAGTTAATAGCAAGTCATTATATATATAAATGATAAACAGCACAGTCCAATATAATGCCTAAATAAAAATTTTGTATGTAAAAAAATGAAATTATTAAATGTATTTTTTATTGCTCTTATATCAGTAATTCAATGAACTTGAAAACTTATATATTTTTAAATTCATAAGCATAAAAATATAATTCTTTCATGGATGGATTCTCTCTTGCTATTTTTAGGAGAAAATAAACTTTTCCTTATACATCATAAGTAGGGATTGCTATATTGGACCAAAAGTTCAACACCGGTATTCAGTATTTTTTAGATTTTAATACTGGGATACCGGTTTTAATACCGGTAGTAGAAGTTTTGGAAAAAAGAAAGAAAACATGTGTTTCTTTGTTTTATATTTATCAGTTATATTAGAGAGTGTAAATATAGCAAAAAATAATCTGTAATTTATAAATATCAAATTGTAATTTAAAAATTGCAAATTAATTTATAAAATTATTAATTCTGTCTGATTTACCATAAAATCCGGGGTATAATGTGCACTTTTAACACAAAAAATAAGATTGAAATTTGCGGGTGCCCATAAAGAATGATGGTTTCGAAAATAAAAAAAAGTGACAAGAATAAGAAAAATTAGACTTCTACATGTATCGGAATACTGTATATTTGAAGGAAATGACATGCCTAATGGAATTAAAGGACTCTGATTCCAAAAGTATAGCATTTTTTTCAAAATCCTAGAACAATATCTGGAAAATGTCTTAAAAACATATCACCATTATACATGCATACTTCTTGTTTCTTTGTAAAAAAGGGGGTGTGCGTTATACGCTGGATTTTACGGTAGCTAATTTTATCTATTACACATACAATAACAATAAAAACCACTAAAACCCCAGTACAAAATTTATACTATAAAATAGATATTTAAAAACCACAGTGCCACATATAATTCTTATGATTACATATAAGTAGTTTCAAATAACCAATGTTGTACAGTTACAAAAAATATTTTTTCACACAGAAATGTTTACAATGTATAACTAATACTGTTTGTTTTCTTATGATATATTTCAGATTAAAATGCAGAACTGGATATGAAGTATCCATAAAGATACAACTTACATCTTAAAATCTAATAAATTTACTGAAGCTCTAAAAGGAAAACATATGCCTCTTTTATAGCATCAAAACAAAAAAAAGAAAGAAAGAAAGAAATATGTAGTTTCAATGATTTTAAAATTCTATTAATGATCTTACATATTTTCCCTCTCTATAGACAAGCAAAAACTTGACATAAATGACTAAAAATTTAAAAAAAAAAATTTTGTTGTTAATTTACACATACAAAACATGTAAATAATAAAAAAAGAACATTTTATATACATAGAAATACTAAGAAAACATTAAAAATAAAATTACAACTTTTGTGCTTATAATTAGCAAAAGTGTAAATATATAACAAATATTCCAAATTTGGCAGTCATGACTAAAGTTAAAATGAATCTTTTCTTAAGATTCTGAGTTCGCATAAAATAGATAATTCATTCATACATCATAACAGAGTAAAGGAGATATTTTGTTCAGCAGCTCTCTACACTGAGGCACGGAATATAACTCAACTACACAGAGAAGTAATAACAAGCAACTTAATAGTGAACAGCTTTTATTCATAAAATAGAAAATAGATAAGAATTTGCACAGCTCAACTAAAAAATAATTCATTTTTGATTATTTAAAAAAATAAATCATAGCAATAAGTATCTTGATCCGATGAAACTGGTAAATATTGCATTTGCACCAAAAGTATAACAAGGACACTTCCAAAGAGAAAAAAAGTATTTTACAGAGAGCAACATTAACTTTGTTCTGCTTATAAAACATCAATAATTAATTACTTTTCATTTTGATCAAGGTACAAATTATTGAAGCATCAATTGATTGATATTTTTCTGTAATATTGTATCTTTTACTGCACTAAAAACGACTTTAATGTTTTCAGTATCTATAGCAGTAGTAAAATGATAATAAAAAGGTTTTTTTCGATCTCTTCGTATACTTTCAAACATGTCAACAAAAAATAATTGCACTGATTCAACATCATACGGATCTCCTTCAAATTCTGGAAAATATTGACGAACATCTACATCCCTATGCGAAAGCTTTTCTTGTAATAAATCTGTCTTATTCATGAACAGAATCACAGAAACATCTGAAAAATAGCGATTATTAATTATAGTTTCAAAAATGTTTTTTGATTCTATTACACGGTTTGTAGTCCGATCTTCCAAAAGCACTTGGTCAAATTCAGATGAGGAAACTAGAAAAATTATAGATGTTACATCTTCAAAGCATTGCACCCATTTTTGTCGCTGAGAACGTTGCCCTCCAACATCAACAAAGCGAAATGGAATGTTGTTGATCATCACGAGATATTCGCTGACAGTCTTTGTAGCTGCTCTTGCATGTAGGATATCTAAATTAGATGGCACATAACCCTAGAAAATATTTGTTTGTAAATATAATAACTTAAAATATTCATGTTTTAAGTATTGTAGAAAAAGATAAACATTGTTTACATAATTAAATATTTAGCAGTACTGAAAAATAGTTAAAAATACTTTAAATAACTTCTTAAGATTATTGGAAAAAATTATTCATGTAATAGGATATCATTTTGCAAAACATTTTAAAAATATCCTGAAGAACATTTCTACAAAATGAAAAACACTAAAAACATTATCTAACCAATGAAATATTACTCATTTGTAAGTAAAGAAATATGTGATTTTATAAATAAATATAGGAAATATGAAATAATTGTTTCAAAACATTATATAAAAGTTCAAATTAAGTGACAGAAAATATCTAACAATTTTAAGACTATTCAATTCATTTAAAAAAAAATTCAGAGGAATTAAGTACACACACACACAGACAAATATAAAAACTTGTAGACGATACAATTTGCTTAAAAACAACTTATACTAAAATTTAATTTCACTTATTTGAAATTGGAAAGAAAATTGATCAAAATTTTTTCAGGTATAATTTTTTCAGGTATAATTTTATAACATATTTGAAAAAACTAGAAATATTTTTTTAAAAACTTTTTATTATTGTATCTTATATTTCATATTTTAAGTAATCAATATTAACAGAAATCAAATTAAATCTGAATAATACTTGCAAATATTTGAATAAATATATTAAAGATAACTTCTGTGAAAATCTTACAATTTAATTATCAATAAATGGCACTGTAAGAATGTTACACTTCAAATAATTCAAGAAATATTCTTACTAATATTATAGATGCGAAAGTTTGTATGCATGGATGTTTGTTGCTATTTCACGCAAAAACAACTGAATGGATTTTAATGACACTTTACAATAATATAGCTTATACATCAGTACAACACATAGGCTATAATTTATAAAGATATTGTGTGAAGTGTCCAAAATATAATGATAATTGTCAAGTAGGAAAAAATTCTGCCATCTGCAAAAAAGCCTGCAACAGCATATATCAATCTTTTATGTGTGAAGCAAAACTTTCATTTTTGTTTTGTCTACGCCAGGCACTCGCTTCTAATTTATTCCTTTAATCAGTGTAATCACTATTTTTTTTTATTTCAGAGTAAAACTAGATTTCAAAGGGAAAGGTTGTGTTAAGTCTCTCTTTATTTGAATAGCTACTATTGATTTTTTTTGTGTGAAAGCCATTATATCCAAAATAGTGAACCATAAATATAATAAAAATTTATAATTTACTTCTAGGCACATTTTATGATTTTGCTATGCACATTTGGTAGTAACAAATTGAACCTTATATCAAAATAAATACTTTTATCACTTCTGGTATTTAAAGTAGATAAACTTTGACTTTTACACTACATGATTTGGACAAATTTGCATAATTTGTTTGTGGTTAGTAGTTAATTATAATTGAATAGGCAGGTATTGCATTTCTTAAGTATAAAAATAATAATTACTGTGCTGCATTTTTTGGAAGTGTAGAAAAAGTACCTACTAAGAATTATGCAGTGAAAGTGTAAGTCTAATCTTTCCCAAAGCTCTAATAAAGCTTGAGCTATGAAAGTAGCTAGACAGTTGCCAACTATTTTAAGTGTTCATTACACAAAATTTGTAGCAATGTGTTACTTTTGCTGAGCAGAGATCAGTTTAGGAAGGTGTTTTCAAAAATCGACCCACAAGAGAGTTACGGGGAGTTATAAATAAAAAAAAAACCCTTTTTATCAGCTATTAGATCTACAGACTTAAAATTTAACAAACTTTTTTTTCTCAGCTGAGATATGCAAAAAGCTTCTTTATCCTTCAATCTCTAGTTTAATTTTTCAATTCACCCGTGCAAAGAATGGGTATACCAGCCAGTTACAAATATTGGTACTATCAAAATAGGATTTTCTTAAATACAAATTTCTTTTAAGATTATTCATTGAAAGAAGTTCAATAAAGAAATCACATATTTATCAATGCATCATACATGATAAACAATCTAGACAAATTTCAAAAATAGTATGAGATTGTTTGGAAAGAGGGATTGATTAAATAATCTAGTTTATTAGAAAATAGTTTTAGTAACTTTTTAATTTTGAAAATATTAACAATTTTTTTTAGTTTAATTTGGATTATTTATAGGCTTTTAATCTTAGTTTTTAAATTAATTATTTAATATTACAACACTTATTATAGAAAATACTGTAGCTAATGTATACAGTTAAATGAAATAATTTTAAATTATAAATTCAATTTATTTGTTTATAAGTTCTATTTTGCAATTTGAGTTTATTAACTTTTTTTTTTAACTATGTATGTTTTATCTGAAACATTGATAGTATATATCTATAAATACTTTTCCACTTGAAGTAAACAGCAATAATTTAATGAATATATTCTTCATATATATACTAATTTTTAATTGGTTTGTGCAAAAATTTCACAAATAAATTATACATACAAATAATTAAAAAGCTTTTTTTTTACTTACTGGACTAGCAAGCCTATTTAAATTTTCAAAGTAATATTTTACATTGTCACTCTGAAACAAAAGAGAAAACACTTTTTAAAAATAAATAATTCATATAAAGTTATATTTTAAAAAATATTAGAAATAGCCACAGAAAAATAGCTCACATGTAATAAATATACAATAAAATTAACAACTACTTTTTGGTTAAAATGTAAAATAAGGTGCCTTTTGGTGACCAGAATCAGTTGCCAAACTACTTATATGTAGAGATAGGTGTTCTGAGAATAATGAAGCAAAGCTGAAGTAATGCAAAGCTGAATTCATTCTGGCATTTACATAAGCATCGACAAATTAAAGGGGCTCCCTATTCTACACTTTAACACCTTAAATTTTAAAATTATGTTCCAAATAGAAAAAATTCATCATTTTTATGCTGCATTATTCAAACATTCTAATTTTTTTTTTTTTTTTTTTTTGCTTTTTCTGTTTTATTTTACAAGAAAGTATTTTTTTAAAAAATAAGATGCAATATGTAATCTTTTAGTTAATTCATTCAAGTTATTACTTGTTCTTGTGCAATTAATTAACCATCTTCAAAATATACAACAAAGCTTAAAGCTTTAAAATACATTTAAAAAAATCTGTAAAACAAATTTAAAAAACAGGTAAAAATGATTAAACAGATTCAAGAATTTTCCAACACTAAAAAAGATGCATTATAAAATCAATATCACAGTTTATAATGTATAATTTAAATAAAAATTTAATAGTATCAGAAATTTTTTTAAACTGGAAATGAATATGAAGTCATAATGTAGCTATAAAAACTAAAAATAAGAAAAAAAGACAAGGAATCAATATGGCAAAAAGTATTTATACATATTTTTTTAAAATAGTTAACTAATTTTCTAAGTCACATGCTAAGAATAAATTTTTCATTAGAATAAGAAATGTTTTAAATAATGAAATACATACTATAATGGAATAGTTACAAAAATTCATAATATTTCATATTTTCATGTTTATAAATTTCAGTAGATAAGACAAATTATTTTAATCTATGTAATACATTACAAGTAACACATGCTCCCTTACTGTTATCATTACTTGTTGCATTTACTTTTAAAACTTGAACTCAATTAAAAGTAAATATAAAATTGATCACAAAGCACAAAAAATTTGAATATGAAGCTAATCTTTTAATTATTTATTTTAAAATTAACAATTAAAAACACTTTTTAGTCTGAATAGGATACTTCATTTCTATATGTCTGAATTTTTCAGCTATTACTATTCAAAATGATCAGAAGAATGTGAAAGTATAGCAAGACCCATTTCAAATCAAGGAAGAGCACAAAATTTAAATCAAGAATAAAATGACACATGCATGTAAGAACAATTGTGTGTCTCAGCAATTGAAACTTAAAGGAGTTCCTACCCCATTTAAACCACTTATAACTTTATCTTTTCTATAACAAACTTTGGATAAATGTACGCAATGCTAGTTACACCTCTATAAAATAAGCAGAATGAACAGTCTTACAAAAACTTTTCTAGAATGAATATTATAATTAACTTATTTATAGATACTAATAAATTTTGAAGAATGAAAGAACTAAAGCAATAGAAAAGATGCCACATTTTGAGAGAAGTTTTATAAAATAATTTTTTGTATGAGAGTAGAAAAGAGAAAGAGCAAAGCAATTTTTTAGAGCTTCATTTTCCTTACAAATGTTAATTTCTACTTTTGTAGCGAGATTCAAACATTTTTAGCATATAATAAAATCTTTACATATAGAATAAATCAATACTGTACAGCTGAAATTGAAAGAATACAGTGAATTAAACAGGCCAATGTCAATTTGAGTTGCATCACAGCATCAACTGGATTAATCATATAAATTAAAAAGAAACATCCCAGTTGGAAGGACTTCCTGGAGATTTGTAGGAATATGCAAAACCGCATAGAAGGTACACAAGCAAGGACCACTCATACATACATGGTTATAATAATACACATCTAACAAGTCAAAGCAGAATTTATTCTTTCATTTTAGATTGTAAGATTTTTTTTTCACTTGAATTCAATTACATGTAAAGGTGGTTCAAATGACTCCAAAATTAATTCATTTTATCATCCCTTTTAGCTAAATATAACTGATTAGATTTAAAAGATTGCAATATTTTTGAAGTAGATCAATGAATGCAGGTCAACCATGGGGAAAAATCTAATAATAATTAGAAATTAAAGGATATTCTGATACATTACAGGATAAAGTAAATATAGAAAGATAAGAGAGAATAACAAAGTTTTAAGACTTCAAGCTCACTGTTTGAGACCATCATATTAATAGCCAAACAATAACTGTATCATATTTTTTTAAACATAAGCCATTTAAATGAAAAAAAAAAAGCTTTCAAAGATATTTTCTACCTTCTATACTTAATATGTAATTTCTTTAAAACAAACTTTTAAAAAAATTATATAAATTTCAATTAATCCATATATTAAAGTTTTTCAATATAAGTAAAAAACCATAAATAAAATATTTTCTTAAATTAAATTTAGCTTTGGTTCCTATCATATACAAAATATTGGTGTAAAAACTCACAAGAAATTTTTTTAAACATTTTTTTAATATTAACAGCTTTTAAATATTTAGATGTTTAAGAAAAAATAAATGCAAATACCAAATAAACATACAAATTTTAAAAGATAACACAATGATAAACAGTTCTTTTGGTAAATAATAGCTCAGAATAACTTGATGCAAGAACATATTTCAAAAATTAAATATTTAAAGTGATTCACTTTTTTTTGTATGAAATGTTGATTTTATCTTTTATAGCGAAAAATATACAAATTTTATTTTTAAAATAGAAAGGAGTTCCAAAAGTATACAATCTGAGAGATTCTCTACTATAAAAAACTAACATGATTAATTTTTATAGATATATCATGACTATTATTATTTTATAGATATAACATGTTTTCAAAGTTCACTATTAAAAAGATGCCAGTAACAATAAAATTCATAGTTTTTTTATGAAAAACAGTAATGAACTTAAAAGAAAAAGTGCACAAAAAAAAGTAGCCATTACTATTATTTTAAAGAAATAGTTATTTATATAAGAAACTGATAAAATGTACAAAAATCACAGCTTCCTGTGTAGTGGATATTCAATAGTTATTGGTAATTTTGTTAATAATATCCTGGAGAGTTCTAGGTGGTTGTTTACCCAATTTTTTAAGAAGTTTGGATAGATGGAAATGGGGTTGTCACAATCTAATGCTGATAAGATGTTTTGGAGTGGCTCCAAGTCTGATCCAATGTCTCTAAGCTTAGTTTAAATCTAAACATTCTGTGTCTAGAAGTCATGCTTAAGGTCAACCATAAGTAAGGTCTACAGGAAACCATTTTCTAGCTCTTTCAGATTCAAGCAGGAGAAGCATCACTGTGCCTCAACTAATTGTTGATTACACCTTCACAATACTTGTCTCAGTGCAAGATGACCAATTGTGTGTGTGTTCTCCTGAACCATTGACAAAGATGTGGCTGGTCCAGGGAACAAGTTTCCAAGACCAGAAAGCAATGTGCTCCAGTACTCTTCATATACAAGAACAAGTTCATATTCAAAAGTGAGTCAGGGTATCTGCTGATCTGGAGGGAACTATATACAATCAATCCAAAATTGTTGAAAGACACAGTTATTGAGATAGTGTAATCATGGTTTGGGACGATTTCTCTTTAATGTGACCAAAAGAGAAATTTCTGCAGGTAACACTGAACTGCAAGTACTCTATGAAAAAATTCTGGATGGTGTGGGGATAAGATCCTGTATCAATATGTCCAAATATATGCTGTTATAATTGGTAAGACATTCTGATGGATGACAATGCATGAGATTACCATTCTAAGTTTGTTGAAGATTATTTTTAGGATCACAATTTGGAGTAAATGGAATGGCTAGCAGTCTCCAGACCAGAAACTGATGCAACATACTTAAGAATATTTAGATAGACACTCAGCTACTTTTAAGTCATCATCCAAGGTCATTACATGAATTGGAACAAGAAATATTCTGTCTGTTCTTCACTCCTTATTTCAGTGTCATTCAACTGGCAGCATTGCAGACCGATGCACCAATACATTGTATTTAGGGGAGTCGATATATTCCTTATTATAAACCATACTTGTGGAATATTTCCATGGCATCGTTCCACATAAAACTTTAATATGCTTTCTCTAAGAAGGGGCTTGTCTACAAGAGTACTTTTATTATTGTTAAGCATGTTTATGTTAAACTTTGCTAATTTATGAGTCATGTTAAATAAAAATTTACACATTTTCTCCAAATTTCTTGTTTTTGTGTGTTCCTTTATTTTCAAATAAGACAAAAAAACAGGTTGTAATTTAACTTTTGGAGGGTACTTGGAACTTGATTGGAAAAGGAAACCCAAATTTTTTATTTTATATCTATTTGAAATATTTCATGAGTATATGAATTGGCAAAATTACAAAATATTCAATATACGAACAAAGTGATACTATTTCATGTAGAGTTCATAACATTTGTTGCTTCTCTTTGTTTTCATAGAAACAGAACATTTATTATTTATCAATGAAAATCTAATTTAAGAAATCTTTAAAATACATATTACATTTTGTCGAAAAATTTACTATTTTACGCTGAATACAAATTTTATGACAAAAAGTTTACACTTATTTATAAAACCAGGGTTGGAAACCATATATTCAATCATTAAATTAAAAAAATATCGACTTAATACTTTTTGAGATGCATAAATTTATCAAGCAAATTACTAACTATACATTCAAGAATATTTTGCAAATTTAAAAGGCAATAGTAGTAGGCTTTGACAAAAAAAAATGGTTGACCAAAAATTGAAATTAAACATCAAAAGAAAATACAGGAACTACAAATAACTTATTGATAAGAATATATGAAAACACATTTCCAAACACTTGAAAACTGACTATTATGGGAGAATTTTTAAAAATATAAATAAGTATATAGTCAGTATTTTACACAAGAAATTAATTGAAAACCTAAAAAAAATAATAAAATGCATCTCACAAGTTGGAATTCTCTTCGACGATCAAAAGCTGTTTTTATCGCTCTGTCTTTCCAAAGTTCTTGAACGGAATAGGCAAAATCTTGAAAAGTTTTCAAATCTAAATACGTATGATTATCATACGTTAATATATGATTGGCATATTTAAAACTTTCAGGGCTTTCCCATCGAATGCCAAGTTTGACTCTAGCATCGACAAGAACTTTCATTCCTTTAATAGTATTCTGAAATATTGTAGATTTATACTGTACCACAGATTCATTATCAAAATTATCACCGTGAATTATTTTCATTTGTTTTAAAAACGTACTCTTTCCACTTTCGCCAGCACCAAGAAGGAGAAGTTTCACTTGTCTTCTCATAATATTTTTATCTTTCTTGAGCATCCGATCAATTTTTTGACTCCGTCTTCGTTGTACTGCTTCATCGGGAGTATATTTCAGACGTACACAACAGGAGCAATGCTTCCAAACATCCGCCATACTGTTTTGATCCCGCCCTGACTGATTCTGAACTGAACGGAGCAATCGAGTAGTTTATTTTTTCTTCCCCTCTACGTGACGTAGATAACTAACTGCACGACTTCCTGTAGTGTTAGAGTTACCTTCAAGGCGAAGATAGATTCCGCAGAAGTCACTTGTTAAAGAGTGTTTCCGGAAAACACACAAATGTATTTAATATTTACTACTAGCTGCTATAAACGTTCTTCGCACGGGTGAACTGAAAACTTAAACACAGATTGAAGGATAAAGAAGTTTTTAATGAATTAATCTTACGTGAATTTAAAATTAAACAAAAAAAAAAGCTTTTTGCATATCTCAGCTAAACAAAAAAAAAAAGAAATTAAAAAAACAACTTTGTTAAATTTTAAGTATGTATATCTAATAGCTGATAAAAAGGATTTTTTTTTTATTTATAACTCCCCGTAACACTCTTGAGGGTCGATTTTTGAATATACCTCCCTAAGCTGATCTCTGCTCAGCAAAAGTAACACATAGTTAAAAGTTTTGTATAATGAACGCTTAAAATAGTGTAAATAATTTTCATCTGAAAGTATAATACATTAATATTACTTTCTGTAATATTTATTTTATGTTAAAATTGTAATATGCGCAAGCAACGCCGTTTCTTAAATTATAATGGGCGATTCAATGAAAAGCATACCAAAATGTTAACGATAGAGTCAAGTTAGCAAATGTCTAGCTACTTTCATAGCTCGAGCTTTATTAGAGCTTTGTAAGACCCGCCGTGTAGGGGGGCGATGCACGTTATTACTTTATCCACCGCATTATGATTTACTACAGTTTTTTTCATACAATTTTTTTTTTTGGATCACTACATTTAAAAGTAAGGGATATACACATAAACGAAATACTCCACTTCGGGAAATTTAATCCGTTAGAGCTAATAAATTAATTAAAGAAATTCCACTGTAAAATTAATTATATACACCGTTCACTTAAAATAAATAGTCAAATCGTTTTCTAAGGTCTTCATTAAAATACAAAAACATAAGGCACTTAAATTTTGACATAAACTATTTTTTCGGGACAAAAATAATAATCTTTGCAATCCGCTGAAAACGCAATATCTGCTACAAAACTATTCGCTATCCCCGCTAAAATACTCATCATAGAACCCGTGTGCTGCCATATATCTTGGAAGAATGGATTTCAAAGAATATTCCTGCCAAGTATTGGAAGAATATTCTTTCTAAGTTGGTGTGGTGTGGTAATTAGGAGAAGTGGTGCCAGCTCAGGTGTCGTCCACGTCACTTGACGATGATTCAAAATTACATGATACGTTGCCAAAAGCCCTCAAAATACAGTACAGTAGTTATAATTATTTTTATACTTAAAAACGCAATATCTGCCTATTCAATTAAAATTATAGCGTTATAATTAACTACTAACCACAAACAAATTTTGAAAATTTGTCCAAATGATGCATTGTGAAAGAGAAAGTTTATTTACTTTAAGTATCAGAACCGATAAAAGCATTTATTTTGAAAAAAGATCAATTTCTTACTACCAAATGTGCATAATAAAATCGTAAAAAAAAACATTAAAATAAAGAGAGATTTATAACAACCTCTTCCTTCAAAACTTAGTTTTGAATTAATTAGAAGCGAGCCCCTTGCGTAGCCAAAACAAAAAGAGTTTTTCACAAACAAAAGATAGATAGATGCTGTGGTGGGCCTTTTTGCAGCGCAAGCCAGATTTGTTTGCAAATACTAGAATTTTTTCCTACTTACTTGACAAATATCGTTATATTTTGGACACTTTTTACAAATTTTTATAAATTATAGCCTATGTGTTATTCTGATGTATAAGCTATATTACTGTAAAGTTTCATTAAAATTCATTGAGTTGTTTTTGCGTGAAAGACCCACAAACATCCTCACAAACTTTCACATTTATAATATATATTAGATTATTTCTCAAGTTTATTTATTTTGTCCACATTCGTATTTGAAATAATATATTGACAAAGTGCCAAAAATGCACAAAAAATGTTTATTTTTCTTTTAAAACTAAATATATAAGCGATAAATATATTTTTCTACTTTTAAAATTTTAAAATAATTTTAATTTCTTTAAGAATATGTGTTTTTTCTATTCGCAAAATATCTCTTTATCATGTTCTAAATATGCGACTTGCAATCTTTCATAAATGTATATTTCATGGCGATACTAAATTTCAAAATACTCGATAAATAACTTATTTTATTTTGGAATGATTTATAAAAATGGTACAGTAAAGTTTTTATTTTTAAAAAAAAGTGATAACCACTACAACAATAGATTATTAGTTTCATTTCAAAAAATTATATAAAATTTAAAATTTGTCTTTATTAAAAAAATAAACAAAAGCATTTAAAAACTTATAAAAACAACAAATCACCTCAAACAAGTTTTAAAATCATTTTCAAACTCTTATTTTAAGTAAAAAATACAGTCGTATCATACTCGAAATCATAAGGCAATCTATTTTAATATTGCATTCTTTATACTGGATCTCATCATGTCTTTGTCGATTCAAAATAATTACTGCTTCGTTAAAATTTTCTGGAAGGGATGAATCTATTACTGAGAAAAGACACGAGGAAATCATGAACGGAGGATTAAAAGTAATTCGAAATCTCATTAATTTTAATTGAAAAACTTAATAGAGTAATGTTGTGTTTTATTCAGATCTTCACACGCATGGGGGGAAGGGGAGGGGGTACGAAGATAAAATTTGGAGCAGAGGCAGAAATTCAGTCATTCTTGAACAAACAAAATTGCGAAATTCATGACTCACAGTAGAAATATTTTCTTAATTACTCTTTTTGGTGTTACACTCATGAAAGGTCGATTTAGACATTTACTGCTCATAATGACGCTTTGATTGTTTTAATTCCAAATTGACTAATATTTCTGTTATCCAAGAATGACTAGAAATTTATAATCGTGTAAGATTTATAAAACTTAATACGTGCCAATTAAATTGGTCAAATTGAGATTTCTTGTAAATGAATCCATAATAGATTATGTTAATATAAACTAGAATAACCTTTTTTATATTAATAATAGCTCTAATCCATTGTCGTTTTCTAGAGCAAAATGAATAAAAACAATTTCCCCATAGAATAGATTATCATTTTTTATATTTTGCTTAATTTATTTAATTATAATATATGAAATTGTCTTTTATTATTTATTTATCACAGATGATTGCTGTATTCATGCCCCAAATTCTCTGAGTATCACACGATAGAAATTAAGGATACGATTTTAAATTCATTAAATTAAAAAGCATTATAAAAAGAGATACTTCTATTTTATTTTCGTGCGAAAAATATTTGTTTTCTTTGTAGTTCAAATCTGAACTTTACACAGTTAGTTTATAAAAATTGTTACTTAAGTTAATGTTAACAATTCTCATTTCACAAATTATCTTGTAAAAAAAAATGCATGGATTGTTACCGATGTTATCAATAATAACATGCAAGTAAAACACGGTTCATTATCAGTAGTATAGAAGTCAACTTATTCTTATCTGAATTTAGCTGACTCACAGATTGATATTTTTAAAATTGTTATAAAAACCAATTTTTTAAGCAGCACTTTTTGGCTCGCTTTATACATCTAATTTATTACTTTTTTTCCGGACAGAAAACCACACTTCAAATTAAAATAAAATATTTTAAGGAAATTCCTTTTACTTATATAAGTAATATAATTATATTTTCATGTACATTCTATTTTTTTTTTAAATCATAAGAAGCTTTTAAGAGACTCAGCAATTTTCTTAGAGGCTGACAAATATTTTCTTCTTTTACGTCAAAACAGAAAAAAGTGCTTTAATAGACACCTGATCTAGATATAGAATAGCGAATAAATCAAAGCAGTAAGACAGAGATAATAGCGGCGAATATCTATCATCAGCGCATCACGTCACACTCTGGCTTTGATTGGTATCAACGCACAGGATATGACGTTTGACCGACTCTTACTTCGATTAAAAAGAAATTCACATCTTGAGGAAGGAAAGACTGTTACTCACCCGCTGCAATTGAAATGTCATTGTACAATAGTTGTTTTTCCAAGAATGAGGGTTACAATAGGTTGTCACTTAGGAGCATTTTTTTACGGGACATTTTATTATTATTATTATTACAAGTACTTTATCAAGCAATCGAGCTTCTATTCCTCAATTTCTACTATTAGTTCACACTCTCCCTATATAAAGAGTGTTTTTTTTCCAGGTATAGAAGTTTAAGTTGGCATTACTTTCCAAGATGGCGACCGATTTAACAGCTGTCAAGTGATTTATTCTCAGTTTGGTTTGGCAATTCATCAAAACAATCATCAAGCAAGGCGTAGATTCGTCGAATGGGCCCAAAACGAGATTGCCGTTGCTCCCGATTTTCATAAGCGAATTTTGTTTAGCGATAAAGCGCACTTCTTGTTGAATGGCTACGTCAACAAACAAAACTGCCGCATTTGGAGTGATGTGTATGTCGAAACACCGTTACATCCAGAAAAACTGACTGTTTGTTGCGCTTTATGGGCTGGTGGAATCCTTCTTCAAAAACGATGAAGGCCACAACGTTACAGTCAATGGTGATCGGTATAGAGCCATGATTACTAACTTTTTCATTCCTGAATTGAACAATCATGATGTCCAGGAGCTGTGGTTCCAACAACACGGCGCAACATGTTACACAGCTCGTGCCACAATCGATTTATTGAAAGACACGTTGGGTGACCGCCTAATTTCACGTTTTGGACCTGTGAATTGGCCTCCAAGATCTTGTGATTTAACACCGCTAGGCTATTTTCTGTGGGGCTATGTAAAGTCATTGGTCTATGCGGATAAGCCACGAACGCTTGGCCATTTGGAAGACAACATTCGACATGTTATTGCCGATATACGGCCACAAATGTTGGAAAAAGTCATCGAAAATTGGACGTCCAGATTGGACTACATCCGAGCCAGCCGTGGCAGTCTTATGCCAGAAGTCATATTTAAAATGCAATGCCACAAGATTATCTTTCGAATAAAAAAAAATTCATGTCAATCGAATAATACATCGTTGTTTTATTGCAATTTAAAGTTCTATACCTCTAAAAAAACACCCTTTATATACATCTGGTTCAAATTTTCAATCATTGGCAAAATACTTTTTAATCATCCACTCAAGTTTAAATACACTTTTTAAAACTTGTAGTGGGTGACACTTGATGCTAATATGGTTTTTTCAAATATTAATTAATTAATTAATAATTAGTAACAAACAAAAATAATAGTCCAACACCATATACAGAAAGGAAAATGGAAAAATGCAAGGAAAATCGCTTTCTATTTTGCCACAAAAAATTGTGATTCTGTCATATGTATATACATATTTATATAAATTGTAATTATTTAATAAAAAATAACTAAAATAAGAATTTTTTTGTTGACCTAAGTAGGAATTGACTTAAAATTTTTTTTATATTACTTGTTTACTTATAATTAGTAGTTGTTTTAATTTTAAATTAATAAGAAAGAGAATCTAAGGAAAATAAAAGCATGCAATATCTTTTGTGAGGTTATGATCATGTTGCATATATTTTTAACGCATAGCAGTGCTTCTCAAATTTTCAGTATGAGCGACCCAATTTTCAACCATAATTTTCATCGCTCCCTCCCCCTCCCTTGTACAATAACAATGTATTGCATGCAATAATAATGTACTTTAACACTCAATCTGCAAAGTGACCTTAATTATAAATCGTATAAATTATCAAGAAAAATATTGAATTTTGTATATGTTATACTTTTAAGTAACATATATTTTAAGTAAGTTATTTTTAAGTAACATGATAAGTATCATGTTACTTAAAAGTAAAATTATTCCTTTTTTTAACATGTCAGAATGTGTATTTTGTTTTGCTTTCTTTCAATAAATTAATAATATTTTAAACAATATTTTAATTTAGACTTTTCAATATGCTCACGCCCCCACGTAGGATTTTCATGCCCCTTAGAGGGGAGAGCTCCACAGTTTGAGAGCCACTGACGTATAGTTACCTTACTGATCTTAAGTAATCGATTATGCATAATTCGATAAAGACATACACAGAGAGTTTTTTTAAACTTTTTTTCTGTGAACTTTTATTATATCTACTTCAACATATAAACTTATGGACAAAAAAAATTAGCTCACCAAGAAGGAGTCGTACAAATGAATCAAAATTTTACATACGTAATGACTATTTTAATATTAAATGATTAGAAAATCAAAGAAAAAGGAAAGGAGAAAAAGGCAAAAGAATGGACGATTTAATACCCTGTTGTACCCTCTCTAGCGCGAATGCACGATACGATACGATCAGGTATTGAGGCATACAAGTTCTGTATCATGTCTTGAGACATTTCGTTCCATATTTGCTGTAACCTTGCCTCTAGTTCGTTCAAACTCGTGGGGTGCCCATCTCTCGTCCCAAATGATCCCAGATATGTTCGATTGGAGACAAATCTGGGGATCGGACAGGCTAAGGAAGGGTAGGAACAGTGCGGAGACAGTCTTGTGACACCCTTGCCGTCTGAGGCCGAGCATTGTCTTGTTGAAAAATGGCTCCTGGGAGCCGTTGCATGAGTGGCAATACATGTGGTTGCAGGATGCCATGAACATACCGCTAGGCTATCATGGTTCCACGGATCAATACTAGGGGTGACCGTGTATTGTAGGAAATGGCACGCCATACTAATCCTGCATTTGCTGTAAAGCAAAGGCAGGATTGAGGCGTTCATCACGGGGTCTCCACACACGAACACGATTGTCATCACTGCTGATATTCAATCTGGATTCGTCGCGAAAGCCGACCTGGTTCCCTTCCGCTGCAGTTCAGTTTCCTCGTGCGCGGCACCACTCCAAACGGAGACATCGATGGGTGGGCGTCAAGGTTTCGCACGTAATAGGCACCGCGATCCCAAATATCCTTCAGCCAGGCGCCTTCGTATGGTTCGAGAAGACACAGGGGCCCCTAATGAAGGTGCTACCTATGCCTCGATGGCGGCCGATGAAGCAGTTGGCTGTACGCGTGCATTTCTTACGATGTGGCGGTCTTGTCGACGACTGGTCTGTCGATGGCATCCTGAGCCTGCTCTCCGTGTAAATGACATCTTTCGGGGATCCACTGGTCCCAACGCCTCCTCATAACACAATCAGAGCGGCCTAATTGACGAGCTACTCGCCTAGCTGACCACCCAGCTTTCATTATGCCGATGATTCTACCCCTCTCAAACTGCGACAGCTGCTCATATTCTCTTCGAAAACGGCGTAATGGCATGTCTACCTCAGCTCTTCCTTTGCAGCACACTCAAACAAGCTCTTTTTGCCTGTTTTATACTCCACGGAGAATGACGTTGAATGCCCTCTACCGGCTATACGTAATGCACAATCACACTGTATTTCTAATCTTTTGCATATCTTCCCGACATGTACCTTCATTCCAAGCTTCATTACAATTCCATAATTATTTCTTGGTGCGCTAATTTTTTTGTCCATGAGTGTAGTACGACACTTTTGCAATGACATGTTTGGAAAAAGAGTCACAACTAGTTGCTGAATTATAATTTCCTGCGAACACTATTTGCGAATCCAAGCAAAATATATCGTGCTTTTTTTGTGAATTCCATTTTGAGACATACTGGCATTGGTGTTTAATATCAAATTTTTCTAATATAGTACAAAAAATTCAATTAAAATATTAAAAAATATGCTGATTTAATTATACAGGGACAGCGAATATATAACTGAATTTTGTTTATGAAAAAAAAATTGTTGTGTAAAATTATACATCTTACTTTTAATTATCACAATACATTGTTAATAATAATTTTAGGTTTAACTGTGAGTGAGAAATAAATCATGCATATTTTTTTAAATTACAATAATAAACCACTCTCTAGTTAAAGCACAATTCAAATATCTCTTTATCTTTTTAAAAGACAATTCCTTCAATATTTTATGCGATTACGTATTATTGTAATCATATTTACTTAATTTATACTATTTTTTATATGAATTAATTTTTGACCTTCTGTAATACGATATTAATTATCAATAACAATGATGATTCTTGATTTACACTATTTAATATATTTACGGGAGAAAATTCGCTATAAATATGAATTTCAAGCCTGTTTTTAAATTAAACTTCTAAAAAAGTTATATGAGGTAATGATGTACTTTTGAGATTTTACAGTAACGATTTTTAAAAATAAATTTTCGTTTCAACAATAAGTTTATTCTTATATTTCAGATTTTTGTTGTTGCTGTTGTTGTTTTTGTTTTTTGAAGTAGAACGTAGTTTTAAGACTTTTCGGTTAAAAAGAAAGTTTTACATATGTATTGTTTTTAATCTTTAATTTATAAAGACAAAAGGTTAGCCTCTGTATAACATTTTATACCAGTAAAAGTTAGGATTGTCCTCGTTTCTGTATAAGATTATTGTGAACAAAGAGACATTAACCCTTTATCTACCGATGGTACTTATAAGTACCACTCTCTCACGTTACAATTACATAGAATAACCCTTTTTACGAAAACTCTGACGATACTTAGCAGGAATATTTTTTGAAATCCACTCTTCCAAGATATTTGGCAGCACGGATTTTGTGATGAGTATTTTAGCGGAGAAGGCGAGTAGTTTTATTACAGAAGTTGCGTTTTCAGCGGATTGCGAAGGTTGTTATTTTTGTTCCGAAAAATAGTTAATGTCAAAAGATAAGTGTCTTATTTTTTTGTATGTTAATGAAGACCTTAGAAAACGTTTTGACTGTTTATTTTAAGTGAACAGTGTATATAATTAATTTTACAGTTGAATATCTTTAATTAATTAATTAGCTCCAACTGATTAAGTTTCTCAAAGTTGAGTATTTTGTTTATGTACATTCCTTAATTTTCAATGTAGTAATTCAAAAATAAAATATTGCATGAAAAAGTACAGCAGTAAATCATAATGAGGTAGATGAAGGGTTAAAGTATTTAAACATTTTCTACTGTTATTTTACATCCCTACGATCTATAATGTAAATTATTGATCAGTGAGATACATAAAATTATTTCGTTTATAAAAGAACCAATATAAGATGCATTTTTTCAATAACTGTTTCTCAAATTGTTTAAATTGCCAATGTAAATTAAGAAAAAAAATAATCAAAATATACATACCATTAAATTTTATAATTTGAAGATTATTGCTTAAATTTCATAACATTTTAACATTAAATTACATTTTTTAAGTACCATAAAATTTTTCAGAGCTATTTTTGTATATAAAAAGGTAAGCATTAAAAACTTCAGGAAATTCGGAATCATTAGTTATATATCATCCTTATTGTAGTGTTGTAAAAAGGGCAATTGTGTTATTTTTACTGCACTGCAATTTGTTGCTACTAAACATCGATTTTTGTTTTTTAGTTATAATATTTACTAGAAAGTATACTGATTAAAATTTACTTGTCAAAAGTATTCGCATGTGACTTATTCTGAACGATATTAAAAAGCAGTTAAAATAAAATGTATTATTAAAGTGCTATGAAAAAAACATGCACCTTAAAATTCGGCGTATAACACGGACCTATGTTTTTAAGTACCAATTTTTAATTTTGAGCTATACTCGCCATATATCTCTCACCCATTTTTTCTACGAAAGAACCTGAAATCTACGTGTGCAATGTTATTATGTTTCGAAGTAATTTATTCAGGGTATTATTGCAATAACTATTTTTGAAAAAATAGTTATTTCTTGAATTGTACAACTCCTTAAGTTAATTATGTATGCCATTTCTTTTGATTTCGATGAATGTAGAAGTCTAATTTTTTTTTTTTATGCTCATCGCTTTTCTCATTTTTAAAGCTATCATTTTTATACCGGGGTATAACGCAGCCCCCTCCCCCTAATTTGATCTTATTTTTTGTGTTAAAAGTGTGCATTATACGCTGGGTCTTTTGAACGGTAGTTACTTAAATTCTCATTAAATAAGCGCACAACTTTCTTTATTCTGATGTTTATAAAATGGTTGAAAATTTTAAGCCATTCAAAGTTAATAAATGTTAAAAAGTCAATGTTTTAACAAAACGAGAAAAATGTTTTGATACACTATAGATTTGAAATTAGTTAAAATTTATGTTAAAACTGAAAAAAAATGAATGCCGGTATTGAAATCGTGTATATGTGTTTCTCAAAAAATTTTCAATATCCGAATATTTTTTTAACAAAACCATTACTTTTAATTAAGTGTTGTTTATACCATGAAACGTTTAGCATATCATTGTACTAGTAAACTATATTTTTAAGTTTTTATAAGGCTACATCAAAATATTATCACTCAGCACTATCAATACAAAAAAGCCCACGAGTCATTTAACCTACTGTTTACTCAATACATTCTTTAAACAAAGCCCATTCTATGATTAGGGAAATATCTTCGACGGTATCTAGGCCAGACTGATGTGTTGGCCTTTATCTGAATATTTTTATCTTAAATTTATATTCACATTATATTTGAGATGTGATAAGTATTAAAGTAAGAAATCATATGGTTATCAAAATACCGGGATAAATTATTAAGTAATTTAGTGTTATTTAATAACACTTTTTGATAACATCAATGATATTGTGTTTGTCGTTTAAATTAGGTTTATTTTTTTAACATTAGAAATAAGTGCAAACGATTAAAAAAGTTTTCTTCACCTAGTATTAAATATTATGACACAAAATTGGAAAAAAAATTTATCTGTTATTCGCTACTCATTTCTATTTAAACTATTACAGTGCTCTATTAAACTAAATGCTCTATATTTTGCTGCCTACTCTGAATAATGTTTTGGTTTTTTATATTAAATGAAGAAAACTGTATATTTATTGAATACTCATAAAAATTCTAAGTTAAATCTTATAATTTTCTCTTTAAAAAATTTGCACCACGTCTGGTTTATTTTCGTTAACTTTAAGCGTTGAAGTAATCCTTAAGGAATTTTGTGTTTTTAGTTTAAATTATCTTTGATTTGTACACACACACTGTTAAATAAGCAATCAAACATTGATTTGATTGCTTATTTGACGTCACATGACAATTTGACGAAGAATTAGCGATACAAGGCATTTCACTATCGAACATAATCACGTGATATGAGTTTGAAGAGGAAAAGGATTAAAATGGATTATATACTTTTCTTACCTTTTAGCGCGGAACATGTTCTCATGATGACAAATCAGGAAAATAATGTAACGATTTTCTATTGGGGGAATTCCTTTTGGAAACGATTTTCTATTCCTTTTTTTTTTCTTAAATGAAATTTTAGATTCAGTTGTAGTGAATGGACTGTAGAATAAACCAATCGTTGAATTAAATCAAATTTTTAGTGAATGAAGTAGTTTTAAATGAAACTGAGCTTAATATTAACTTATTTCACACACAATCACGTACTTGATAAATAATTAAAAATAGAGCCACATAACTCACACAAACTTCATTTTTTAAAAGAATCTCAAGGCGTTCCCTTTGTTTTTGTAATCCTGAACTTTGTTTTTATTCTTGGTATCTATGGAGGAGAAAAGTAGTCAAATTATTTAGTATTTCTGTGAATTTGCATTATTTTTCATTTCTTTTATTAGATTATTTTCTTCTTCTGTGTTATTATTGGTGGGTGGTCAAAATGCTTTTTAAATATTTTGTGTTCATTACAACACTTTATAATTAAGTAATGTGGGGGAATATTCACTGAAAAGGTTTAGCAGGCCCCTAGACTTCAACCTTATGAATCCTAGTTTTTCAACGTGGGCGTTTGAGGCTTTCAGGGGGACGGTAAAAGACCCAGCGTAAATTAGGGAGGTTTGAGGTGGTGTGGAGGGGCATGGGCAGATTAACCAAATATAGTCTAAAAAAAGACTAAAAAAACACTTTGATTATGTACTAACAACAGTAAAATTTAATACTGGTTACCTTATGTTGATTGTATGTGTTTAAAATTGTATATTCGTGGCAATAATTATTACAGATTTGCAAGTAAAAAAAATCGGGGGCTTTAAAAAAATATATTCTATTAGTAATAGAATATTTTTTTTAAAATTTGATTTTTGTTTTCCCCATGTATTACGTGCGCTCTTATTTCTCAGGAGTGGGAGGGGGCGGTATCGAAATATTCACTAAAAAAGGGGGCACCAATTCAAAAAAGGTTGGGAGAGCCTATGTTATAAATAATGAAACCTTAATTTTTCCTGCTCTTTTGCTAAATGTTTGCAGAATGATAAATTTAGGAAAAGGGTGTAACATAGAACATGTGAGATCCTTCAAACGAAATTAAGAAATATTTTCTTTTAAATTTAACATAATTTATACATTGTTTTATTCCAATATCTTTGATATCCTTTTGAAATTTTGCTGTAGATTCAACTATTTTTAGATACCTTTTTTTAGATATGTACTTCCAAAGAAATAAAAATGAATAATTTCATATATAAAATCTATGGTTGTCAAGAAAGGAAAAGAATATAAAAATAATACATTTTAGAAACATAGCTTCAAGTGCCCATGATTTTTATGAAGTTCATTCCTTATTTAATTAAATATTCCACTTAAGAATATAATCACAATGCGCACACACACATACAAGAGACATAAGAATAAGGTCCTTCAAAAACTGCTTCATAAACGATTTTTAAAGTAAATGGTTGTTTCCATAGATTAAATTCGCAGTATATTTTACAATTCACTTTTTGAGAAAACCCTTTAAAAAGAAAGTTGAAATATACTTTTTATTTTTATATTTTAATTTAAAAATTTGGTTTCCAAAATCTTATATAAATATATATTGTTAAATATAACGATTTCTGGAATTAGAGTGAGTGAATTTTAACGTCGCACTGTTCAGCTACACGAGGGCTTTTGGCGGCAGACCACGTAATTTTGAACCAGAGACAAGTGACGTGGACGACACCTGAGCTGGTACCCCCTCTCCTAACTACCACACCAACCAACTGGAGGACGTTTCAGCTCTCGACAGATTTAATGTGCATCGCTGCCCTACACGGCGGGTCTTTAGTGGTACTGGGCTCGAACTCATGACATGCCTGCCATGATCCGATACCTTGACCACTGGGCTACCGTGGTCCTTCTGGAATTAGAAATATTTAATAATATATGAATTAGCTAATATAATTTCTTTGGGAGCCTAAGATTTGGATAATACTGATAAAATTATAAATTATACATGTGTAGATGTTACTTAAATTATGAGATTGTTTTGTTAATACGACAGAAATCTTTTTATGAATGTTTTTTTTTTCTTTTTCTTTTGTGAGCTATAAGAAAATTTGTGTTTAAGATAGATTTAAGAGTGCAACAATTTCTAAGAACTTAATTATTGGATTTAAGCATAGATTCTATTCTCACACATTTTACAAAAATAAGTTAGAAAGAGATAGGAGAAGGGAAACATATATGCTGGATATACTTACAATTAAAATAAACAATAATTGCTTGAAAAAATTGCTTAACACGAAATTGAGGGGACTGAAATATTTTTTCGCGTGAAAAGAATTTTGTATTAAAGGATATTACAAGAAAAAACACATATTCAACAGAATTAAGTTTGTTAGAGTATATTATACTTATATAAATGAGTATATATGCATGTGTATAATAAAAATCAAGGAAACAAAAGCGTTCACAAGAACTTAATGAAATTTAATACAAAATTTTCAAGTTTTTTGAAAAACAAAACACTTAGTCAGTTTTTGGCAAATAAACTTTTATTTCTCTTTGTATTGTCTTTTTTAGCATAAAATTGTCAACAAATTGTTCAATATGTCGCGTTCTTTTTTTCTTATTCATTTCACCATTGGAATGTGTGTCTAAATAACTGCACATACTTTTCCTGATGTTCCTCATTTCGGATGGCGCTGCATTATTCATTTAATTTTCTTCACCAGAATCTGCATCAATGATATTTTTTGAGCTTTGAACAAACTTCAAAATGCCTTTGTATGCCATAATTAAATCTGAACACACACATTATTATCATCTACTGCAACGAAATCTTCTGATGATACAATAGGACGGTCCAATAATACAGAAAGTTTCTCAAACATTTTATTAAATGTCTGGTGTTTTCCGTATTTTGTTCATTCCCAGAAGGGAAATTTTTCGTGTTAAGCGATTTTTGTTTCGTATTAAGAGAAACAATACAAAAAGAAGTTTTTTAAAGTCAATTCCTACTAAAAATAACAAAGAAAAATTCTATTTTAGGTTGGGGAAAAAGAAATCCATTATTTTTTTCGGTAGATGGCTGTAGTGTCGATATCTCGTGAAGTATCGATCAAACAATTTCAAATTTATGCTCATTGTCAAGGTGACATTTCACACTAAAAAAATTCTTTTGCTGTTTTTTGTTTGGTTTATTCAGTTGTGAATTACAGGGTGTTACAAATGAAAGTCAACAAAGAGAAAATTCGGTAAATTTTACAGTATTTCTTTGAAAAAGGCGAAAAAGCAAGCCAGGTGGCTTGGCCAGGTCAGGTTGTGAATGGTATTTAGGGTGCCGATACAGTAACAGCTAATAACGTGCAATTTTGATTTCGTTGATTCCGTTCAGGTATTTTTGATGTTAAAGATGCACCTCGCACAGGCAGGCACATCGTCGAAAATGTCGATAAAATCACAGAAATAATGGAAGTTGACCGGCATGTTAGTGGTCATAGCATCGCTCAGGAGCTAAAGATCGACCATAAAACAGTTTTAAACTATTTGCACAAAGTCGGATTCAAAAAGAAGCTCCATGTTTTTATGTGCTACACCAATTAACTCAAAAAAACATGATGGATCGTATTTCAGAACAGAATGAAATCGACTCATTTCTTAAGTGGATGATGACTGGGTATGAAAAATGGGTCACATACGACAATATTGTGCGAAAACGATCGTGGTCAAAGCGCGATGAAGCAGTTTAAACGGTGGTCAAACCAGAACTAAAGGCCAGGAAGGTTATACTGTGTATTTGGGGGGGGGAGGAACTGGAAAGGAATCATTTATTAGAAGTTGCTTCAGTATGGCCAAACACTAAATTCAGATCTCTACTATCAACAACTGGACCGTTTGAAGCTAGCGATTTACCAGAAACGGCCAGAATTGGCCAACAGGAGAAGTGTTGAGTTACATCAGGACAACGTCAGGCCACACACGTCTGTAGTGACTCACCAGAAACTCTGGGAGCTCGATTGGGAATTTTTAATGCATCCACCATATAGTCCGGATCTGGCACTAAGCAATTACCACCTTTTTCTCTCGTTGCGAAACCTCCTGAGTAATAATAAATTGGGATTAAGAGAAGATTGTGAAAATCAATTACTAGAGTTTTTCGCCAATAAGAACCAAGACTTCTATGAAAGAGACATTATGAAGCTACCTTTAAATAGGCAACACATTTTACAACGAAACGGTGCTTATTTGACCCAAATCGGACAATCCAAAGCATGTTAAATAAAATCTTGAATTTCATGCAAAAATAATGGTTTTCTTTTCCCCCAACCTAATATATGTATATATTTAGTTACTTTTAATCGAATTACAATTAATATAAATATGATATACATATTACAGAATCACAATATTAAGGGCAATTAATTTCTATCAATTATGATTAAAGTATCGTATTATCATCAAAAACAATCGCGCATATGAAATTTAAGTTCAACTGAATGCTGAAAAATCTTTTAAAGATTTGACCCAAGTCAGTAAAAATGAAGCCAACGTGACTGCATCTGTAATTCTTTAAATAATTAGTTTCAGTCAATTAATTTTAATTAATGATAATTAAATTACCGTATTGTCACCCCAAACAATTGTGCATAGAAAATTTCACCTCAAAAGAGAGGTTTAAAAAGTGAGAAAAAAACCTTTCAAAGTTTTGGCACAAGTCCGCCAAAATGGTAACTAAGTAGCCAGAAATGATGCCAACGTGGCTGTATCTGTGATTCTTTGAATAACTAGTTTTAATCATTTAATTATAATTAAATTACCGTATTGTCATCCAAAATAAACGTGTATATAAAATTTCAGCTCAATTGAGTGCTTTAAAATGTATTTCATAAACGATTGAAAAAAAATTTGAACAAGATAAGTATATAAATAAATAAATATATATAGAGAGAGTGAGCTAATAGTAGGAATTTAAAAAATGCATGAAAATACCTAGTAGTTTGTTGGGGCCGTTGTATTATTTCGTGTTAACTGATATTTCGTCTAAGCATTTTCGCGTTAAACGTATTTCACTGTATTACTGTCGATAGAATTGGAAATTTTAAAGTGTATTAAATGACGAGTACGGCCTTGAACTTGTACCTCTCTCTTTTAATTTCAATAACATACTATAGAAGCTCTTTGAGGCAAACAAAACTCGAACCCGTGATTCGACTTGACAATAGCAGGGGTGGCTTTCGGACTGGACAAACTGGACCCCTGTCCGGGGCAGCAAGTTTTAAGGGCGGCATTTGGATCAAAATTGGAAAATAATTTTTTTATGTTACAAAAAGATTTATATATTTTCTGAAATATATTATCGAGAGTGATTTTTTTGTGTTTCTCTCTCTCTCTCTCTCATTTAACATATCTTATTTCCTTAATTTGTACTCCGCATATTCAATGTCGGTTTTCTTTTATATTAAAACTTGAAGGTTTCGAGGTGGGAGTATACCTTAAATCATGAAATTTGAAATGTTTACACATTTTTAAATAGTAAATTTCTCCTCATCCAGGAGTGGGGTCACGACGGACATTCCTTTTACCCATACTATGTCTGGTGTCAACTATCCAAAAGGGAACAAGGGTAATAAGAGTTTTTAGTAGATAGAGAGTCACAGGAGATGTTTTATTTTAGTCTTGAGTGTAATTACTATAAGTTAAAACAAACGTTCGTGATTCCCACCATCTTTTTCGAAAAAATTAGCCTGCTGAAATGGGCTACTTTTTTTCTTGCATTTTACTCATGTTATATATTGTTATTGTTAAGCTGCTTTTTTATTAGCAAGAATTATTCGTTTTAAAGGTGTGTATCTATGTGAACAACTTATCTCTTTTTTTAATTATAATTTTTTGCTTCGGTGAGAGGGGCGGCATTTCCCATTTTTGTCGGGGGCGGTAAAACTGCTAGAACCAGCCCTGACAATAGGTGGGCCCGAAACTGGTGATCGTAAACATTAGGTTCTAACGTAGTATAAAAAAGATATTAAGAAATTATTACTGTATATATATGTATAATTTTCATTTATTATCAAGCATTAATTAAAATGTGCTAAAGTCTTAGTGACACTTTTTTTTGTCAGTATTTGATAGCTTATCTTCATAATAGACGGAAGAGATTATCACTTAAAGGCAGGATCGCGACAGAAGTGAGGAGCAGCCTGTCAAGGTCGACAGATTCATAAATGAACTCTTGCGAAATTTAAAATTTGCCTATTACATTATTTGCTCATTTAACAACATTTCACTTTCCTTGATGATTTCTTTTTATTTGTTAATTTTTTGTATTTATTTTAAAAGTATAATGACTTTACAATTCATTATAATTATTTTATTATTTAAAATTCGTCCTTAGTCAAGAATGATTTTCCTTTTCCAACATTACTTCCAATCGGTCACAAATGGTCAAGGAATTTGACTATAGGGATGTTACCAACACGTTATTTGCTGCAAAGCAGTTCTATAGAAAACAAAATAAAAGTGTTCGCATTTTTTAAAATATTGATCTTATTTTAATTTAAGTTACACTCTAAGACAACTTGTGGGTTACTGACGATGATTCTCGTAATTTTCAATCACAATCAAATGGTGATGCTTATGCTGGAAACCTCTATCCAAACTTCCACACCATGCCAACTTGTGGACTTTGAACCTCGAGAGATTTTATAGGCCCTTGCAAAAAATCCTCTACACGAAGTTTTTGTGTCAGCTATAAAATTTTCTTTTTCTAAATTAATTAAAAATTTTAATTATTAAGTGTAAACATTAATATTTTTTTATGATAATACTGATGTAATTTATTTGACGAGAATCTAAGCAAGTTTTAAATAATAACTATTTAAAATTTAGAAATACTGTGCTGATTTATGCAATTCGGATAAATACCGAACGTAAAATGCAATTTAATTTTCCCTATTCAGAACACGCACGACTTACTCGGGAGGAAAAACCAGATACGCAATATATTTTCGTAAACAATTATCCCGTAATTCATCTTTGCATCATGAATCATTGTTGACAATGAGAGTGACAATTATACATGTTTGTAATAATAAAAAATTTAATTTCTGCTCTATTGGCTCCATGAAGTAAGTCAAAAAGTTGTTTTAATTTATTTTTCAGAAGTTCTCTTTCTAATTCCACATAAAGGCCGCAGTAGCTGAAAGGTCAAGGTCGCGGAAACCGTATCCGGCATTACCTGCCTTTGTGGAAATATTCAGGACAGAGTGTTACACTTGTCAAGGAGTGAATTCAAATCCTGGAGTCACTGAAGACCTACTACGTAGAATTGCTTACAAAGGCGTAACGAAGAATATTAGTGCACCCCCGAAAAGTCAAGTTTTAGGACCCTACGCCGGACCTTACAAAGGATTGCAAAACTATAACCTTTGTGCTCCCTAGAGTCTTGTCTCCCCTTTCGTCGCAGGGGTGTACGTTACTCCCCTTAGTGCTTATATGCGTCAAATCTATCGAGGTTCCAAGTCCTCACTTTGGTCTGGTGTGGAAGTGAGGTGAGTGAGGAGAGAAAGAGCTGTGGAGTCGTCCTCGTCACTTGACCATAGTTCAAAATAACAGAGTCAGTCACCGATATTTTTTATGTTGCATCATAATAGCGACCTAAACCTTTGCTGTTGTTAAGTCTGTAAAAGTGTAAATGATTTCATAATTCATATTTTAGCAACTTTTGGTGATAGTAAACTGTCATGGTTTAATGCAGCGGCTCTTAAACTTTCGATTGACGTGGCCCCCTTTATGTATCAGCTTGCCCTCTTCCCCCCATCCCTAAGATTTTGAACAACCCTACCTGATTCCCAACACATGTCTAAGTAATTTAAAAAGGGTTCTCAATAATCCTAACATTGACTCTGTTAATTGCACAGACTTTTTAGCACACTTCTTTTTACTTTAAGAAACATTTAATTATACATGTATATTTTATATACACTCTGTCGCAAAAAATATATGCACCCAGAAGAAATCAAGCTACAATCACGAAACTCGGCAAGAATGTAGTCTGGTAAGAGATATGCAAATGATTAACATTTCGAAGCCAATGAGACAAGGCTAAGTGTGCTATGCGCATATTAGTTGCGCAACTGGGAGAGTTTAAAAGCATGAGTACGAGCGCCGTACGGCTATCCAAACGAATCTGATGACTTTGATAGACGATATTGAGACTTAGAATGCCTCTAAGACGTAACCGGCGGCAGTACGAGCAGCTGACGGACTTTTGATAGGGGCCGTATAATAGGCCTCAGAGAAGCAGGTTGGTGAATAGACGTATCGGCCGCCACCTCGGTCGGAGAGATATGGTAGTTGCTCGGTGTTGGCAACAGTGGATCACAGAAGGTAGAGTGTACCGTCGCGGAGGGTCAGGACGTCCCAGGAACACAAATGATCGCGAGGTTCGTGCAATCAGAAGAGTGGCCACTTCGGCACCAACAACGTCGCTAGCATCGATTCAACGCCACTATCCTTCAGACATCCAGTGCCATCAAGAGAAACCATAAGGAGACGACTGACCGAAGTTGTTTTGAGGGCCGACGTCCGCTAAGACGCTTGCCACTGACCCCACATCATAGGCAGTGTCGACTGGATTTTTGCCGACCTCGGGTAACTTGGAGTGTGACAGACTGGAGACGTGTCATCTTCAGTGATGAATCCCGATTCAGTCTCAGTGCTGATGACCACCGCACACGTGTCTGGAGGCGCACCGGCCAGCGGTCCGATCCGGCATTTATTGTCGAGCGGCATACAGCAATTTCACAAGGTGTGACAGTGTGGGGAGCAATTTCTGGGACACACGATCATCTTTAGTGGTCCTTCAAGGCACTTTGACAGCTCGCAGATACGTGGATGATACTTTAACGCCGATTGTGCTACCCATGCTATCAAGTCGCCCAGGTGCCATTTATCAACAGGATAATGCTCGTCCACATACTGCGCGACTCTCCCAACAATGTCTTCAAGGATATGACGTCCTACCATGGCCTGCCAGGTCACCAGATCTTTCGCCAATAGAACATGTCTGGAACGCGCTGGGAAGGCAACTGCAGCCGTCCCGAGATACAGGAGAATTAACTGCGCAGATGCAAAGACTATGGCAGGATCTTCCACAGGGGGTCATAAGTGATCTAATTGAATCGATGCCACGCCGAATTTCGGCTTGTATAGCTGCCAGAGGTGGCTTTACTACTTACTGATTTTTAACCTTTTGCAAGCTGTAACCGCTTAATAAAATGATATTTTGTTCAGAATTTTTAATCATTTGTTTATTTTCATATACACTACATGCATACCAAATTTCGTGAATGTAGCTCAATTTCTTCTGGGTGCATATATTTTTTGCGACAGAGTGTATTTAAAAATATTACAAAACACATTTTAAATGTATAAATAATGTGTTTAACTGTATTAGTTTAAATTTTGAATGAGAATGATAGTTCTGTATTTTTTTACAAGTACGGTTAATCAGGTGTAATATTTGAAATATTCAGGTGAACATGTGGGTTTTTTTGCTACTATATATTTTTTATAAATATGACGTTGTAGTAAAGGCTATGTTATTGCACATAATAAAAAAAAAGTTGATTAATATTCTTGATCGAAAACTTGTTCCAATAGAGTTTTTTCATTAAGGGGGGGAGCAATTTAGGGATTTAGTCTACAATGTGGCAGATCTTTCAATTTTTCCACTGGGTCTTTCATAGTCGGCAAAGTAGGGAAACCTTAATATTAAATGAGGGAGCTTCGTGAACCCCTAGGAAGAATCCCGCATACCACAATTTAAAAACCACTGGTTTGATGCATTGATTGTTTTTCTTTCGAATTCATTTATCCTCGTATTGTTTGTTCTGCTTTAAATTATATTAAACTTTTTTCTGTGTAGGATGAAAGGAAGTAATGAAATATATATATATATTTCTACTGTAGGATTGTTTGAAGTGATTTGACTTTAGAGGACTTAAAACCTTCACATTTATTGCATGAAATGCACAACTTACTGCAGGAAAAATTACAAATCTTATGGTTGCAGGTGTTTACCAGTCGAAGCTCAGAGAATTTTGCCAGCTAACACGGATTAAGTAAAAGGGCTAATATTGGTAGCCAATAGAATATCAAAAGTATTTAGTTTGAACGCAACAATATCTGCTCTGGCCAATTAACCAATAGATGGCAGATTTAATAAAATTTGAAAATCAAATAGAGATATTAACGCGACTTGTACAAAAATATCAATATTAAGAAGTAATCAAATTCTTCGAGTTGGAGAGCGTATTCTAATGAATTATACATACTTAATAAAAACAAGAAACCAAGGCCGCTTTTCCACTTAGGCACGCTAGATACGTGCATAAGGCGGAAAAAATTCGAAAGCGAAAAAAAGAGAAAACTTTTTTTAAAAAATCCTTCTTGAACCAAAACTGACAAGGTAAGAACTGAAGAAAGAGGGTAAGGGGCTTTGGAGAGAGTGGTGCGGGGGGGCGTAACAATTTGAAGTGCCTAGGGCGCCGGAGAAGTCAAAAATGGCCCTGCCAGGAACGTTGTTACCACTTAAAATTTGGATATAAAGCCCACAAATGTATGGAGTGTTTCCCTGGAAAGTTTATTCACTAGAAAATTTAGTTACCACTGTTAAAGCATTGAAAATAGTCGCTATACGAACATCCGAAATTAAAATTTGTGTTCTATATAACACAGCAATTTCTGTGTTTTTCTATAGGGAAAGAATTTAAAAATATTTAGATTACAACTTTCATTTTTTCATTTCCAATGAATCATCAATTTAAATATATGGAAAACGTGTCGACTCTGGAAGGATTAATCTTCTTATTCTTGGTGCCAATTTCATCAAAAGGTTTGGATTATTTGCCGACATAGTGTTTCTAATTCCATATAGGATTTGCTTTAATAAAAGTCTAGACAAATATTGTGTTTTAAATGTTATTTTTTTCTCTCAGTTCAGTTCTGTTTTGGAATAATAAGAGTTGCTAGTTAATAAATTGAGGTAAACCTTGAAGTCTCAACATGGTTTGTGTGTGTGTGTGTGAAAATTTAAAGAAGGGGAAAACCAGCTTCAATATCGCCCACATTATTTAACGATGCTTCAAAATTACAGGGTTCATCTTTCAATGCCATTACGCTGTTCTGTTGTGAAATTAATTTAATCTAATTTAGCTTCATCAACAAAGCTTAAGTTCTTTGCTTAGACCTAATTCCACCATATCTTAACCTTATCAGCATTATCTTCCTACACATATTGTGAACAAAAATGCACAGTTGTAAAAATATTCCATCTTATTTTTTTCAGTCAACTTATTTGATAACTTTTGCTTAAAGTTATTTCACGTAGTTTGAAGCCTGGATTTCAGTCTGAAGAAATGCCATTTAATAGATTTAGAACACACTGCACGTATATTCGAAACCCCTCCTAAAAGAATATTTTTTTTTTATGATTTGATCGAAGATGACAGCGTAATGATATTTGTTCCGAAAATGTGTAATAAAAATACGAAAAATAAGAAGCGATGAAAAAAAAAAAATTATCCAATGCACGAATTTCATAAAAAGAACAAGAACTGTTTTTACAGTCCGGACGCCCAAAGAATAACGCCTATTCAACGCCTATCATAAAAGAAGCCTCTTTTTCAATTCCTACCATTAGCTCGCTCTCTCTCTATATTTATATATTTATTTATCTTGTTCAAATTTTCAATCGTTAATAAAATAATTTCTATTCATCCATCAAGTTTAAATAAAATTTTTAAACTTGTAGTGGATGCCATTTGATGTTAATACAGTTTTTTAAAATATCAATTAATTAATTAAATTAAATTAAATTAATTACTGGTTTTTGACGCCACCTTTGATTTGTATCTATTATTGTAACAATGTAACTGTTAAAACAAAAGTTGGCGTCGAAAACCTGCTTTTCCGCCAAACTAGCCAAACCGGGTGTGCATTGCACAATGCAGACAAATCATGCTCTTTTTTCAATTCCTACTCTATTAGTTCACTCTCTCCCTATATATATATATATATATATATATATATATATATATATATAGATATATATGTAAGGATAATTAAATTAGATTAAAAATTAAATTCCCTATCTAGCACTTGACTCATCTTTCTCAGTTCCCATCTTCAAGTATCAAACTAATCACCCATTTATTTTTTCCGAACATATGGCCTAGCCAATAAACATGTCTAATTCAGATCGTTAGATTTAATAGTCAACATATGTCAGCAGTAAATTGCAAGCACCCTCTTCAAAGCAGCGATACTTACCATATGTTTTTCAAGTGTTATCCACTTGAAACCACCACCATGGCGTGCTTTTTCCTCCCTGCTCTCGGTGTCAGAACAGATGTACAAATGAAAGAATAAAGGTCATCTTTTCACTTTTCTAACTTTAATCTGATTCTGTCTTAAAATCATGACATATATATATATATATATATATATATATATATATAGATATAGATATATATAGATATAGATATTATTCAAATTTTCAATCGTCCATTCATCCTTTCATTCATTCCTTTCTATTCATCCATTCAAAGTAGGAATTGATTTTTCCTGAATAATGAAAATTCCTTTCAACATTTATACATTGTCAAGCAGTAGCAACAACATGCAGAAGTAAATCTTTTGAAGGGCATTGCTAAATGCGCATAACTTACGGTGTTCCTACAAACACATGCTGCATTACTTTAATTGGAAAAGTGTCATATTCATACAATTACACATTTATACTATGTCACATTTATACGGATGACACATTTATAACATGACAAAAACAAAAGCAACACCAAAATAAAAGGCGTGTATTGTTCCTTAATAAAATCTTGATGCCAATTTTGATTAGTTATTACAAATACTGCAGCTAAAAATGTTTTAGAAAATTTAAAGCTTCGAAATTTGTTAAGTGTATACATATGAATTATTTTGGTTTATATTTGGTGTATCTGTTTCGATAACATTTGGTTTTAAATTACTATTGAAAAGTTTTTAAGAAAGAGCACTTATATGTTGACTTTTACTTTCTGTCTCATATAGTATATATACTATTTGAGCACAATGAGATGTATCAAATGACAACAAACTTGGATTCTTCATATATCCTGGAATTCTCGGATCAAATATACATTCTTTCAAGTTTTTCTTCCCACTTTTTTATTTTATTGATTTGATTTTATTGATAACTTTTAAATTTTCAGCAAATTGGTTATTTATTTTTACAAAGGAATATATACTATACATACTAACTGTGACACAAGTTAAAATCAATTATTTATTTACAGCAAGTTATTTGTGCTTATCGTCTTAAGGTATCCGACTACGTTCGAAACTGTGATTTTGCAAAAGCGTATAAATGGATAATATTTATGATATTTAGTGTCACTTAGATTAGAAAATGTATATAAAATTGTTTTAAGAATAGTATTACAGTAAAAAAAAGTATTTAAGTACAATAGTTTGACAAAAAATGAACATAGAGAATGACGCCTTTTCAAAATATTCTCCTTTTGTGAAAAATTCTTCTTTTTTCATAATATTTTGCCTCTATATAGCTCAGACCTCTGTACAGAGGCTCAACTAGAATTTTTGAAATATGTGACTTAGAAGTGGGTTTATCTATGTTTTACGACAACAGAGGGGAGAAATTTTATGAAAAAAACGCCGATAATTATTTCAATGGGTTGTAACTCTGAAAATAATGTGAATTTTTCAAAAATCGTAGTTGAGCCTCTGTACAGAGGTCTGAGCTATATGCAGGCAAAATATTGTTATAATAGAAGCATTTTTCACAAAAGGAAAACATTTTGAAAAAAGGATATTCTAAGTAAATTTTTTGTCGAAATATTGTATTAAAATAATTTTTTTTCAAAATGTCCTTAAAACAATTTTATACATGTATTCTCTAACTAAGTGACACTAGTTATCATGAAAATTATCCATTTATGTGCCTTTTTAAAATCATGGTTCCGAACGTAGTCGGATACCTTAAATCAAAGACTGATTTCCAGTTAATGGATAGAATATATGAAAGTAAATAAGATCCATATTGTACATATTGCGCTGTGATACACACGCACACACAAATACACGATTGAATACATCTTAATTAATTAAGATTTCTAGCATTTTCAATCTTTTTATTTGTTGGTTTTACGAATGGGAGTAATATAGCTGTGGTATCTATTCCATTTCGTCTTCTTTATTTAACAATTTTTTCCAATTATTTTTTTTTAAATTACTTATATGCCTCAAATAATTCTATGTATAAAATAAATAATTTTCATTAATGTAATTTTTTTCTTTTATTAAAATCATACTGTTTTTTCTTATCAGGTATTGATAACTTTTCTAATTACACTGTTAAATTTTAAATTGCAAGATTTTTAAAAAATTTTAAGAAAACAATTTTTTTTATTATTGGATCAAAATGAAACGCAGAGGAACGATTTGATTTTAATAATTACTTATACAAAAACATATTCATTGTTGAAATTACTGCTAGATAAATTATTTTATAAATAATGGAGAAAAGTACATAGGGATCAACACATTTTCTTTTTATTTTGAAAGAACTCAGTGATGTTCTTCTTGAGTAAATTTCAAGTTTTGGAAATTTTTCAGGTGATTACTCAGCATACATATATATTTAAAAAAAAAGGCAGTGATTAAAATTGAAATATATAAAAATGCACTTTCAGGAAACATTAAACATTTGTGTATTTAAAACTGTAGGAGAGAAATGCATTTGAAAAATCTTTGAGAAACGAAATTTTGAGATAACCTTTCCCTTACCTTTAAGCATAATTTTACTTATAATTTCAATATTTGTCCATTTTGCTTACGGAGATGTTGAAAATGATTTATTATAAATGCAAGCTAGACGATAGAAAATGATCAAATCTATGCTCTGGAAAATTATTCATAAAAAAAAAAAGATCCGGAAAAAAAATCATTTCAATTTTACTCTTCTCATTTACTTAAAACAGCTGGTTCTACAAATATATAACAATACGGATGGTTACACTGGATGGATTGGTTCCGGTTTCTTTGAGAAATAACAAGTGTATCATGTTTTTAAAAGGTATGCATGACTCAGAACAAAGGAATTTATCTCATGCATATGTAATAACTCGTATATATATCAATGGAACACGACTTAGGCGTGATCAATAATGGTTTAAAATGAAAAGGAAAAAATAAGAAAGTAATTCGTTAGATTTCTCAGAAAAATATGACCAAGTATTTGTTCATTCACTTTTGTATTTAAGTATTTAAGACAGTTATTTTACTGTATGATATTCTCATAAATCATAGTAGAAATTTACAAAAATAATTGGGGCCAGACTGATAATTTATAGACTTTAAATAAATTAATTTAATGGAAAATCCATTACATTGGTTAAGTTTAAAATTTATATTTTTGCGTTTACAGTGTTTGTTATTCCATTTCCATCAAACTTTTGTACGAGAAATGATATGGAGCGAGTAAAAAACTTCCAAAGTATATTTAGACTCAAACAAAAGAAAGCTTTAAATAAGAAATATTCAACTGAATGCGCGCGCGCGCACACACACACACACATATATATGAATCAATTCATAATATACTACAAGAAGGAATGAGAGATATAAATATGTATAAGTTATTGACTTATATAAATTTAAGTCTGCGAAGAATTAGTTTTTCTAGTTATATGTTATAGTTTTGAAAGAATTATTTTTAAGAACTAAACATTTATAAATCAGAGAAACGGTTTTCATTTGGAAATTACATTTAAGCATGCAAATGTGTTGCAAATCTTTTGTTTTATAAGTAAACAGAAACGTGAAAGTGAACACAAAATGATGATAGAACAGCAGCTCCCAAAATAGACCCAGGATAAATCCCAAGGATACACAAATGATTCGAAAGGAATATATGAGCAATATTAAAAAGATATATCTGCACACTATCTCGCTATGAAAAGATCATTTTATGAACATTACTATGACAATTTCAAGGATAAATTCCGGTCTAAATATTCAACGAAATGAAAAAGTGACTAAATTTTTAATAATAGTTTTTACATTCCTAATTTTAATAATATTGGTCAGTGATTTTTAATCACGATTCATTAAAAAAAGTGGCCAGAGTAGGAGCTATATATTTTAATTTTCTAATGCAATTAATTTTAAGAAATCGAACCGATGAAAAACGTATGCATTAAAATACTCTCGAACGATACAGTTCTGAACAAATTTAATTTTTTAATTTTTTTAAATGTACTTTTGATAATTAATTAATTTTTTTAATAATTTAATTTTTTTAAAGTAAAGAAACTAATTGTAATATTTTTCTTCTTGTAATGCGTAATGGAATAAAAAAATTTGCGTGTGTGAGAAATCTTTCTGAGCTAAAACGTTCTTCAAAAAGTAATTTTTAGAGAGCTTTATTTTGTAGCACAATATATCTTTGGATGCATTATACTTAAAGCCATGGCTATATGATACATTGAGAACTAATGATATAGAATGGGTATAGAATTCAAAAATAAAATTTCGTAAAAAAAATTTTTAAAAAAATATTCGTAAACGTAAAAATAATTTTAGTTTCATTTGTTAATAAGTTGTCGATTTAGATAGTATAATTTTAATGCTGCTTTATTCCTTTTTTTCCTTTTCTAAATTAATAGGTACGAATACTTTTTTTAAAACGTTTAGGAGAGAGAGAATGAGGTCACAAGGAAAATTGTATCTTTTGTGGAAACTCATCTAAATCATTTTATAAGACAGTGGAAAGTCCCAAAAATGGCGTTTTGCAAATTTAATTCTTGTATTGAGCTAAAATTTACATTTTTTTGAAGGTGGAATAAAAAATTTTAAAAGAAAGAAAAATTCAAAGAATCTATATATAAAAGGTTAAAGGAAAAAATTTATTCAAGAGGATGATCTCATAAATGTAAAATTAATCGGTTTCTTTTTATTTTAAATTGCTCTTATAAACTGATTTCATTTATTCATGTTATAAACATAAATTCTTAGTCAAACACTTTATACCTGGTGTTATTTAACTAAACAAATAAATTGGAATATAAGCTTCACATGATACAACCGAATGATATAATTTGCTATGAAAATAAAATTGGAAATACAACTCGTAAAAGTAGTTTCAAAGAATTTTTATCTGCATTGATCAAACATTTTTACAAAATAATTTGCTCATTTTTTCCTTTTAGGTTTTTTATGAAAAAAAAATAAGGAAATGAGAGTAATATTTATTTATATATATCTACTCTTGTTTGGTAACGTTTTTCTCTTTCACGATTTTTTTTTTTAAAATTAAAATTGCTTTTAAAATTTTAGTTTATGTTCCTCTTACAAAATTCATAACTCGTCATAAACTTATCGAAAATTGTAAAAGTCACGTTTTAAAAAAGATTTCTCATAGATTACAACTAAACCACGATTTTATGATTTCTGTGATTTATCAGTGGGCAGTGTGTTGTGTTGTTGTGTTTTAACCAAATTATAAGATAGCACGTATCCGGTGATGATGAAATCGCGCTGAAAGCGTAAAGTCTTGAACCAGACAGTGATTTATTTACACGTCGAACAATCGTGGGACTAAAACACGATAAACGGAACTAAACCCCAAAGAACTCACATGGTGTGATGTGGAATTTTGGAAAGCGAGATACTAGCAAGCTATTTTCTAATGATATTCAAATAGAGTTGAAAGTTTGAAAACTTGAATTTATCAGTGATTGTCGTGTAGAATAAGGGTTACTTTAAAACAAGGCCAGGATTTAAAATTCTGGATGAGGATGGATCCAAAATGAACCTCCCAATGACCAGGGATGTTCATTTTGTCTCTAGAGCTGAAAATATAAACAATTTTCAATCAGATATAATTCCCTGAGGTTGAAATTAAATGATTCGATTCTTTTATAAATTATTTATAAAGGAGTGAGGTTTCAAAAGAATATACAAAATTTGAAATATATAATCATAATTTTAAAAGTTATACGTATATGGAAATAGGAAACATTTTTCTGTAGGAAATATTAAGTAAATTTTACGCTGAGCACATATTTTCTAAAATAGTGGCTTTGATGTATAAATCTCTATAGAATTATATATCTATATACATTATACATTATACAGATAACAAAATGAATCATAGTGTTTAAAACCTACCTAATTTTAGTATTGTATATCTTTTTTATTTCAAAAAACTTGAAAAATATATTGAAATTGAAATTTTTATTTTTTCAAAAGTATTATTTATTATTCTATTTATATAAAAATGCTACGATGTAATAAGGACAGATTTAACACTTCATGGATCAACTTATTGCTGGTAATTAGATCTACTATTTTAGAAAATATCATGAGCAACGTAAAACAATGAATATTTCTTACAGAATTGTTTCGTATTGTCATATGCTTATAATTTTTAAAATTATGATTATATTTTAAATATTTTACACTTTTTTGAAACCCCATTCCTTTATAAATGTGTAAAAGAATCGAATGATTTAATTTTAACCTCAAAGAATTGCATCTAATCAAAAATTTTCGACAGATCAAGGAATAAAAAAAAATTATTAACATGCTCCGAGGCAGTTTTGCAAGAGAAAAATAAAACTTAGAGCTGGCAGACTGTGCTTTGTTAGATTTTATGAAGCCATCTACACATCAAAATAACTTTGCGTTCGATTTTGTATTTGAGTTATCCAAGCATTTATTAAACATTCTTTTTTTCTAAATTGTTATTTTCTTTTCTCAGGCCCCAAATAAAAAATAACTTGAATGTATTTTTATGCGAAATTATACCCCGACTTAGGCGAATTCGAATTACTCAGTTATCATTCTGTCTCACTTATCGCGTAAGTTCGGGGCATTACTACATGTAATTCAAAGAAAGTAAAGAGAAATATGAATATTTGAAATGTTAATGGACTTCGATTTGTATTCAAACTTGTGGAAAGTTTTACTACCTTTTTAGAATGTTTTTTTTAGTTTGTTTTAAAATGGATTATTCATAATTAGTGTTTATCCTCCAACTCTAAGACGTTTTACCCGCATAAGGTCATTGATGTAAACAGATGAAGGTTTTGTTTTCATACTTAGTTGAAAGGCGAAACAAAATTATTAAGATGGGAAGAAAAACGAGTATACCTGGCTATTTTTTGTACTATTGAGTTTGAACACATTCCTTTTACGGTTAAGCTTATGTAAATACGATAATTTATGCTCTCATTTAGCTCATAAAATTCAAACGCATGCGTTCTTATTTTCGTGTTAACTTTTAAGGCTGTTCGGCGCGACGTGATATCGAAGACATGCTGTGAAGTATGAATTCCCTGTCAAGGTTGCAAGAAAAACAATTTTTTCTTACTAGCGAATAAGAGAAATGTCAATCAGGTATCGCCATCTATTGAGTATGTTTAAAATATACTAATCTTGCTTTTTTTTTTCTAATAAAGTATGTTACAAATAAATATTAGCATTGCTGCGAAATAAAAAAAACATTTAAATAAATAATATGATTTAAAAGAGAATTTAAAGGAGTAATACAGAAGAAATATATCAACATTTTGAATATATTTCCTTCCTACAAAGCTATAGCCTCACAACTAAATGATTAAGAAAAAAATTAAAAAATAAATGACGAAAGAATAATTTGCTACAGCACGATGAAAAATAATTAAAATCACGCACTTTGTTAAATTAAGGGTATCAGAAAATTCAAAATAGGAATGCGTTAATTAACAATCTAAGCATTGAAATAAAACATGTAGAAAACATTAAAAAGTAGTAGTAATAAAATATACACTGGATGAAAATAAGCACAAAAAAGTTAAAGACGGTAAATAATTATGCAATTAAATAAGAATGTAGAAGAATTAATTTTGTATTAAAATAAATAAATATGATAAAGGAAAATACATTTTTAAAAACTGACGTATTACTTAACATTTATGGTGTCTCCCTCTACTGGCAATAATAACAAAGATTGCCACAGAAACTGCGCGGTTGAACAATTTTTTTCATTTCTAATGGACAACAATAGCTATCAGAAAAAAAAAAAAAAAAAAATTCAGTGTTTTATTTTTTGGCATACAATAAATATTAATGGAAGTAATTAGAGAAGAATTTAACTATTAAAAAAAACTGATTGAATTGTGTAATCAATAATGAAAACAGAGCTCTTTCTTTCATTTTATTTCAGACTTAAACATATAAGAAACTAAGTTAGATAGAAGGAAAAATGAGAGAGAGAGAAAATATTGACACACAAAATGTTATATATATATATATATATATATATATATATATATATATATATATACATGCAAACACACCAGTGGGGGATCCCCGGGTCCGCCCTGCCCTCAAGCCCTTGATTTTTTTCGATTGATTGTAATCCTATGTATATAGTACGTAAAGTGTAATTGTTGTTAATAATTAATTTTATTAATTAATGCTAATTATTTATTCAATAATTAATTTTTTACTGTTCTTGGTTCCCGAAAATGGACAAAATCAAAAGAATATGTTGGGTGGCGTATTGGAGCACGATATGAGAATGGTGGACTTTCGAATCTCGACCCTCCCCTTGAAAAACTCCCGTGGGCGCCACTGATACACACATATACATGTACACTGTATATTTCCGAATATAAGTCGATCCATGTATAAGTTGAGAGTGCGTTTTGCAATGAAAAAATTTACGGAAAAAATTGCATACATAAATATAGTCTGACTCAAAATAAAAATAAATTCATTCAATCATTAACATTTTAAGTGAAACCGTAAAACGGGTAATATTCTTCTGTTGATGTTATAATATATAAAGAAAAGGGAAAGAATTTCTTCCGAAAAATATGTCAATTTATTCAGTACATACAAAAAAAATTATATGCACGTGTAGAACAATGCACAAATTAAAATTATTATTCCTTTATCAGAATGTTAATTAATTTCAATTTTGGAAGTGGTTATTTTTGATACTGCTCTTCCTAAAGTATGTCTCATGCCTTTTGTTGTTTTCTCCTTCTTGTTTTTTAAATTTTCTATCGATGTTACTGAATATCTGAAATTTTGTTACACATACAAATCAGGTACAATGTGAGCTTAAAACAGGACACTGAATTAGCCATCAAAATGACTTCGTTTTTCTTCAAACTATAATAATGTATGTTCAGATTTGTGGTGAGATGTGTTTTTATTGGAACTTTGCTTGTTTTAGTTATCAAATACTGTCAAAAGTGCTGATATGAGTGCTGATTATTAACTATATATGTGAACAATTAGTAATTTCCATTTTTTCTTCGTATTCAACCATTTCGCTATGCTATCAGCAGTTATGTTTATTTCTATCTTTAAGAGAATGTGTGTGTACATATCCAAATAATATTTTCCCCATATAATGATGGTAGGTAGAATTTTTGAAGTATTTTTGATTTTCTCATTCATTTCCCCGTGTTTAGAATAAGAGTTTGCAAATATGTCGAGATAATATTTTACTTTGTTCGGAATTTTTAGGATAATGCATGATGTTTATTGGTTACTCGAATGTCAGTAGAGTAACTTTTTTATTGAAATATTTAATCAATTTCTCTTCAGTTAAATTTGTCTACAAAATTTTTGCATTAGTATTGGTCTCTACTTCCTACCTTAATTTGAAGATGATTACGTTAGGTCGATTATTTTGTTAAACATTGCTGCATATTCTTTGCTCAACTTATACTAAACCTTTTTGACCTTGCTAAGTTTTCGTTCAGATCTTTATTATAGTCTTCCTGTAAAATGAATATTTATTTAGGATTTACCGTATTTACTCGAATCTAAGCCGCACATCTTTTCCAATGTTAATGCTACTGAAAATCGGGTTTGGCTTAGAATCGGAAAAAAATTCATTGAATGGGGTAATTACAGCAGTTACAGGTTCATGTATGTATTTACAAGTAGTGAAATAACTAATTATTCTTTTCTCGTGGTTCTCAATTTAAATTTATTTTAATTTCGTAAAATTGTAAAATTGGATATCAATAAACCATTTTGCGCTATTTTTCATTTTTCACAAAAACTTACTGAGAATTTAGGATGCGGCTTAGAATCGATGATGGCTTAGATTCTAATAAATACGGTATATGATGCTAAGGAAATAGCATTAGAGTACATGTAGAGCTATTGAGTGGATGTTTTTGTCACAGCAATCCGAAGAGTAGGTTGAATATAATGAGATGTCAGCTCAGGTATCGTCCTCATCATTTGAGCTTCGCTCAAAATTCCAAAATTCATCGCCAATTACCTTCGTTTATCTCCAAGTATGACGTTAATTAACAATCAATCAATCAATGAAGTTTATTATTTACATGAAAATTGCTTAGAGTTTCTCTCTCAATTCTAGTTGAATGTAAAAGGAAAATTACTTTAATTGTTGTTAATCGATTTGAGAACTACTAATCAATTTACCAACATGTAAAGCTAAATCCTTTTTTTACGTTCCAGTTCATTTTATTTATTCACGGCTACACTGAAAATTCAGAGCGAGAAATAGGTTTATCTGACGAAGTAGTTCTTGGAGTGTAATAAGTACTGGAAAGGAAAATTTCTGAAAATATATGTCTAATAAACTTAAAGAGAGAGACGAGAAAAAGGTTATTTTTAGTTCAACTATTAAGATTGATTTAGGTTGATATCGTGATAACGTCGCAAAAGTCTCGTTGATTAAATATTAAAGTATAAGCAAATACTTATATGTTCCATATAAGTAATGGAACAGGCAACTATTTTTTGGTGTAATCCTGATTCTTCTTTTTCAAGATAAATCAAACATATTTATGTATATTATTTATGCCACTATGCTGGTTCCTGCCAAGCTTATGTTACTGCCTACATTACACAGTTTAATTTTAGTCATTTTAACGTTAATCATGATTATTACTTTATACATAGTAATTATGTATACAAATTGCGTGAATATATGAAAACAGAAGCATACACATGTAAATAATCTATTGAAAGATTATAGAGGTTGCAAAAATAGCATAACAAGAAATGTAGAAGTATCCCTTGTTATCTATTGAATTTACATCTCATTTATATAGTTCATCTAGCACAGACTCACTTGAGCAAACAATATATTTAATTCAATTCAAACGGTAATAAAGAACTATTGGCCTCCTAAAATTAAAATTGAGTAATGAAGAGATGAGATACACAATAAACATTCATCAATCCACACCCAATTTAACCAGGTATCTATTAATCTGGACAGACATCAAAGATATTCATAGTTAATAAATGCAAACAAAAAGTTGTGTTAGAAGCGCAAAATTACCGTCTCTGTATATTTGCACCATGATTAGTTTAATGACAGGCAGCTAAGTGCTGACCTCACGCTGCACCTACCACTTCCTACAGATCCTCACACAATCAGGCTGCGATTTAATACATTTATATTCACGAAAGCAGCACCGAGTTGAATCAAATTGGGGTATTTATTTTTATATTAACTTTATTGTATAGTGTTTTTATTTGTGTTAAATAGGTTTACAGTACAAAAAGTCATTGAGAAAAGCTACTGAAGATAAAAGACGACCTCTAAGAAGATTTTTTTTTGTATTGTAGAAAAAGAAGCTTTCATAATAAAAAAGGCGTATGCTGTTAGATAAATCCCTGGATGATGGAATTTATAGGTGGTTTTCTCAACTTCGTTTTTCTGGACTGGTTGTATGTTGAGGTGAAATTCAGCTGAAAGCTTAGTAATTGAATACTAGCGATTTTAAAGCACTTCAGGATGGCTGTTTAAGTCCAGAAGTTGTCATAACAAGAATAAAAATATGGAATCAATGGGTCAATGGAGGTAATCATGGAGGCAATGGGTCAGGTGGGCCATTTAGGAAATGGTTGAACGGCATTTTAAAAGCGGGAAAAAAGCAACTTTTTGTGTTCTACAGTTTATGACAAGACATACTTGTAATGAAAAGCAGTACCCAAGAATCTAATGTTGATTGAGGGAAGAAAGCCTCATGTAGGAATATAAGTAAGGAACAAGTCTCCGCGTTATTATGCACAAATGTTGATGGAAGTTAGCAATTGTGGGTCAAAATAAAGGAAGAAAATATGGGCAATAAGAAATATTTTAGACAAATTACGAATGCATTCTTATAGCTGAAGAAATACAAATGCCTCTGAGTTCGAAAAGGAAGATTTTTATAATACTCTCCACCAGGGTGGGGGAAATGTTAGAACACTGCAAAATACAGAGTTGTGGCTAGGAACAGAAGAGGGTGCAGATTATTGTGCAGAGGAGAAGATCATTTAAAGAACGACTGGAACAAAAAGCTCTGAAGAGGAGGCAGATAACTATGATTAAGTCAAAGTTGGTTAAAATTAAAGATCGCTTGAATTTTGCGGTTAGTGATGCTGACTGCTGTGCCGTTGGACCTGGGTTCGAATCCCGGAGGAGACATGGGTGTTTGTAAACGTATAGTGCCTTCGCAGCAGGGGGTACTTTAAATAGCCGTGGAGCCGCAAGTCCTCTCGTGAGGTTGGTGGATGGGAAAGAGACGTGAGAGCCCCCTGTCCATTCCTAGGGTGTTCTCCCTCAAAATTGGGGTGAAACCGAGCTAAATCGTTATGTCACCTGTATGGTGCTCAAAGCTACGGCTAACGAAAGACGTCGCTTAGCCCTTTGCCATGATGAATTTCGTGAGCCTTGATCTGATCTTTGACAATCAGGTGGCATTAGTAACAACAATAAGTTTCAATTGTTATGATCTAAAACTTCTTTTCGAACCATTGGGTCTAATGCATATTTAAGTAACGTATTGATTTGAATTCTGTCTTGCATAAAATTTTATCTCTTTGCTTTGTCTTATTTCAAAGTACATGTTCTTTTTCCTTACAGAATGCAAATTGGTTATTTTGTAGGTTCTTTTTGCTTATTCCGAATGACCTTTAACCTTAATTAGTCTGAGTTAATAAGGATTTGTTGAAGTTTTTATTATAGTGTTATATAGGTTATTTAGATTCTATTATTAATGTTTTATCTAGTATTTAGAGGTATTTGGTTAAATATCTCAATGCTTAATATTTCAAAGGGTGAAAAATATATCATTGTAATTAGCTAACCAAAAATAAAAAGTTATATGAAATCGAGAACCTACCTAGAAACATAAATGTCTTATTTGGATTAATACAAAGTTAAAACATAATTTCTATTTAACAAATTTTAAGTTTAGAATTGCTTTAAATTTTATACTTAAAATGCTTTACGAAATATAATCAATTATTTGAATAAAAATATTGACTCTGACATATATATTTGAAAATATACCTCTCAAATTGTTCGCTCAAATAATGCTTTCTTTTCCTGTGTTCGGAACTTTTCGGAATATTTTTCTTGTGAGGCACAATTTCTTCTTTTCCTAAAAAAATACAATAAGTTCAGAAATTTCTAAGATCAGAATTTGCAGGCTTTGTCAAGTTTTACTTAAAAATACAGTACAAAGACCTAAGATAAAATAAACAACACAAATATTTTCAATAACTTTTTAGATACATATCTAACAATGCAAAGATGCTTAATATTTTTAGTTCTTTCTGTATTTTAAGAAAGTTCTTTATTTACTATATCTTAGCATATTTTTTGAATTATCGTGTGAATATCAGTTTTTCCCTGGTTACTTTAGTTTGATCTATGTATAACAGATGGCAGAGTCATCGCTAGTTGTCAAGATATTCGAATATTTTCGTAGCGAGCTCGTATAATATTCATTACTTGATAAGCGATGATTTTTATGCCATTTTATAAAAAAGTTACATATATATATATAATGCGTGCTTTAGTAATGTCACTCACTGAAAACTGTATAATAAAAAGGAGAACAAATGTACATCTTTTCATTACATAAATCTCACAATTTTTTTTTATCCTAACGAACATTGTATAAATATTTATATTTGCTTGTAGTTTCTTAAAAATTATTAAATAATCATTATAATTATATGCAATATTCTAAATGTTACCATAATACTATGCAATAAAGAAAAAAGAACTATGAAATGGCTTGAATTGAATATCATGACATGAAAGTTTTTGCCAAATGGAAATGAGTCTCGTTATTTTAATGTAGTTATGAAAGTAATTACGATATGATTTTTAATGAATTGTTTTGTTTTAAATCCTCTATCTATCTATCTCTCCATCTATTATTATTTTCCTTACATATTCTTTTATTACATTCTTTATAATTTACACATTTATTTTTTAACTCGAATCGTGAAAGTTTTTGTAATCTGTGCTTATAATTTTATATAAAATGCCAATTTTCTTAGACTAAATAGTACTTTATTCACGTTACTGATGTAAAAGCAAAAATTTTGTAAAAGTTTATGACAATGACTCACTGAATAAATGAAAGAAACTATCATTGAAAATTTCATTCGGAAAATTTATGGACAAAAATATTTTCAGTATATTTCTTAACTTTTAAAAAATTGCATTAAATCGAATTAGATCGTTTATGCTGCTTTTATGATCTCTTATGCTCAAATTGGATCGCTAAGCCTGTTACACAGATTGTTTACCAATTATAATTACCTATAAATTCATATAGCTTGCTTCAGTAGCGCACACAGGAATTTTTCAAGGGGGTCCGGGTCGAAAGTTCACCATTCTTGTATCATGCTCCTTATGATTTTGTCGATTTTCGGAAACAAAACACAGTAAAAAACTAATTATTGAATAAATAATTAGCATTAATTAATAAAATTAATCATTAATAACAAATACTTAATTAAATTTTACGTACTATATACTTAGAATTATAATCAATCGGAAAAAAATATCAAGGGTTTTTTGGGGGGGGGGTCCGGACTCCCAGGACCCCCCCCTTGTGTGCGCCACTGGCTTGCTTACATATACATTTTTCTTTCCTCATTATTACAAGAAAAAATCTACCTTTTTTAAGAAAATAACTTTTAAGTCAAATAAGGACAATTAACGGAAAAAAGCTTTTAGACAAGCTTTTAGCTTTAGAAAATTCCTGTGCTGTAGCTAATATACAATAGCAAAATAATAATAATAATATATTTATTGGCTTTTATGTTGACTTATTTTATTAAGTTAATCCTCTTTTTTTCATTGATTCCAGCCAGTTTCTACGATGGTGATGAATATGAATAAATTTGTTTGTGAAACTGGAAAAATATTCCATAAAATTTCAAGCTTTATTTCTATTCGATAGATTTCTTGGAAATAGTAAGAGAAGAAATGGATGTTGATAAAGAACTCAGTTATAAAGAATTATATTACGCGCGATAGATAGATTTTAGTTTCATTGATATATAATACTAATGAAGTTGTTTAAATGTAAAAGTTCTTTTTCTTTCGGAAGTTAAGAAAAAATTCATTGTATAATTTGAATTTTAAAGAAATGCAAATTTGAAGTTATATTCGTATACATATATTTCAAAGAATTTTCTCTTATTGATTTACCTGCGAATAGTTTAATGTATAACACAAATGTTGGTTTTTTCTTCCCATGTCTAAATAAAAATTTCATGTTCAGGAGTTTGTTAAAATTCTTTATTTATAAAATTTATTGTTATGTGGGTTATTTTTCCTTTTAAAGTAAAGAATTGACAAACATATATTAATTCACAATATCACGCAATTCAAAGTTCACGCAAACGTAGAACACAATAATTCTAATCTTCAGTCCAGGAAGTGATGGAATGTAACATGGGATACTCGCTTCACTGCAAAAGTTATTTATGAATTCTTGCATTCTGGAGGCTTTTAGAGATATTCTCTCAAATAATAATTCTAGTCTCTTCTAGATTTGTCTCGAGACATATGTTTTTGCTGTCAAATATGGTGACTATTGACATTTGTTGACTGTATTTTGCTGCCAAGGCAACCCAGTGACTCTATTATAAAGAGGATTTGCATTTTAAAAACACAGGCGAAAGCGCCGACGTGCAACATGAATGGTAAAAATCTGGACGAATGGATCTATGGAGGGGGGGATTGAACCCCCGGCTATCTCCTTTGTGTACGCCACTGAGGACACCTATTAAAAATATTGACAGTATGCCTACAAGCTATTGTGATGTCCTAGCGTTGTCAATTGATGTCTCTTGAATGATTTTAATGGTTTATTGGATCACGATCACTCATAATATAAAATTATATACACTTTCTCCATATTTTAAGTAAAAATCGTAACTTTCCCGAGTTTGTTGACACTTGTAGAGAAATAAAGCAAATTATTGACCAGTGTGGCAATCCAGCATCTGTTTTCGGCAGATACAGAAACTTTCGCGCAAAACTTCCTGCTAGAACTCACAGATTTCTCTTCGAGAGACAATCGCTGAATTATCTCTTCACAAAGCTCACTGTTGGAGCTTGCCGTATTCTCTAGTTGCGAGACAATCCCCGGAATCCAAATATCCACACTCAGCTCGCTGGCGGAGCCAAAAACGACCTCTCTAATCGAGAGATTAACACCGAATCATCTCGTGCGGCACTCGCGCAGGCGCAGTACCTCGGATCAGTCCGCGTTGCCACCTAGTTTTTGAATGGGTCTAGAGTTCGTAACACTATATTTCCGACCACAAAACCTCTTCATCTGGCAAGACAACAAAGTCTAAGCCTTCTGTAATAGTATTAAGTCATTTTACTGACAATTTTTTTTTTTATTAAATTACCAAGCCTTGTTTGAAAAGAAATTCTTATTATTAATTTTAATTTTCTAAAAGATGTAAAAAGAGTCAGGGTTTGTAAGTCCAATTTAGATGTTTAAACATTTGTTATCAGATAGACAGCAGTTTCGCTTCATTGTATTCATTCTTGAAGTCTACCCAAACATTAAGATATAACCAGTTCACCATTATTTCGATCCGAATGATGATACTTTGTTTCTTATTCACCACCGAAAGAAAAAAAAACCCGTATCAATTTGATGTGAGAAACAAAAATGGAGAAGTTCAAGAATTACGACACAACATGCTAATTTTTTTAAATTAACATATTCCATTTGTATTCCTTCCATGAATAGCATTTTTATTGATCATTATATTCCTTAAATACTTTTGGCTAAGGTGCGTTAATGTCGCGCTAAAGTTTTACAATAGGTCATTAGCAATGATCTGGGATCAATCAATGAGAGAACTATGCGAGGAAACACCACTCCCTGTAAGACAGGACTGACATCAGTGATAGTGATTAGGTCCACTATCAAGATATTGTGGGATCTTTCCAAAGCTTTGTGGGGACGCGCAAAAGATTTAAAAATGCTCTAAGGATCATTCAGGAACATTTTAGAGAAATTTTCATTATTTTTCGATATGTGATTCTGAATTTTTAAAATTCCGTTGGTAACATTCTAGTTATGACACGAATAGTTATTACTCGGAAATTGCAATTAATAGTTAATTTGTCGGAAAAAAGATTAGTTGATTCAAAGAGAAATACGCATTACAGTACAATATACTATTTTCTATGTTTAGGGAATTCGGAATGTAATATTAATGTATGAGCATTTTCCATCTTCAAAAATGTGTTGGGCCTGTTTGATATTTATACTTGAATATAGCGGTGGCTATCAAATACCTGGCAACAGCACTTTCTCTGCCTGCATTGCAGTTAGATATTCACATACCTAGCAGTAGTTTTTTTTCTCAGTCTGCATTTTGGCTAGATATGTTACTCGAATCGTGGAATGAATATAGATATTTTGAAATTCAGTGATTGTTTTTGTGGAACTCTGATATTTGAATGCTACCCTCTATTCGATACCATTATCGTCACTCAATTGTAATAACCGTGAGTATGTTGCAGTTGGTTGTATTTGAGGAAGAGATTTGTGTGTATGCAGCGTTCGAATAAATCATTTAAAATGTTGCCATTTGTGTTCTATCTTTGAATCTTTTGTCTACATGTCCTCCTCTTAAATTCTTCAGATTAAGATCATATCTCAATACCATACAAATAGTATTTTAATTTGATTAACCCTCAAATTATAGTGTTGCACACACAAACTGTCTACATTCCAATTCCACTTAAATTCAATCAAAATACCTGAGTGTATGCATTTCCGAACGCACGTTGATAACCATAGACAATAAATCATATGTGAAAGAAAAAAGACATTACTTTTGGCATGTGTAAGTTAGTTACATATGTATTTTTTGACATTTTGATGTGATGGGGGATAAAGTTCAGCGAGTTACTTGGAGAGATATTTTCTATATATATTTTCGAGTTTCCTATAAAAAAAGTGATTTATCTAATTGAAAACGAAATACTTACCTGTTGTCAGGTAAGCTATCAATGTTTGATGTTGTATTTAAAAATTCTATTGAATATATACCAGATTTTTGGGAAATACTGTATGTTGCCAAATGCCAAGATACGAATTTTTGCGAGTTACTGGATATAATTGATTTTTTAACGTAATCTATGACTACATTCTTATAAAAAGCTATTTTTTAAAACTCAAAACAAAAGACCATGAATTTAAAGATTAAGGTTAAATTCTCACTCTAGTTTTCATGCTGAAATTTATATAAGTAAGCAGTTACGTAGCGAAAAATTAGGGCACTCCTGCAAAGTCAGGTTTGGGGCCCCAAGCCGGGCCATAGAAAGGAATGCAAAACCATAATATAGTATAGGCTTTGGGCCCCCTAGAGTCCTGGGCTCCCGCGATGCGGGGGTGTACTTTACGCCATTGTAGGTAAGACAAACCTTTAGTGGCCGCGGTAGCCGAGTGGTATAGGTATCGGACCGTGGCTTGCTTTGTCACGGGTTCGAGCCCAGTACCACTAAAGAGCTGCCGTGTAGGGCAGCGATGCACGTTAAATCTGTCGAGAGCTGAAACGTCCTCCCGTTGGTGTGGTGTGGTAGTTAGGAGAGGGGGTGCCAGCTCAGGTGTTGTCCACGTCACTTGACTATGGTTCAAAATTACGTGGTCCGTCGCCAAAAGCCCTCGTGTAGCTGAACAGTGCGACGTTAATATTCAATCAATCAATCAAGACAAACTTTTATATATTTCCTTGATCAACATTTAAAGCCTTTGAGGTTTTTTAAGATTTAATATTCAGCAACTTATATTTTGCAAGAAATACCTTGATGGAATCATGTCTGAATACTTAGATGCGAATGTATTCCATCTGCACTAAAACGATTTGTTCAGCTCTTTAAATCGGTTAGAATGAAACACGCTAACATTCACAGATACCATGTATCTTAGTTGTAGTTTTATTTAATTATTTATAAATATTTCAGGAAAAATTTTACTCAAATTCTGCAGCTGCTACTGCTGATAATATTCTCTTTCATTTGCTCATAAGTCTAACCTGAAGCAGGACCTGATTCTTAAGCTCCGTTCGGATACAAAGTTCATTAATAAATTTCCAAAGGCTATCTCATCCACCCATCTCAGAATGATCGCGTGATCTATTAGAAAAAGAGAGAGAGAAAAAAAAGACATATCACATAGTTACTCTTATACAACGATGAAAAGATGTGTGAATATCGGATCTAATTAGCCTCTTGGAAAGTGGTTTCTTTCCCTACCTTTACAGTTTCACGGCGAAAAATAATGAGCAAGATATGAACACACATATTAATAAAAATCCACACCCAATCACGGATGGTTATTATCAAGTATGCCCCGTTATGCAAGACAGATCCATGACAAAAGGGCTTGCTGTTAAGAGTTCAGAGGAAAATTTTTATTGCTATTTAAAACATTATGATTATTAATGGATTTTTTAAGTGTAAAGATAACATTTTTCATACGGTAGATAATGATTCTATTTTCAACTCCCGAAACTGAATAAATCATTTTTCAAGAGTTTAATATAATGCCAGCTGGTAAATAGATGTAAATTTTAGGGCTTGGTCCTATTTTTGATCGTAAGAACAATACTCGCAAGTAAAAAAAATTCAGGGTTACATTCTTTTTAGATTATTGATTGATTAATTTCCAATAGGTTTTTAAAAATATATCTTGGTTCTTTTTAATTGTTATGTTAAAGAAATTACATTGCGAAAAAAGGAGTCTTAATGTTTGTTGAAATGATTGACAGTGAAATTGTTTCTCCCTTTTATATGGCAAAACTCAACATCACAAATGAGTGAGTGTTTATTAGCATCGACGTGCAACACGACAGCTATTAGTGACAGACCTCATAATTTTGAACCATGGTCAAGTGACGAGAATACTTTTGAGCTGGCACCACTTTCCCGAACTTTCACAGCACGCCAATGAGCCTCGATAGGTTTAGCATACATCAGCCTCTCTACTCGGAGGGTCTTCAGAGGTGCTGGGCTTGACCCAGTCATGAGTCCGGGACTTTGACCACTAGACTATCATGAGCGCAACAACACAAAATATTATGACGTGTAATTTATTACATGTGTATAATGGTTTTGCCAGAGGAATGTCAAGTAGATGATGCACGCACGCTCACACACCTAATTTTTTTTTATAAGAAATGCATGAAAATACCTTAACGTTAAATTTTATCATGTTATACATTACAGATATATTTGCATTACTATATAAATTACTCATGACTGATAATTTTACAGTCACATTTCCATGGTTTTATGCCAGGAGGAACGTGCCAGGGTTTTCAGTTCCAAAGTTTTAAAAAGTGTAAAAAAATATCCAAAGGTAATATTTCAGAGAAACAAGCCATTGTGTTAAAAAATAATTGTCAATGAAACGAACATTAAGAGAAGCAACAAAGGCAATAAAAATAACTTAATTTTTCCTTTTATAAAAGATGTGACTGTATCAATAGTTATAAGCTTCCGTAACATATGATAATAACTGTAGAAATATATATAAGTAAACACAGGAATAAACTCTGCAAATGAAGAATTTATGAACTTTAGGAGAGGGTGCTTACAATCAGCATTAAAGGCACCCCCCTATTTTTGGGTGCAACCTAAGTTCGCATTGGCAACCGAAGACATATCTAAAATTCAACAATTTTATTTTGTTCAATTTCAAATCTATTAAGGTTGAAAATAGCTAATGGAAACGAATTAGTTGTAATAATTAATAATAATAATAATAATAGAAATTGTCTATGTGTATAGCATGAATATATGAAGAAATGTAGACGTACGGGTTATACAGTCTTGACATTGATAATAAGATTCCGAGTCCTATGCCAAGATATGCTGATAATCCAAGACATAATTCTTACTAATATAACTTAAACTAACCGTAAAATCTCACTGCTACATTCCTTCTCGGATTTGATTCACGAGCTACTTTACAGAAAGAGATGCTCTCATATCAAATACTTTATTAAAAGTATTTCTCTTTGAGGATTTATTTATTTATTTATAGATACCTGGCCTTTTATCAACAGGCCATTATGCAACGCGAGCTCTCCAATACATTTTTTATAACACAGTCCAAATTCTTGAGCAGAGCACGCGTCTAAATGAGCAGCGTTGACTTGTGTCCAGAATCACACAAAACACTTAATGGTGAGACAGTCAAATTAAAACGAAACAAATGAGCCCAAAGGCATTCATGTCCAGTCGATGGTATAAACTCAGTAAAAGCAGTAGCAAGAAGAGAGCCCGAGACACAGTCAGCTTTTAATAATGAGATTTATTTTTAGTTTTGTGTTCCAATGTTTATTTTTAGTAGCACTGGATGCTACACTACGGAACTATAAGAAAGCATGTTTTATAGTTCCTATTAATTTCAAGTTTAGCAGAATAAAGAGGTTGGTCATTGGAATACCATTGGAGAATAAATGTGCCTCTATTTGTCAAGGGGTCCACCATCTCATTTCCCCAAAGACCACAATGGGATGGCACCAAATGGAAAGCAACTTTTACTTTCTTCTTAAGGATTAATAGAAGAACTCGAAGAGAAACCGTTACAACCTTAATGAAATATCCAATAAGAGTACAAGATTTATAAAAAAATATATGGCGGAGGTTAGAGATGATCGTCTTAACAACACACACACACACACAAGTAATATATAAAAAAAATTAAATCAATTCCTACTTAGATCAACAAAGAAAAATTCTATTTTAGCTACTTTTTATTAAATAGTTACAATTAATATAAATATGTATATACATGTAACAGAACCACAATATTAAGTGATAATTAATTTTTATTAATTATAATTTAATTAATGTATTGCCATCCAAAACAATCATGTATATAAAATTTCAGCTCAATTGAGCGCTTTAAAATGTATTTTATTGACGATTGAAAATTCCATTAAGATAAATAAATAAATAGATATAGAAAGAGTTTGAGCTAATAGTATATATATATATATAGGAATTGAAAAATAATTCATCTTCAGTTAACTTCTTGGTTTAATTATGCTTTTCTATTTACATTATATTCACATTTTACAAATAGCCATTTAAAATTACGTCGTTCATAATCGTCTCTAACAGACACAATGGTTCTTCGTCCTTTGTTGTATTATGGCGTCGTCTTCGAGTATCTCCAGACAGTAAAGTTCCGACAACACGCACTATTAGACATGCGCAGGAAAGTTCAGTCTGTGTTGTGGCTTGGGAATAGCGGCAGGCACCACATATACGTAATCAAAACAAATATACATCAATAAAGTATTGAATTGAATACGTAACAGAAAATTTTAAAAAAATCATCAAGGATGCATTGTGAGAAGTAATACGAAAATTCAACTTTTTAAAGCAAGAGGGAGTTTATTCTCGAAGAAGGATATTATTGAAATTGTATGATAGTATTGTGGGGTATAAATATTTTATTGAAAAATAAGAGAAATAGAAATGATTTTATTCTATGTGGAATCTCTCTCTCTCTCTCTCATTTTTATTATAAAGCCAAAACGAGATTCCCCACACGGACATTTTAAAAACTTCCTCTAAGTACATCTAGGAGTGAAATATAAAACTTGACGGATTTTCAGTCAAAATGCCAACACGAGTTGTTTTTAAGTACGTACGAAAGTACGATTCTTTTTAATTTGTAGTCTCTATTTGGTCCATGTTTAAACTGAATAATGTTTCCTTCATTATTGTTTAAAAAGGTGACTATCACTCTGTCGTTAAACGAGTGGCATTAAGTTTGAGTTTTTGATATTACCTAATAAAAATAGATGGAGATGCATCGCTGACAAGTCTTCAAAGTAAATAGCTGGAGTATTTAAATAAAATATGTGTCTTTATCGTGTTAAGGAAGTTATGATCGATGTGCACGTCAGAAATGTTTATTCACTTGTTTAAACAATGCAAAAGAAGAGTCCTTTTTGCTGTTCGGTTGCTTTGCTTCGTGATTAAATTTGTGATAGAAATAGCATAGTAAGTCATCACGCAGAAGTGTGGTGCCAATGGAATGCCTTTTGAATTAATATAATAAAGCGTGCGGGGTTGAGAGGTTTTTATCAGCTTATCTTTTGTTCGATGTTCTGTAGATTAACTTTCGTGTTTTTTCGATAAATAAATTTACTTTACAAGTTTCCAGTTGTGTAAGCAGTAATTGAATAATTCTCCTTTGTTGTTATTTTTTTTCAAATGTTTGTTAATTAACTTTTTGTTTGGAATATATATATATATATATATATATATATATATATATATATATATATATATTATCCATCCTTTATAAATTCGAAAGCAAAATATAACATAAAGAAAACTATAAATGAAAATTGAATTGTAACACGTAATGAAAATTACAGGATTTATTTCTGTAACTATTAACAGCCGAAAGCTTGATGATAAGCTTGATGAAAGCTTGATACAAAGTTAGATATAAATATAGCTACACTAGCTGTTGCCCACCCTCTTCATTGGGTGTTTTATTATGTTGTAAGACAATATACTAAGAATTTAAGTTATTGATTTTCAAGTCCTAGAATTAAATTTTCTATTGTGCAAAAAAACCCCTCCATTCTTATCGCCCTCGCTTCTTGATTAAGAAGAAGAAAGAAAGAAAGAAAGAAAGAAAAAAAACACGAGTTTCTCTAAAGCTTAAGTATATTTATCACTTACACCTCCATAATTCCTCTTTGAGTTGATTTCCGCAAACTCATTTTTAGTGGATCTCTGCTCAACGAAAGAAACACGCTTACCAAATTTCAAGCTTGTAGATGGAATAGTTTAAAAAATGGAATTTTAATCTATAATACACCCGTAACCTCCTTGGGAGGCGATTTTCGCGCAACTCATTCTTAACAAATCTTTACTCAACAAAAGAAAATTTCTAGTCTGTAGGTTTAATTGTTCAAAATAGAGAATTTTTGTCGAGAATGGCTTACCCCCTGGTAGTCGATTTTCATGAGACCCGTTCTTAACGGATTTCAATTCAACAAAAGAAACATACGATAGGTCTAGTAGTTAAAAAAAATGGGGATTTTTTTTATCCCAGTAACTCTTCGCTAGTAGTCAATTTCTGTAAAATCCGTTCCTAGCGGATCTAAACAAAAGAAACATGCCTACCAAATTTCAAATCTGTACGTCTAATAGCTAAAAAATGGAAACAATTATCTATAATGCCCCTTAAGTCCTCGCAATGCTCCTTACCGGTCTATTTTCGGGAAATCTGTTCTTAATGGATCTTTACTCCAGGATCTATTTCATGAAAGGAACATGCCTACCAATTTTCAACCAGGTAGATCTTATACTTTAAAAACGGAAATATTTATCTGTTACGTCCCTTAATATCCTTCAGTGCCTCTAGGGGATCAATTTTCCCAAAACCTATTTTGTCGCGGATCTCTAATCCATGTAAGGAATCGGCTTATTAAATTTCCAGACTGTGCATCTAATAATTTATAAATGGAAATAATTATGTATAACGCCCTTTAAGCCCCCGCAATGCCACTTGGGAGGTCGATTTTCACAAAACCCATTCTGTAGCGGATTTCTACTCCATGAAAGGAATCTTTCTACCAAATTTCAAGACTGTACGTCTAATAGTTTAAAAATGGAAATAATTACCTATAACGCCACTTTTGGGGGTCTATTTTTACAAAGCCCATTTAGTAGTGGATCTCTACACAAAGAAAGGAATCTGCTACCAAATTTCAAGTTTTACAAATTTCAATCAATAGTTCAAAATTGGGAATAATTATCTATAGCGCCCCTTAATCCTCCGTTGCGTCTCTTGGAATTCGAATTTCCCAAAATCCGTTCTTATAGCGGATCTCTACTCCATGAAAGAACATGCCTATTAAATTTCAAGTTTGTAGGTTGAATAGTTCCGGAGATATCGTGATGAGTAAGTTGAGTGTATTTGGGAGTCGCTTTTCTCACCTTTATATCTATAAATAGATTAAAGCATTGTGATGTTTGTAAATATACTCATTAAAATATCGACAAACATAAATTATATAATGTGCTAGTACTTAAAAATACCTATTTTAAACTTCAAATGATCTCTTTTGAATATTTCTCAAAACTGTTTTAATTTATAAAGTTTTTTTTATCTTTTTGGGATAGCATTTCAGCGTGTTCCTCATACAATGAAAGAGTTTTGGATAACAGAATACAAATGTTAAGAGATAAACAAAACTCATGTTTTAACTCTCAATTTTTCAATCGGATTCTACAGGCCAACTGAGCATAAAATAATAATAATAATAATTAAAACAATGGCTTTTAATTTTTTTTCAGAAAAATTAATTTTTAAGAAAGTTAGAACATAAGAACTTCTTAATTTTTTTCTTTTGTAAATGGCGACTGTTTTCAATTTTTTTGGCAATGCTTTTATTTTTAAGAAAGCTGGAATGAAAAACATGATTTTTAATCTCTCATCAAAAAGTTCAATTATGAAAGCATTTCATGACAAAATTTGTTTTCGTTACAGTTTTGTGATTTAAATCCGAAAAGGTGAATGTCCGATATGTAATAACTTTTCCGAGGACAAAAAAATATAAATAACTCTTTTCTTTTTAAGTTGCATTAAAATAAATCTCCTAACATAAGTCCTAAATATGAAATTCAGAGAAGATCACAATATTAAATATAACATGGTATCCACATACCTTTAATCCACAGAGTCAAGATTATATATTTTATGCTAGAAATTTATTCTGATTCCCATCAGGTTAAATTCAAAATGGCATGATAAGCTGAATTATATTTAAAAAAAAAGGGAGAGGGGAATGGAATCTCTAGAATTTCTACTTGTTGAGGGACATAAAAATCACACAACTCTCTCAAAATTACACATCAATCAGTTTTCTAATTGTGATAGAATGCTTTCTATGATTCAAATTGGACTTCCTCCTATTATCATAACTTTAGTCCCTCTTAAGGGGTTACACTTTGTGATTCCATCTTCCAGATGACGATGAACTGAAAAAAAAAATTGTTCATTGAAGTCCAAGCATGCATTAAAACAAAGGCACTTTTATTCCAAAGATATAAGAAATTTTTTTTCCAAAATAATTTCGAAAAACAAAGATTCTTTTTCTAAATATATATGTAATAATTCACATTAATTTTTTCTTGGGGTCTTTTTAATTTGTAATGGCTCTTAGTCCTCCAGGACTTCACGTAAATTAATCAATTATTAGTTACTCGCGTAACGGGAGTTAACCATAACTTTTAACACTTAAAAATTATGTACTTAACGCAGTGTTTCTCAAACTTTCAATTTTTGCGACCCAATATTCAATCATAATTTTCATCGTACCCCCCCATACAATAACAATGTTATAATTCAATAATACTATACTTTTACGCTACAATACTACTATAGCCTCTTTAAGTACTACGGGCGTATATAAACGTCTCGCTCAGCCAAAGCATTAAATGCCCCGGACGTATGTATACGTCTTTCCAAAGTAAGATCTTTTCTGTGCCCTGTCATACATAAAATTATTCCGAAGGCTTTAGAATGCATTAAAAGGGCCTTGACAGTGTTTGCGAGGGATTTACTTATTCCAGAGCATTTGCTTATTTATTTCTTATATCCCCCCCAATACATCACACACGTGGAAAACGATGGCATTGGGGAGCGAATCGCATAACTTTTAATCGCTATTTAAGGGATTAATTATAAACCATACAAACTGTCAATACGAGTGATAATTTTTGTATGTAACTATGTGTATGACAAGTCCATGGGCAGTGGCTTAACGGAGAACACTTGAGCCCCCCTGCAAAGTCAGTATTGGGCCCCCAAGTTGGATTTTACAACTGATAGGTAATTGGCGTCAATCAGGCTTTGGACCCCCTAGAACCCTGGGTCCCCCGCGATGCGTGGGTGTCCGTTATGCCACTGCCCATAAAGTCACTGGCAATTATTAAACTTGTTCTTAACTTACTATTGTTAAATTATATGTAAAATACGTTGTGCAGTACTGATACATTTATAAGTGTATTATATCAGTGTTAATGTGTATTTTATTTTTATTATGTCAGAATTTATTTTGTTTGTTTATTCTCAGTAAATTAATATCTTTTTAAAAAGGTTTTTTTGTTTCTGACTTTTCAATATGCTCGCGCCCCCCTCGTAGGAGGGCGCGCCCCACAGTTTGAGAAACGCTGACTTGACGTATTCTGACAAGTGGTTATGTAATTCGCCTCGTACGATAATTATCAACCAATCAGAGGAGCTTTTTAAGGAAGTCATATGATTTTTAAAACGTCCGGTTGGAGTTTTGTATATAAACCTCCGTTTCACATGAAATATTCACCGCCGCTGATTGTAACTGCAATGTAACGCTACACTGGTGTTAATTGTCTTGTATTTAGTATGAGTGTATGTCTGTTATTTATATGAAATGTGTGTTCTTCCTCTGAAAGTATAAGTGGATCACACACACACACACACACAATAGCAACCAGTCTCCTTTATCATGTCAATACAAAATTATTACATCTACAGCCTGATAATGGTAATTCATAATTAGTAAGTACAATGAAATACGTTTAACGCGAAAACGCTTAAGACGTAATACCGGTTAACCCGAAATAATACAACAGCCCATACAAACTACTATGTATTTTCATACATTTTTTTCTCTTAACACGAAACAAAAATAGCTTTACACAAAAAGATTTTCCTTCTGGAGATGAACAAAATACGGAATACACCAGCCGGGTTGGACTGTCCTACTGCATCATCAGAAGGATTCATTGCAGTAGATGATGATAATGTGAGTACAGCCCAATTATGGCAGACAAAGACATTGCGGAGTTTGTTCAAAGCTAAAAAAATATCACTGGTGCAGATTCTGACGACTAAAATGAAATAAATACAAAAGTTTCTGTTCCCACGTCATCCGAAATGAGGAACATCATGAAAAGTATGCTCAGTTATTTAGGCGTACATTCCAATGGTGCATTGAGTATCAAAATGGACAGCGTTGAAAAATTTGATGCTAAAAAAGATAATGCAAAGAAAAATATCAAATTTCCCCCAAAAATTCAAGCAATGTTATTAAAAAAAAAACTTGAAAATTTTGTATTAAATTTCATCAAGGTATTGTAAAAGCTTTTGTCTCATAATTTTATTAAATGCATGTAGATATATGTATCTATGTAAATAAAATATACTCTAAATAAACTTAATTTTGTGGAAATATACATATTGCAATTGTTGAACACGAATAAATATTTCAGCTCCTTCAATTTAGTTTTCAGTGATTTTCTTTGTACACTACTTGAAGTCACTATATATTATATATGTATAAACAGTCGAACCTCTATATAACGAAGTCGCTAAATCCCGGAAAACAGCTCGTTATATAGAAAATTCGTTATATAGAGGTTCTTCTTTTATTATACTTTGTAAACCACGTAAAACTAATTTTAGATTCATAAGCTCTATGTATTAAAAAAAGTAATCATTCACACTTTTTTAAGTTAGTATATGTTTCTTTTATATATCTTACCTATCAAAAAAAAAAGGAAGAGAAAAAAACTGCAAGGAAAAACAAGAAAAAAGAATGTCGAAGAATACACAGTATTTTAAATATTAAGAAAATAATTTTATATTAAAATTAACGAATTTTAAGGACGTTTTCTAATTTAAAACATACAAGTAATATTAAACATACATTGTTTTATAACTAGAGCATAGAGACACGGGGCAACACTCCACTGAGGGTGAAAGGGAATATCGAAGATGTTTCTAGTGAACTCTACAATGGGAAAGGGAGATTTACAGGTTACACTTCTTGGATGAAACATTCAGAACTCTATTGCTTTTGGCGAGTTTGGATCTAATAAAACAAGTTCAAGATTTAGGACCACCATAAAATGTGTTAAAGAGAGAATAACTTGAAATGTTCAGAAATACTTTAAAATAGGGAGAAAAGGAATTGAATCTCAAAAGAAAAAGTCCGTTATATAGAAAATGCACTTCACAATAGAGAGTTATTTTACGTAGAAAATCGTGAAATGTTCAAGGTTCCAGGAAAAGTTCGCTATATAGAAAAATTGGCTACATAGAAGTTCGTTATATAGAGGTTCAACTGTATATATATATTCTCCTTTTTGAATCATGCAAAGTTGCCATTTATCCTTTGTCATTGTAGGTATTTTATCCTCTATCTTACATAAATATATACACAATTTTATCATTTTAAAAAAATTATGAAAAATTGTTTTTCAACAGTTAATCTGTTAAAGAAACAATAAATATTCGTGCACCAAGTTTTTTTTTCAAATCGAATTAAAATCTCAGTTCAAATTATTAGCAATTAAAAAATTATAGTAAATTGCCAAAATGATTTTTTTAAAAAAAATTATTTGGATGCATGGTTTATAATATTTAAATTTAAATGTTTCACAGAATCTCTGACATACCATGGAACGTTGGCGGAAATTTAATGAAATTGATCTTGCAAAGTTTGAATTTTTTTTTCTTGCTGAATTTTGTAACTAGTCCTGGTGTCGGTGCAATATAAGAGAAGAGAGAGATTGTTCTTAGAATTCAAATATATTCATACTTTATATTGAATGTATTCTTAAGACAAAAACAGTTTATTTTTTAACGGAAGACATAATGTGTGCCAATTTATTTAGGTAAAAGGGAAATCCAGTTGAGAATTTTCATGATACTAACATATGAATTGAAGCCTAAATTGGCAAATATTATTGTTAGCAAATATGCATCATATATTTAGAATACGAATAAGATAGAAATTTTTTGTCAAAATATACTTTTAATTGTTTCATTATACACTGAAAGCAATAACCATAAAAGTAGCCAAAATACAGAAATTATCCCTATTAAAATCAAGAGTTAAAATATTTATTCAGTTTCATTAATACTTTAAATTCAAACGAATCGTGCAATATTGAGTATTTCATAAAATTTTTAACTATCTTCTGAACTTGTGGCCTAATAATATACATTATCATAGTATGAAATTTCAGAATTTAAATGAAGTTCTTACCTTATTCTTTTTTTATCATCTCTACATAATAAACCATAATAAAACCTTTCAGCTATCGTAACAAAACTTAGAGCACATAGATACTTTTCTGCATGTCACTTTGTAGATTTGAATTATTTAACGTCATCTTTATTTTTTTACATCCTTCTTATTCTCGAGATTTTTAGAAGGTGCGGGCTAAAAAGACATCATCAAGAATTTTATAATAAAGGGAATATTTATGCATAATGAAATATTCCCCTCTTGGAGAAGCGACATTTTTGAAAGTGAGAAGCGAATGAAAAAATGGGATGAAAATCAATTTATTACTTTGACAGCTTTTTTAATACTCTTCCCCTCTCTTTCGTTTTTCGAATATGCGAACAAGGTTATAGATTTTTTTTGAATGATAGATTGGGTGGGGTGCTGATGGGAGATAAGAGTGATTTCGGACTTTATTTATCATTTATGAACAGATTTTTCTATTCGGTATATCATGGAGTTGCCAAGGTTCGTGTCATATGCTCTATAAATCAATGTAAGAAAAGTAGGAAAAAATATTTTTTTGCATGTGAAATGACTCATTCTAAAAACTTATGCACTTTTTTATTGTTTAAGATAGATTTACATATGTATTTAGCCTTATTTTTAATTAAAATTGTCCACCCTTTTCGCATGAAATTGAATTTTGTTTTATAAATCACACACATTAAGTTTATTTCACCAAAATGAAAAGCTATAATTAAAAATTTAAGCTAATTAGTAAACTGGAGAAGAAAGGAAAGAAAAAATAGTAAGACAGTATATTGACAGAGAGAGAGAGAGAGAGAGAGAGAAATACTTTCCATATATATAAATTATAAAAATACTTTACCAATTACAGAGTAACTAAATAAAAAAGTAATTACTTTTCAGGTACTTAAGAATGAAATATATTTATATACATAAATAGTGCTTAATTAAATACTTTTTTAAATAAAATTTTAATAAGTACAAATTAACTAAGTATAATTCTTTTCTAATACTTAGTAATACAATTATATAAGTAAAAATGCCTTGAATAATTTTTACGTAAAATTTGAATAATTACTAAGGTTTTACTAAATAAAAAAAGGATTCTTTTTTCAGGTTCTTAGAATACAATACATTTATGTAAGAAATATTTATTCGACAATTTTTTACATTTATTTTTAATAAACTCTAAACTAAATGAGTATTTGAGGGTTATTCTATATTCAATATTTATTTTATAACATTTCATTCTCTCTTATTTGTTCAAATAATAAGTTTGTCAAATTTATTTTAAAATTAATTTTATTAACTTGGGTGATTCTGTAACACATTCTATAGCTAAGTGTTGTTCAAGTATGTGTGTGTGTGTGAATAATATAATATTACATTTAGAATCTCTCTACTATTTTTCACTATTTTTTTTTTTTGACGAATTAGAATATAACGTTATAATTGAACGAATTACTAAAAAATAAAAGAGTAACTAAAAAGTTCTGTTAAAATATTGTGAAAAGGAAAATTTGAATATCGAAAATAAAAGCGTTTTAATAAAGTATCAGTAAATCAAAAAATAAATAAAATTTTACAAATTATGTATACAAATAGAAACTGAACAAAACTAGAATTTTCATGGTTGCAAAGGGAATAGGACATATAGTGAAATAAAATGAATTTAAAACTAATTACAAAATTTTGAAAACTTTTATAAAAATGCAATATAGTTTCAAATAGTTTTGAATATTTTTAATGCAATTAGTTCTTACACTCCGCGAAAAATATTTGCAAAAGAAGTATACATATAAAATAAACAATTATTTTTATCTTAAATCTAGAAAATGAGATGAAACAATCTAGGTAAGAATCTGAGAAATAAGTTTAAATAATAAAATAAGTAAAAAGAAGAGAGAAGTAGAATTTCAGATAAGACTATATAATAATATTCTAATGACCAATTTCACATCGAAATGACAACCCAGAAATTTTTCATTTTGACCAAAACAAAATAATTATGTAAAAGGCATTTTTGACTTAGATAAACCCAGTCCACAATTAATTAATAAATTTAATGACGTACAAATTATTTATAAGCATAACTATATGTATATTATTTTCTAATCTTTTATTTATAAAATTTAATTTTTTTTTAATTTAAAACAAAACATAAATTTTAAACTATTATATCATTGCATTCATACAATTTTTTAGAACATTACTTTTTAATCAATTTAAGACAGATTGGTTGCCTGTTTATTTACGTTATGCCACCTGTGTCAGATCCAGGGCCACGAAATTCATCAAGGAAAGAGGCTAGATGTACGCCTGTCGTTAGCTGTAGCCTTGAGCACCATAATACGATTTAGCTCGGTTTCACCCCAATTTAGAGAGAGAACTCGCTGGGGGGGGTCAGGGGGCCTCCCACCTTTCTTCTCTTTCCACCACCCTCACGTGACGACTTGCGGCTCGACGGCTATTTAGAGTACCCTCCTGCTGCAAAGGCACTATACATTTACAAACATCCTTGCCCTCTCCGGGTTTCGAACCCAGGCCCTATGGCACAATAGTCAGCGTCGCTAACCACTATACCACTACATTTACGGCACACTTGGAAACAACTCGAGAGCTTTACCATGCTATGAAGAAAAAAAGAATTCAAATATTTGGTGAACCACGAATAAAAACTAGCTTTTCACGTTTTACAGTTCTGTTGAATTTGTCCTAATATTTGAAATCCTTCCTGCAGATAGCTTTTAATTTTAATAAGTTAATCCATTAACATATGATACATCTATTGATAGGTTAAAAAATTAATTTTTAAATGTGAGTTTTATTTTAACCTATTAAAAGATTGATAAGAAGTTTTATATAAAATACGAAATGTATTAGAAGCAAACATAATATCGTTAATCATTTTATCAAATTAATTTTGCTAATGAGCACGTTCTATATTAAAAAAGAAAGAAGTAAACCGTAATGGTAAAAACAACTTTTTTTCAATAAAGCATCCCTAATGAGCTGAACTCTAACTATACGATTTCTTTGAGCAGAAAAACATTCACGGCTTAATTTCATTTGGACGTGCAAGTTTCAGTCGTAATGAATGAAACAAACCCATGAGAAAAATGTGGTTCAAGGTTCTCTCTGCGAGGAAAATATACGGATGCTACCCCACCCTACAAGTAAAAGTACGACAGGATGCTGGTAGAAAATAAATAAAAGCATCGTTTTTACATCACTTTATCATCAGAGCATCGCTTTTCCGAAATGAAATCATCAACAGTTCGTGCATTTACGGCAGACACGTAATTGCGCTTAATTTAATTGAGATCCCGTGTAATTCCTGCCCAAGTGCCATCCATCTCCAGTGGAAGTATGAATTGCCCTCGCCAGTCGTTCCACGGTACAACAAACCAATTTGCAACAGCGTGCCGCTATTATTGTATTTGTTCTGTTTCTTTTATTTCGCGTTCTGAAAGCGGATGAAAGATGATGGCTGCTCTGCGGCTGCTAAGCTCTTATCACATGCAGAGCCATTGGAAGCAAAAACCAAACCAAACAAAAAACCCCAAGAAATAATATCATAATTGCGTAAAAAATTGGCCGCATCATACACACACGTTTACAGAACCGAAATTGCTTCAACCCCCATTGCGATGTTTTTGGATTAGATTAATGGTATTTTAAGGCTGTTCTTTTTTGGATGTGTATATAAGTAAATGTGCAGCGCTATTGGTGGAAGGTGATTTTTTTTTGCCTCCTTCGTGGAGATTTTTATCTCTTACCTTCATTTTTTTTACTGATGCTTCTTGTATATTTCTCTCTTGTCACTACTATAACAGATGTAGGAGATGGAGATGTCTTTGAGTTTGAATGTTTGGGATCTACCGCGATAGGGTTTGAGATAGGGTTTCGAGAATGCATCAAAAGAAAATGGTTTACGAAGTGTGAAATCACTTTAAGATTCGTTAGATAATCTTGCAGCTTAATACCTACTTCAAAAGATCGTATTCTTAACAAGAGTTGGATTGTTCTGATAGTTATGCCCTGATTGTGAAGCAAGCTATTTTGGAAATTGTTTTTATTGAGAAATGCGAGAACAGGAAAATGTATGATCTTTAGTTATGATATCTTTTAAAAAAAGACATTCTTCCTAAAATTTATTTACCAAGATAACTTTTTCACAATGGAATACATATGAATAATTATATAGTAGATTGATATTTATTATTCACCTTTTTTCAATGATGTATTGATCATAAGTTAAGCATAAGTTTATATTTTAAGGTATCTACCTATACGTTTCTGAATCAATGTTTGGCTGAAGTACAATTTTTTTTTATCTTTGCCATTTTGTGTAGGAAAAAAAGTTGAGCAGCCAAAAAGAAACAAAAATAACAAGATAGAGAACGAGGAAGTGTATATTCTATTAAAAGGGTGAATTTTAAATATCTGATTACAAACATTTTTTTAGTAAAATATGAATCAAAACTCAATTAGATTTTTTGTCAATGTTATGCAACTAAAAACCTGATATCTGAAAAATTTATGAATGTATTTCTTTTATATTTTGTATACATATTGTTTAAAGTACGACAAAGACAATGAATTAAGAATTTAGTTCTTATATGTCAATAGTTTTTTTATTTTTAACTATTTATTGTTACAAACACGATGCATTTTTATAAAATTTCTGTAAGAAAATGTGCAATGAGCCATAACTTTTTGATAATTGTAAATATATTTAAGAATTCAGTTCATTGCCTTTATAACTGTGTTAAATATGTTGTGTAAAAATAATTTAAATATATGGCTTTGAATTCCATGTAGAGTGTTTTGATATTTGATATAATTTTCACCTCATTCGCCTAAAATATCATTTTCTGATTGATGTTTATTTATTAGTTTGTCATAAGCACCAACAAATAACGTAAAATTACTAATACTTTAGTGTATGAATACTTAATATACTAACACTTTAGTGTAGTAATTACTGTACTGCATAAATTCGCATTTGCAAAGTTTATTAAATCATTCTGAGTAGTAAAGTTTTAATCTAAAAAATTAAAACTGTAATTTATATTGATTTTATATTTATAAAATAAAATGTATCAAAAATTGAGTTAAATTTACATTTTGAGACCTACTTGTAGTATGCAGTTGAACTTCAGCATAATCTTAATTGTGTTTTCGAAAAATGCAGAGTTTGCAAAAACGGAATCAGTATTAATTTTATTGAAACGAAAATAGTATCTTCACAAATTTCTAAACCGGAAATACTGACATACCTTGTCAAAGAAATATTAGCAACAGCTTTTCTAATTTTCTTCTAATTGCAAATTTTTAACAATATATATTTTATATCTCTATAAATATATACACATATATATATAATATTTTAGAGTTTTTTGTGTGATACCTAGCTCACTGTTACTACAGATTTTGGTTACAATTGACAAATTAAGTTAACAGTTAAAGTGGTCATCTAGAACATTTGACTGACTTCTTTGATTCTGATAAATACTTTAGATTACTTGTTGATCTTTAACCTTGGAATGGATAGAATCATACAATTTATAATTATTTTCTTTTAACTCTGGAAATGACATTCCAGTGGAGTCTAAAATCCTATGTTCTTTAAGTTTAGAAATAAATCTAGTGTATTATTCAAAAAATTTCCTTTGTGTTGTGGGGTCAGATTTCATTTGCGTCTCATCACTCTGAAGCAAAACCAGCAAATTAGGAGGTGAAGGCCCTCCTAATTTTGAACCATGGTAAAATGACAAGAACCTGAGCTTCCCCCTTCTCCAGACTTCCACACTAAGCTTTCAGGAATATTTTTAACATAGAATATCTTTTATACATGAATTATATAATTCAAATATCCTTATAGATCGTTAGTACCTCGTTTATCAACTAAAAATTCGAAAGTATATATTTTTATTTAATTCAATTTTTTACTGATAGGTAATGTATTTGAATAAAAAGACAAAATAGATTCTAATAAAAACAATGTAAATAAATAATAACCTACAGAAGTATAAGATTGCTTGTTAAAGAACATCTTAAAAATTGTGCTTTGGAATTTGTTAGCAATTTTATAGGATTTGTTTAAAGAACATGGGCTTACAAGATTCACGAATGTTAACTCGTGACTCACGTATGTGAGACTCATGAATGTGACTTCTTTGTCTAGTACTTGAAACTTAGTAATCTTAATGGTACGCTACTAAGAAAGGGGATATACAGTAGGACATCGATTTTACGAACCTTTGTTTTACGAATTCTTCTATTTTGCGAACTTTCTCCTGGAACCAAGAATATTTTACTATTTTCTTCGTAAAATGACCTTCAAAAATAGCGAAGTGTATTTTCTACTTCAAGAATTTTTTCTGTTGTGATTCGATTGTTATCTTCGTATTTTTGAAATATTTCTGGATTTTCGGTGATGAAATGATAAAATCATTTGAAACAATTCGGAGTGGATTACAGTATGTAGAAAATACGCCTGGGGGGAGGGGTTGTTGAATTGCGCAAGTGTACGTATGAGGCGCATTATGAGAGAAAATAATTTTTCAAACAAAAGACTCAAAGAAAACTAACAAAATTTATCAATAATATAATTTAAGGACGCATTTGGTAATACAGGCCAAACCGATTATTAAAAAGTGATGTTTAAAATTACTTGTAGTCGTAAAATTAAAAAATGTCATTAAAATTAATTAATTTTATCAGAAAATAATTTTTTTCTTTAGTTGAGAATACAGGGTATTTTTGGGCAATGCTTTCTCTTGTTCTCTTTGCTGATTTCTTTTTGATGAATAAGATATATAAAATATATATTAAATTACAAAAAAGGTGTGAATAATTACATTTTTAATAATGTATAGCGTTTATGTATTTAAAATTGGTTTTAAGTGGTTTATAAAGTATTATTAAAGAGGAATCTATTTAACGAATTTTCCACATAACGAACTTTACCGGAATTAAGCGACTTCGTTAAATAGAGGCATGGCTGTAATTTAAGTTTTTTCCTATTTCCCCATCCAAGAGAACAAATAATGTTTCAGTCTTATTGAACGTCTTACTATCATTCTAGTAAAATTTTTATCCAAAGAATTAGCTTTAAAATACATGCTTCATGTTTATTTTGTTATATATGTTAAGATTTTAATGCTTTATTTATAGCTAAAATAATTTGCATTGTTTTAACGTAAAGGAATTTCTAACAATAGAAAGGTGGATAACAGAGAAAAAGAGAAGCAATATACTTACATATTAAGTTATTAAACTTCTTTCAAGTGCATAAGGTATCTTCCTGTCTAATAACCATTTCGAATCATACGCATTATTTATGAAAACTTACATCATTTTTTTCGTTTTCTTATTGTATTCAAATGAATACAAAAAACGGATATTAGATAAGAATTTCAGTGCATGCTTTGTCTAACTGCAATCGCCTGACTTAAAGGTCCCCTTAATATATTCAATAAGCTTCATAATTCTGAACTCCACTCAGATGACGAAACAAGCTCAACATTTGAGTTTGTATTTTAATCTCTACATCCACACCAAACCAATGAAAGGATCTTCAGTCTCAACAAGTATGTTGTACAGTTAGGTTGAATAGTTCAGACATTTAGGTTGCAAATTTTTTGATCGGCAAGATGCGAATTCAGGATACTTAATTTTAAATCTTCACCTCTATGATTCTTGCACACCAGATTCTCACGCGGAATCAAGGCATCTTAAAAAAATTAAACGAAATTGGACGAAAAATTCCTCCTTAAATATGGCGTGGATGTATAGAGAATTAGCTACAATAGAAAACTGGGTAGTATGTACCTAATTTTTTACTCATAAAGAATTAGGTACATACTACTCCACTAGGTACAATAAAGAATTAGGTACATACTACTCCACTAGGTACAATAAAGAATTAGGTACATACTACTCCACTAGGTACAATAAAGAATTAGGTACATACTACTCCATTAGGTACAATAAAGAATTAGGTACATACTACTCCACTATGTACAATACAGAATTAGGTACATACTACTCCATTAGGTACAATAAAGAACTAGGTTCATACTACTCCATTAGGTACAATAAAGGACTAGGTACATACTACTCCATTAGGTACAATAAAGGACTAGGTACATACTACTCCATTAGGTACAATATAGAATTAGGTACATACTACTCCATTAGGTACAATAAAGAACTAGGTACATACTACTCCATTAGGTACAATAAAGAACTAGGTACATACTACTCCACTAGGTACAATAAAGAACTAGGTACAATAAAGAACTAGGTACATACTACTCCACTAGGTACAATAAAGAACTATGTTCATACTACTCCATTAGGTACGATAAAGAACTAGGTACATACTACTCCAATAGGTACAATAAAGAATTAGGTACATACTACTCCACTAAGTACAATAAAGAATTAGGTACATACTACTCCACTAGGTACAATAAAGAATTAGGTACATACTACTCCATTAGGTACAATAAAAGAATTAGGTACATACTACTCCACTAGGTACAATAAAGAATTAGGTACATACTACTCCACTAGGTACAATAAAGAAGTAGGTACATACTACTCCATTAGGTACAATAAAGAAGTAGGTACATACTACTCCACTAGGTACAATACAGAATTAGGTACATACTACTCCACTAGGTACAATACAGAATTAGGTACATACTACTCCATTAGGTACAATAAAGAATTAGGTACATACTACTCCATTAGGTACGATAAAGAATTAGGTACATACTACTTCACTAGGTACAATAAAGAATTAGGTACATACTACTCCACTAGGTACAATAAAGAATTAGGTACATACTACTCCACTAGGTACAATAAAGAATTAGGTACATACTACTCCATTGGGTACAATAAAGAATTAGGTACATACTACTCCACTATGTACAATACAGAATTAGGTACATACTACTCCATTAGGTACAATAAAGAACTAGGTTCATACTACTCCAGTAGGTACAATAAAGAACTAGGTACATACTACTCCATTAGGTACAATAAAGAACTAGGTACATACTACTCCATTAGGTACAATATAGAATTAGGTACATACTACTCCATTAGGTACAATAAAGAACTAGGTACATACTACTCCATTAGGTACAATAAAGAACTAGGTACATACTACTCCACTAGGTACAATAAAGAACTAGGTACAATAAAGAACTAGGTACATACTACTCCACTAGGTACAATAAAGAACTATGTTCATACTACTCCATTAGGTACGATAAAGAACTAGGTACATACTACTCCACTAGGTACAATAAATAATTAGGTACAATAAAGAACTAGGTACTATACAGGTATCATCCATTCCATGCCATTTGCATCAGCTTCAAAATTACTATACCCATCATCAATAGCCCTAATTTCAAGTTTTAGAGTTGTATTTAATAGAATTAAATCAAACTAAACTGAAACAGCTCTTAATGACTGAAGTAATTTTTATTATTACTTAGATATATTTAGATGTTAATTATGATGAATGAATATTGAATTAATATTAGTTAATTATTTTTAATTTATTTTAAAAGAATATCATTTGTATATAATTCAATGAATTAATTCAATATTTTTTGGTGTTAAAATAAATTTGAAAACAATTAAGAGTTATTTGAGGTAGATTCTGTGTGCCTTAGAAATGGTAAATAATTAAATTAATGATTTGATCAAAATTTGTTTTTCAATATTTCCAATACCCGAAAATTCCTCTCTTTTTGAATTTAATGTTCCTTACAAGCTAGTATTATTAGCGAAAATATGATATGGTTTTTTCTTTTGTATACAGTCTAGAGATTATGACCCATATTTTAAACTTTTTTTATTTCATTAATGAATTAGTATTAAATTTGTTTTTGTTTTGTAGCTCTTTATCCTTATTTCATTCATTAAGTTTTTACCGCTTTTTTTGTTTTATTTATTATTTCCATTTGAAAGTATTGTTCCATTCTTCAAGCCAATAACTTAATTTTTTTTATTGAAAACATTAATAACCCCGTGCACCACAAAGTACCACATGGAGTTTTATATAGAAGTAAGCGTGAAGCACATATCACAAAGAATAGAAGGATTACAGCACAAACATCCATGTCTTACCGGGATTTGAACCCAGACTCTACGGCACCTGCAGTCAGCGTCACTGACCATTATACCGGATGGGCGGCGAATTATTTAATTTCATACGTTTGTAACTTTTAATTAATTTGTATTATTCTTTGCATATTGACAAAAACACAATAAAAATAAATTACATTATAATAAAGTAAGGAAAGTACTATCTGTTTCTTTTTTCATTTCTTACATTTTTCATCTTTTCGTATTAGTTTGCCCTTGTGGGGCTTTCAAAATTTAATACTAATAATCAATTCCAAAAGCATTAGGCTTTTTTTTGAAATTCTATAAAATTTACAAAAAAAAATTGACACTGCAAGAAGAAACGTGATTTATATATATATAAACGAATTTCACATGAAAATACATTGGGGATCCAATGTGTAAATGGTTACATTTTGGCATTTTAATAAAAGAATAACCCTTTCACAGATGATATGTAGTAAAAACGAAATTCCATTTCTGAAACATAACTCATTCTGATTTGATTCTTTTTTTATCTGTATTAACGTCTTGGATATCGTTTCAACTGCAGGATAAGTATATTTCTTCATTTAAAAAAAACATGAAACCAGATAAAAGGAAATAGAGTGTTAAAATTTAAAGAACAGTTCGAAAGATCTAAGCTATGCCACGATTCTACGATGTTCACAGAAATGTTTGAATCGTGCCTGAACACAAAGTTAAGAAGATGGTGATCTACTTAAAAAGAAAGCAGATTATAAGGACAAGTTAATCAACAAAGTTACTTATGGCTCACACAGCCTTTGATTCGTTATTATCAACGATTTGACGAGTAACTGAGACCTCAAGGAAGAATGATAAGTGAATCTAAGAAGGGAATCTAAACTCATGATGATGACCTTTGAGAATTGTGGCTTATCCCTCAGCTATCTAACTGATAAGTGAATTGGTAGTACGTCCTAAAATCTAAAAGACTGGAGTAAAATTGTTTTCATAGATGAGAGAGAGAGAGAGAGAGAGTCATATATTCTGATTTGAGTTTTGAGGAACAATTGAGAAGTTCTTGAGGAAGTCCAGAACACAAAAGATGGATGTTATATAATCCAACAACAGAGAGTTGAGGTGTTATTACATTTGATAGCTGTAAACATTATGAATTTGACATCCTTGAAATCCTTCCAATACCGCAGTATGTTGATGATTTTCTACGTCCTGTTGTGTTGCCCTTCTTTTTAAGGCTTTCTCTGGATTGTCATTTCTACAACATAATCAGCAAACAGTGTTAAAAACCTTCTTAAAAATGTAGATTACTTACAAGAAAACTTCAGCTTTCATGGGGATTAGCTTACGACTGTCATAAGATATTACCACGGGATAATTTGGCAAGAAATTTTGCAGAGGGACACCACCGAACTCTAAAAATGACTACGAAAGCGTTAGATAACTTTCAGAAGTTTTCCTAATATCTTGGAGATTGGTTCACCTTGTATAACTGTATTTCCTGAACGACAAAAAGTGTTCAGTAAATTAGAAAATTTCATTGCTTTTTTTCTTTAAATTTACGTTATATCTGCTCATTTTCTTTTCATTCGAATAATTCATTTTATCATTTTGTTTTAATCCTAGTACGTGTGTTGACGTAGAAAAAATATAAAAACATTCATTATCTTCAATATTTTATTTTTTGATAATGGAATTAGATTAAAGGGCTGGGCTAAATTGCGTGTTAATCTTTTCAAAGATTTAAGAAAGGCGCATATATATATATATATATATATATATATATATATATATATATATATATAATATATATATATATATATATATATATATATATATATATTATAAATGAAAGATATTGGTGCGTAAGGTTTTAGTTTTGGTTAGCTATGATAAATTAGTCGTGACCGGAAAAATAAAGAGGTTTATTGTAGTGGTTCCTAGTGAACAGTCTTCTTTACAATTTTATTCGTTGATTAAATAATATGTTTTTTGCTATTGAATGGATGATGCATGATTGGTTGCAAGGTATTTTTATTTACACTTTAAGGTATCCGACTACGTTTGGAGCCGTGATTTTAAAAAAGCTCATAAATGGATAATTTTCATGATATTTAGTGTCACTTAGATTAGAATACATGTATAAAATTGTTTTAAGGATATTTTGACAAAAAAATTATTTAAATACAATATTTCTGCAAAAAATTAACTAAGAATAACCTTTTTTCAAAATGTTCTCCTTTTGTGGAAAATACTTCTATTATAATAATATATTGCCTCTATATAGCTCAGACCTCTGTACAGAGGCTCAACTATGATTTTGAAAAATTCACATTATTTGTAGAGTTACAACCAATTGAAATAATTATCGGCATTTTTTTCTAAAAATATCTCCCCTCTGTTGTCGTAAAACATCGATAAACCCACTTCTAAGTTATATATTTAAAAAATTCTAGTTGAGCCTCTGTACAGAGGTCCGAGCTATATACAGGCAAAATATTATAATGGAAGCATTTTTCACAAAAGGACAATATTTTGAAAATGGGTCATTCTATGTTCATTTTTTGTCAAAATATTGTACTTAAATAATTTTTTTATTGTAATACTATTCTTGAAACAATTTTATGTACATTTTCTAATCTAAGTGACACTAAATATCATAAATATTATCTATTTGTACGCTTTTGCAAAATCACGCTTCCGAACGTAGTCGGATATCTTAAGACATTGAAATGATGTACAACCAACACATAATTATAAGTAACACATGACTACGGTGATTAACACAGTCCCAAAAAGCATCAGCAACTTTCACATATTTAAGACAAAAACAAAGGGACAAAAAGGAACTTGCACAATGCATAACGAAGACAAAGCGAAGGAGCTTTTTGAGTTCTGGTTTTTTTATATGAGGTGGTAAGTCCCGCATGACTTTTTCTTATGGAGGCTATAATTGGCGGAAAGCTATTGCTCGATAGTTTCTGATGCAATCTTACTTTAAAAGATGCAAGCTGTTAACTTTTAAGGTATGATTTCGATTAAATCCCGGTCATGCGGGTAAGCTAGCTAAATATTTAAACACGAGTCCCAAAGGAGAGGACCATTAAAAATTGAAAAGTTATTCAGGATGAAATTAAAGGTAATTATATACTTGCATTTTGTTGACATATATTTGAATGTTTTTTTTAAATATCAGCTTTAAACGGTTTTACAAAGATACTTTAAAAGAAGGAATAATGTAATATTTTTCACTGAAATCTCTAAATATTTAGTTCTAAAAAATTAATAAAATACTTCATGGATATTTCGTCATTATTTTAAAATAAGTCGCTCTTTACTCATTTCCAGGCTAAGAAATTTTAAAGTTCCAGAACAAACTAGTGCAAGGACATTTTGATCTTGCATGAGATCGCCTAAAATTTTAATATTTTTGAAAAACTTACAGAGAACATTTCTGAGTTGAGTTTGATAAAATATTTAGCAGAAATAGCTTTTTTAACACCTACTATTGTTGTAAACTTTCCTTTAAGTTACAATCTAGAAAATCGTACAGATAGAACTAGTTTTACATCATACGTGTTTGTTTATACCTAAAAAAAGTGGTGACTCGTTTTTTTTCTGTAAAAGTATAATTTCAACTATAAAATTCCATTACTTCTTGTAAATAATTCTTTTCTCCTTTTTTTTCTTAAAATTAATTTAAATTTCTATTTCCCTTTTGAGAATGTTACTTGTTGTGTATTTTGGTAATATATTTCTTTTCTGATTACCCGTTTCACACAGTTTTTGAGTTTTAATTGGATACTTTTTCCATAGAAGGCATTTCTTTAGTGTAAGATTCAATTTCTCTCTTTTATTTTATTTTAATAAGATTTTAAGATAGTTTTAATTTAAGTATCAAGTTTATAAAAAGTTTGGTTTTTAAATTCAAAATTAGGTAAGAATTTAAAAAATTTTTGCCACAATTTCCGGAAATAAATTTTATTTTGGTTTGTTATAAGCATCTTCTTTTCTTGAAATATGTTTCGATAGTAGAAAGGGCAAGTAATTCTGAAATCTTACGCTAACTGTTTGAAAAAGAATTGTCTTTATATACCTTATTAGCTCTTTCCTACACATTTAAGAGTTCTAAAAAAGGACGAGGGAAGACCCCTTATTGTATGCCGGGATTAGCAAACCTAAGGGAAGGAATTTGCCCACGCACACACACACAGACAACTCAATATGATTGACAAAGTTAGCTTAGTTTAAATATTCTAATTGGAAATTTGAAGTTAAATAGAATGGCCTGATTGGTGCAGAATCAGAAGCGTAGCTATGTATCTATAGGCCCTGGTGAAAAAATAAATAAAATAAGGCCCCTATCTTGGTTGGTTTTTTCCAAGTAAAAAAGTAAAATATACATTAATATTTCAGATATACAAAGTTACTTTAACATCAGTTCTTTACCGTGCTCTGAAAAACATAGGAAAGCAAAACTATGTACTACCTACATGTATGTGTATGAGGTTTCTTGTGTGAGCTTAAATGATCACACCCAGGTTCGATTTGACACCATGACAGACCTCTCCCAGAAGAGTCGTGAAGAGTTAAGGTGCTGCAGGAACCCAAAGACGAAAAATTAAGTAATAGATAATAAAAAATTAAACAATAACGAACAAGATTACAAATAATAACATAGGTATTATTGTGTAAAACGATGTTGATAAAGAATAAAAGGTTTATCATAAGAAGTTATATAGACTTAGCTATTAACAACAAATTAACCATCTTTGCCTAACTTTAGTTTTTGCAAAGGTTTCACTCATTTCGGTTAAATCCAGGTTTGATGCGACTTTATTTTCAATTGCTATTAGCAGTAAATGAGGAGCCGAGCTTAATCCGCACAGTATCATAAAATTTTTTTTAATTTGATAAATAATATTTGTAAAAATAAACTTGAAAATAATATAAACTTTTCAATAAGTAAAATTCGCAACAATATGCAAACAACGGAAATAATTCCCTACAAGTTCGAAATTACTTTCAACTGAGTTGCCATGTTTATAGTTGTGTTGCAACCTCTTATATTTACATTTTAAGGTATCCGACTACGTTCCGAACTGTGATTTTGCAAAAGTTTATAAATGAATAATATTTATGATATTTAGTGTCACTTAGATTAGAAAATGTATATAAAATTGTTTTAAGAATAGTATTACAATAAAAAATTATTTAAGTACAATATTTTGACAAAAAATGAACATAGAATGACCCATTTTCAAAACATTCTCCTTTTGTGAAAAATGCTTCTATTATAATAATATTTTGCCTGTCTATAGCTCAGACCTCTGTACAGAGATTCAACTAGATTTTTTGAAATATATAACTTAGTAGAGGGTTTATCCATCTTTTACGACAGCAGAGGGAAGAAATTTTAAGAAAAAAACGCCGATAATTATTTCAGTCGGTTGTAACTCTGAAAATAATGTGAATTTTTCAAAAATCATAGTTGAGCCTCTGTACAGAGGTCTGAGCTATATACAGACAAAATATTATTATAATCGAAGGATTTTGAAAAACGCCTATTCTAAATTCATTTTTTGCCGAAATATTGTATTTAAACAATTTTTTTGTCACAATGTTCTTAAGACAATTTTATACATGTATTCTAATTTAAGTGACACTAAATATCAAAAAAATTATCCATTTATGTGTTTTTTTAAACTCACGGTTCCGAACGTAGTCGGATACCTTAAATGCGCGAAAAATTATCGCAAGTTCGGCTTGCTTGGTGATCAGGATCCGAGGGCCCCACTAAGCTTGAGGGCCCCCGTGCATGACACCACCTAGCCCATTGGTAGCTACCCCTCTGTACAGAATAAAAATTACTTGAAAGCACTGGAAAAGACCTTGAATTTTAATAGTTAACCCGCGAACTTAATAAACTAAAGAATGAACTTCAAATATTTGGAGGGAACTAAAAAACTTTCTAAAAGGAGCTACAAAAGAATGCATTGCCTGATTCCGATTTCTGCTAATGATGTGTACAACTTCAATTGTTGCACAGTTCTTCCAGCTAAAGCTGATTACCAAGATTTTTTCTGCTCTTTTATTTCGGTAAGTTCGATTACAGAAGGAGACGTATAATCGACACACACACGAGTTATGCAAACGTGAAAGGAGTTGCACATTTAGGGGGACTATAATAAAATGAATAAAGAAAATTCAGCATGGGGAGTCTAAAACTGAAAACAAATAAGAGAGAAATAGGGAGAGAATTATATAACAATAATGAAAAAACGAAAATAATAAAACCAATTCCCTATCTCCCAATTCTATCTGACTTTGTCAGGGGATCGGAATAATATTTGTTTTGTGGATACCGAGACCTATAATTAGAAGATGATGCGAAATTAGAAGTAATAAGTCTTTTTTCCTCCGACTGACAGCTACAATCGTTTCATCGGATTCTTTAGGGGGAGGGGGTACAAGGAAAAGACGGCTAAATTGTTTGGTGGGGAGGGAAGAGAATTGAGATCGTGGTGAGCATAAGATTTGAGTCCCACGCCTATTTTTTTCAGCAATTTTTCTCAATCAGTCAGCAGTTTCGCAATTCCATTTCATAAACGATTTCTTTCCCCTTTGGTTCGGTTCATAGTTGATATCTCTTTTTTTATCACATCTTTTCTCCCTTTATATTATGTTTTTTTTTCTTTTATCATACGTTTAGCGAAGTTTATCTTTTTCACACTTTTGAGAAAAGTTTGATTCAATTAAAATGCAAAAAACTGATACAGCTTCTTTTCCCCCCCCTCTTACTTTAATTGTTAGTGGCAAAGGTAACATAAATTAACTCCTAAATTCGTATAAGTTCGTATTTTCTTCCATAGTACCATATTTACTACGAAAGACTTATTATGTTCTACTTTAAATTTTTGGCACAATATATGTTACATATAAAAGATTTTATCTCTATCATTATTAAAACGTGATCTTTTATTTTTTAAAAAAATATAGCATCCATTTGTTGACAATACTTAAGGTATCCGACTACGTTCGGAACCTGATTTTGCAAAAGCGTATAAATGAATAATTTTCATGATATTTAGTGTCACTTAGATTCGAATATATGCATAAAATTGTTTTAAGGACATACATTTTGACAAAAAAAGATTTATTTAAATATAACATTTTAGCAAAAAATTAACTTAGAATAATCTTTTTTCCAAAAGTTCTCCTTTTGTGAAAAATGCTTCTATTATAATAATATTTTGCCTGTATATAGCTCAGACCTCTCTACAGAGGCTCAACTAGAATTTTTGAAATACATAACTTAGAAGTGGGTTTATTCATATTTTACGACAACAGAGGGGAGCAATTTTAAGAAAAAAACGCCAATAATTATTTCAGTTGGTGGTAACTCTGAAAATAATGTGAATTTTTCAAAAATTCTAGTTGAGCCTCTGTAGAGAGGTCTGACCTATATGCAGGCAAAATATTATTATAATAGAAACATTTTTCACTAAAGGAGAACATTTGGAAAAAAGATTATTCTATAAGTTAGTTTTTTGCGAAAATATTATACACTCAGGAACATTGAATATAGCGACCCAAGAAGAAAGCATCGGATTGAAATGAAATTTAATACACATAATGACACAGATGAGAGATTCACTTGATCTCAAAAACAAGACAATTAAACGAATACAGGGTGTCCAACGACACAAATACTGGGCAACTTCAATAGCGCGTTGGACCAACTCCAGCTGCAATACATGCCGCAACACGGTCCGGCATTGAGTTGATTAGACACCTTATGTTGTTTTGAGGCAGATGGGCCCACAAATCCTGAACAGCCAACTCTAAATCATGTACAGCAGTGCTTCTCAAACTTTCAATACTGGCGCCCCCTTTTCGATCACAATTTTTATCGCGCCCCCTTATACATTAATAATGTACTGAATGCAATAATAATGCACTTTGACGCTAAAGCAACAATAGGCGATGTTCATTATAAACCATACAAATTAGTAACATAAGTATTAAAATTTTGTATACTACTTTTAAGCAAAATAAATAAATAAAATAGTAGGATAATTATTATGTTATTTTTCCTTTCTCTAATTTTTAAATTGAACATATTGCAAAATGCGGTGGCTGCTTAGAAGACAAAATATAGATATCTACTAAATATAGAAAAAGAACTCAGAGGGCGATTTCTAATCATAAGCCTTTTTTTTCCTTATAAAAACTTTGCTTTGCAAGACAAGTGGTAACTCGTTAATACTTATAAGCTTGTTCCTAATTTAGTATTAATTAATTAGTTATAAAATACTATGTGCAACACTGATACATTGTATACCGGCTGAGAGAAGTGCCCGCTCTTTGCCCGAACTTTATAAGAAAATAAAACATTATTGATATAATAGCTGAATTGTAAGGAGTGCAAAGCCAAATGCTCGACAGTGTTTACAAAAATGTAAAACGATTTTTTTTAAAATGGTTGCTCAAATTATAATTAGTTTTAAGCGAATTGTAATTTTAAGCCTCACAGAATTAGCATTTATAATTGATGTTAAATAATGAACAATAATATAAATTTCCGATGAAGAATAATTGTATTATTTTTAATATTTAAAGCAAAAAGACTTCAACATGTTTTAACCCGGGAGCAACACTCAGTCGAGCGGGGTTATTGAGTCACCCTAATCCTTTTTTTATAATTATTTTATTGTACACGATACAAATCGTGATTCCAGTGAATAATTAAATTAAGAGAAAGTTTACTTACCTAAAGGACTTTTCAATTTTTCTTTGGTAACAATTAAACAGTTTTGCCAGAATTAAAGATTTCGTAATCTGTGCGTCCCGCGTGATCACTTCAGGGTAAAAGTGTATTCATTATGATTATATGAAATTGTGTAAAATGTTTTTCGCGTTATGCTTTATATGTATAGAATACTCGTAAAAATAACAAGTAATTATTCAAAGTGCTTTCCATGGTTTTAAACGACACAAAACTCTTTTGCATGGAAAAAAGCGTAACAGAGAAATACATTACTTACAACTTCCTAAATGAGAAACAAACACATAAGAGAGGGGTCATAACTAACTGTACCAATAACTTAGAAGGTTAAACAGATTACAGCTATAATGTGCAGTATTTCAAAAATAATGACAGTGATGAATTTTTATGTTCCTAAATGATTCTCCGTCTGGGGGATCTGTTTTTCTCTGAAAGAGTTGTATGTTGATTTAAACAGAAAGCGTAGCTCATAATGGGATTACAGCAAATTGTTTTTTTTATTTGGTTATAGGCGATAGATAATTAGGTAGTGAAGAAGTTTTTATTTTTGTTGGCTTAATATCGCGTGTGCGCGCCTGAACTATATCAGAGTAAATGCATTTTTATTATGTCTGAAAGTATTTTGTTTTAACATTCAAATTAATTATTTTTAAATATTTTATTTTTGATACGTAGGGTTATCGCGAGGGGGCGCGCCCTATTTGACACTGATGTGCATGGCTGCCGTTTTTAGCTGATCCCACACGTGCTCTACAGGGGACAAATCGGGGGAGCGGGCCAGCCATGAAAAGAGTCTGAAAATGACGTAGGAAGTCTTGAGCAACTCTTGCTGTATGCGGACGAGCATTATCTTGCTGGAAAATTGCCCCTGGGAGACCATTTAGGAAAGGTCCTTCATGGGGTCGAAGAATATCATCAACGTAACGTTGGCACGTTACGGTTTCACGCATCACAATTAAAGTGGACCGGCTATCATAGGCTATGGCCCCCCAGACCATTACACCAGCTGTGCGGGCAGTGTGACGTAGAACAGTGTGGGGGGAATTGTACCGCTCACCAGGGCTCCTCCACACCCGCACACGGTTATCATCTGTCCCCAAAACAAACCGGGATTCATCAGTAAACACAACCTTTTGCCAATCTGTGACATTCCACATTGATCTGGCTTGGCACCACTGTAGACGCAGTTGCCGATGTTCCGGTGTTAAAGGGAGTGCACGGAAAAGGAGCTTGGATTTAAGATTTGCTTCTGCAATGTGTCTGGAAATTGTTTGTGGAACGATTGCTACGCCTACGTCTGCTCGTATCGTTGAACGAGTCACTGTGGGGTCCACAAGTGCTTGTCGCACGATCCTTCAATCCTCTCTCCTTGTGGTCTTCCTGGTCGCTTCAGACCCGGTTTTCCGCGCGTGGGTACCTTCTCGTGTCCACTGCTCCCAACAATTTCTAACGGCACACTCCGAACAATCCACCTGACCAGCAACACGGCGCGTCGACCAGCCTACAGTTTTCATCCCGATGATCAGGCCTCTCTCAAACTTGCTTAACTGTGAGAAATGTCTTCTAGCACGTTTACCTGGCATGTTTCACTTACTAAAGTCTTCCTACAATCGGAGGGTAATCGTCACGTTTATGAATCTTCGACTTTGCGCTGATTATATAGCACCCTCTTTCTGATTGTAGCGCCACCTCGGCGTGTATGAGCATGCGTATTGGCACAAAACTTGGATCATTTGCATATCACATTACGCTGTACTTATTTGCAAAGCTTCGCGATTATACTTAGCTTCCTTCTTGGGCCGCTATTTTAAATGTCCCTGAGTGTATTTAAATAAAAAATTTTTGTCAAAATGTCCTTAAACCAATTTTATGCATGTATTCTAATCTGAGCGACACTAAATAGCATGAAAATTATCCATTTATGCGCTTTTTTAAAATCAAGGCTCCGAATGTAGTCGGATACATTAATAATCATTTCATTGCAGTGTCAAAGTAAATATGAAAGCATTTGGAAATTTTAAAAAAGCTTTAAAAAGTTTTTACTTTATCGCATTTTTCCCCCTAACACAATGTTTACGGTAATAAAAAAATAATATGCTTTAAAACGTTACATGTACACATGAACTGCATTATTTTAGTAATCCATCTTCATTTTTTGAGACACTATTTAATAGAAACACTTTAGATAATTAATATAAATACAATTAATTTAGGAATGCAACAAAAATGGCTTTTTCCTCTGTTTTAAGTGTTTATTAAAAAGTAAATAATATATTCCGAATGTTTTTAAATAACACATTGCTTTATATGAGTTAGACATAAAGGTGTTTTTTTTAGAGGAATAGAACTTTAAATTGCAATAAAATAACGATGTATTATTCGATTGACATGAATTTTTTTTTATTTGAAAGATAATCTTGTGGCATTACATTTTAAATATGATTTCTGGCATATGACTGTCACGGCTGGCTCGGATGTAGTTCAATCTGGACGTCCAATTTTCGATGATTTTTTCCAACATTTGTGGCCGTATATCGGCAATAACACGGCGAATGTTTTCTTCCAAATGGTCAAGCGTTTGTGACTTATTCGCATAGATCAATGACTTTACATAGCCCCACAGAAAATAGTCTAGCGGTGTTAAATCACAAGATCTTGGAGGCCAATTCACAGGCCCAAAACGTAAAATTAGGCGGTCGCCAAACGTGTCTTTCAATAAATCGATTGTGGCACGAGTTGTGTGACATGTTGCGCCGTCTTGTTGGAACCACAGCTCTTGGACATTATGATTGTTCAATTCCGGAATGAAAAAGTTAGTAATCATGGCTCTATACCGATCACCATTGACTGTAACGTTGTGGCCTTCATCGTTTTTGAAGAAGTACGGACCAATGATTCCACCAGCCTATAAAGTGCACCAAACTGTCAGTTTTTCTGGATGTAACGGTGTTTTGACATACACTTGTGGATTAGCTTCACTCCAAATGCGGCAGTTTTGTTTGTTGACGTAGCCATTCAACCAGAAGTGCGCTTCATCGCTAAACAAAATTCGCTTATGAAAATCGGGAACAACGGCAATCTCGTTTTGGGCCCATTCGACGAATCTACGCCTTGCTTGATGATCGTTTTGATGAATTGCCAAACCAAACTGAGAATAAATCACTTGACAGCTGTTAAATCGGTCGCCATCTTGGAAAGTAATGCCAACTTAAACTTCTATACCTGGAAAAAACACCCTTTACTTTTTAATATTTATTGCTATGAAATGACATTAACTAAATAGTTATAAGAAGAAAAAAGTATCAGGTACATTTAACAGCTTCTTTAATATTAAATTTTAAATAAAAATGTACTGTCAAGATTGCAGTGTATGGCAGATTAGAAGAGGGGAAAAGGTTTGTGGTTCGGACTGATTCAACGGTGAGGAGAGAGAGCTGAGGTAATGAAATGTTGCATAGTACCTTGCACTACTCAGTACTCATTTATCAATATTAATCGTTTTTGTTATTTATATTGCAGAAAAATAATTTTATTCTGAGTCTAGAATTATCTTCTAGACTCAAAATAAAAATAAAAATTTACTAAAATTAAATCTTTTTTCATTCTTCGAAAATTCAACCCCTTTGTAGCAATATTAAATTGTAAAATTAGTTTTCAATTTCTACTATTAGCTCACACTCTGTATATATATATATATCTTGTTCAAATTTTTAATCGTTCATAAAATACTTTTTACGCATCCACTCAAGCTCAAATACATTTTTTGAAACTTGTAGTGGATGACACTTGATGTTAATACAGTTTTGACATTATTTCATTAATTAAATTTTATTTTTTAATTTTAAATTTATTCTGCGTTATTTCTGACGAAGTTAGAGCTAGCTACAGCAGATGGAACCATCAAAGTAAGAATTGACTTAAATTTTTTTTCTTTATATTACTTGTTTTAATTACCGTAAAATTCGACATATAACGCGCACCTATATTTTCAAGCTGTAATGTTTAATTTTTAGGTATATTCACCGTACAATGCGCACCCCCTTCTTTATAAAGAAACCTGAAATGTACGCGAGCAGTATTCTTATGTTTTGAAGTAATTTATTCGAGGTAATATTCCAAGGTATAGAAAAAATAGAATACTTCTAGAACCACAACCCTTTAAATTCATAAGGAATGTCATTTCTTGCAAATAAACAGTATTTTGATCTATGTTGAAGTCTAATTTTTTACCTTGCTCATCTTTTCTTTATTTTTATTGCTCTCATTTTCATACCCGACGTATAACATGCACACGTAAATTTCTACCTTAAATTTTGCGTTAAAAATGCGCATTATAAACCGGATTTTACAGTATTTTTATTCTTATCTCCATAAGAATAAAAATACTGTAAATATTTTCCCCACAAGTAGGACCCTATGAGGAACAATTTTTTTCCATATAACTGCTATCCACCTTATTGTATAATATTCTCATCTCGGCATTTTGCAATACCATTCATCAAAGATATTTTTACTCCGTAGAAACCATCTGCTGCATTCAAGAGAATTTGCCGAAATCTTAGTACGCATTGGCAAAAGATTCCGCATTTTCTAATTGGTCATATATAGCATTTCACAAACAGGAGATACTTCGTGCTGCTTGCCATGATATAATTACAACATCTGCTCTCTAGTTCGCTAAATATCCACACAGAGATCATAGATATATCATTCAACGGGATAGTTACGTAGTTATTGAGTCATTAAGACGACTAAGGTGCAATATTTTTGCAGAGTCTCATAGAAAATGACTTCATTCCTTCTAATATCTTTGATTGCTGTTTTAATTAAGAAATGATCATGGACTTCTTTTGGTCGTCTCCCATTCTTATTATTCAACTCATATTGAAAGCTTAATTACACGTCAAAGCATAAGTACTGGGTAATCATTTGAGAATTCTTCCTTCCCCCCCTATTGAAGTGTGCATTTAGTATTATTGCTTTGTTTGAACGAGTGAAGAGCATACCTTCTCTCAGTGGTAATAACAGTCTAATTAGGACTTGAAAGCGATGGAGATTATGCTTGTGGGATTGCCATTTATGCGCTCAATTTGGTAACCGTTCCTCTCGAAATGTATTCAGAGATTGAGAGATTTGGGAGAGAGAGCTGTCAGGGTCTCTGAGTGATTTCCAAGCGATGTGATGTGATTTAAATGAATTGGAATTCTCTGTATCATCATGAAAAAAAAAAGAACTTCTGTCGCTTATGAATAAGCAATATTATGTTTAATAGGTTGATACCGGGGAATTTGTTTTTCATTGTTCGTAGAACGACTCATTTGAAAGCGGAACCTGCAGTTCATGGGACATTGACACATTATATATTAATAATTCAATTTTTATTTGGAGAATTGTTATTAATGAAAGATCAACTAATTCATATAAAATAATTTATTGACAAAATCTTATTACCATGAATTAATTTACTAATTACTGACTATTTCAATTTCATTTTATTTATTTATTTTTGTTAAAATAAAGGGTACATGCCCTTGGCATGTTAAAACAAATGCGTATGAACTGTAAAAAGTATGAGTTATTTGTTGACGGTTGGTTGATTGTGTAATTAACGTCAAAGTAGAAACTTCGCGACGGCTATTAACGACGAACCGCTCAGTTTTCAGTCTATGTCAAGTGACGAAGATGAAATTTGAATTGGTAATACCCTGTTCTTCTTTCATATCTTAATAGAAAAAGACTGAAACTCAGATTCCATTAATGTGTTGCAGTTTTGTAGTTCTATTATGCCGAGTATTTATAGGGAATTATAGATTCTACTTTATTCATTGGTTTTTAACTTCAAGAGCACAGTAACTCGTCTTCTATGTCAATAATATTCATCAGGAATAATAAAAACTAACGGAAAAAGATTCAATATTCATAACTGAAGAATTAAAGAGTAATTTAGAATTTTATATAAATAAAAACGCACGTTTTATCTGTCTCTTTATTCTGCACTGAATTTATTACTTACAAGAACGTTTATTGTCTTGTAGTGAATTATGTTTAATTTGGAGACATTACAATTCCAAACATTTTCCTTTTTAAATATCTCTTATTTTTTTTATTTTAAATCATATTTTTACTTGTATATTAATTAATTATTGATTTATAATGTTTATTAATAATTTGTTTACATTGAAAAACATAATATTCATTACGATTGAAAAGCAAATTATTCATTTTACAAATGCATAAATATTCAAATTGCACTATGCATGTAATAAACATTTTGAAACGATTTGAATGTACTGTAGAGTGAGTACGTATTATGTGGATATTTAGGTAGTCCCTTTGTGACTGTTTCCAATAACTTAAAAAATATCGATATCAAGAGGACATAATTGTTTCTAAGGGATTAAAAAATTATATATATATATATATATATATATATAAATTTATATATATGTATATATATATATATTTATGTATTGAATTTTTATATTTTTTATATTGGATTATATATATATATATAAATATATATAAATTTATATAAATGTGCATATATATATATATATTTATATATTGAATTTTTATATTGGATTATATATATATATATATATATATATATATATATATATATATATCACTGACATTTATTATTATTATATTATATGTTTTGTGGGTATTTTGTTTTTGAATAATACCTACAAATTTGAATTTAAGTTCTTCAATATTTTTCTTCTACTGAATAAAAAAATTTCCCATATATATAATAAGACAATAAAAGTGTTTTATTGAACTAAAAACCATTAAAAAATTTATTAAAATATACTTTCAATAACTTAAACTGAAAATGTGATAATAATTAGTAACTGTAAAATACATTGCTTATTGTATTGTCTCCTTAAAGTTTGAAAACATTCAGTAAATAAGATTTTTTTTTCTTTCAAAAATAAAAAGTTAAATTTCCTTTCCCATTATTATACTGAAGATAAAATATGGAATATATTTAATCTTAAAAAAAAATTGATTCTTAGAGAAATAAGTAACATACACACACATTGAAACATGCTGCTTTATATATAATAATAAAGTCATAATATAATAATAATCTCATTTTTTCTCCTAACCCTTTCTACTTTTATCGTATTGGATCAGCCTTAGCCTTAAATAGTTTGAATAGTTTAAAGACAGCCTTAAATAGTTTGAATAGTTTAAAGACAGCCTTAAATAGCTTGATTCTTGATCATTTTTCACCAAAAACCTCTTTTCTGAATGAATTCCTACGTTGCGTATAATTTTTCTCTTGTCTATCTTAATGTGCAAAAAATACACATGTTTAACTAAAAAATTATAATAAAATTTTGATTATATGGATATATAACTCTGGTGTAATAATCAATTTATTACATAAATGTATTTAATGTATTTCTTTACTAGAGAAGATAGTCGCCCATCCGGTATAAGTTAGCGACGCTGACTGCAGTGCCGTAGGGCCTATGTTCGAATCCTGGAAAAGGCATGGATGTTTGTAAATGTATAGTGCCTTGGAGGCCTGGGGGTACAGTAAATAGCCGTCGACCCGCAAGCCCTCTCATGTTGGGGGATGAGAGGTGGGAGCTCTTGAGCCTCCAGGGTGTCCTCCCTCAAAATTGGGGTGGAACCGAGTTAGACTGTCTCCCGAATGGTGCTCAGGACTACGGCTAACGCCAGGCGTACATCTAGCACCTTGCCATGATGAATTTCGTCGGCATGGATCTGACACAGTCTGGATCAGGTGGTATAAGAAACAACAACAGAAAGTTGTAAATCAATTGATGCTTCAGCATCAACGCACATTTTTTAATATTAAGTATGCAACTGGCTTCTCTTCATATTTTATTTAATAAGCCGATTTTCTTAATTTTTCATTCAACATTTTATTTAGAGGTTGAAGTCAAATAATGACATTTTTTGTTTTAAACTTGTTTATCTTACTTCAGATTTTGATGTGAGATCAAGGTTTATTAGAAAACAAATAATAAGAAGAACTATCATTTGCTTTGCTTTAGATTTTCTTACAATTTGTTTGAATGAGTATCAAACGGATTAATACATAATAAAAAATTTCCAACTTAATTCTTTAGTTTTTTTTAAAAGAGTAAAATATCTATAAAAAACTTTTACTGAAAACATTTTCATGGCAATTATTATTTAAAAAACATTTACTGGTTATGTAACTAAACTGAAACTAGCTGATATAGTTCCAAATATACTTTGCAATTATTACAACAATGTACAAAGTATATAAGTGAAGTAAAAATTTCTTCGTAAATAAATGCTTAAAAATTTGTTCATGAAAGAAAAAAAGTTTAGTTGAATGATTAAAAGGCAAATTAACTTCTATTGGCTCATTGAATGCAAATATGCTTCTACATAATAAAAAAATCTAAGAGCAAATTGTGAATAAGAATAGGAAACATATAAAAAGAGCTGAATTTTTTCAATATTGTTTGAATTCCATCATTAATGAAACAGTAGAAGTCTGATGTATTTCATCAGTCAAATTGTCATTGTCACTGTGTGAATAAGAATAAGAAACACATAAAAAAGAGCTGGATTATTTCAATAATATTTTAATTCCATAATTAACAAAACAATGGAAGTCTGACAGTACCGATTTAAGTACATTTCGGGCCCTAGGCGCAGAAAATCTACAGTCCCCCTTATCACTGGTGGATTGAAATTTATAACCAGAAATCTGGTTAAGTCCAGCTCATCCAGGCCCCCGGCTCCTGGGTACCCAATGGATAAACCGGCACTGAAGTTAGTTATCGGCACTGAAGTCAGTCAGTTTCATCAGTCAAATTGTCTTTTTCACCGAAATACATATGGAATTTGAATGATGGTTTTTATGTCAAACTTTATTTCGTTGAAAGAAGTGATGATTGCATCTGGAAGAAAATCGTAGAAAATAATAAATAAAGTTAGTTAGTTTTAATATACAGTCGAACCTCTATACAACAAACCTCTATATTGCGATTTTTCTATATAGCGAACTTTTTCCTGGAACCTTGCACATTCTACTATTTTCTTCGTAAAATAACCTTTCTATAGCGAAATGCATTTTCTATATAATGAACTTTTTTTTTTGAGATTCAATTTTTGTTCTTCCTTTTTTTAAAAGTATTTCTGAAAAATTTCTCTTTAACACATTTCATGGTGGTCAGTAATCTTGAACTGATTTTATTAGATCCTAACTCGCTGAGAGCAATAGAGTAGTGGACGTTTCATCCAAGAAATGCAACCTTTGACCCCCATTGCCCAGTTCATTAGAAACATCTTTATATCCTCTTTCGCCCTCAGTGTAGTTGTTCCGTGTCCTAATTATAAAATATGCATGTTTAATATTATTTGTATGCTTTAAATTATAGAATGTCCTTAAAATTCATTAATTTTAGTATAAAATTATTTTCTTAATATTGAAAATACAGTGAATTCTTCGACATTCTTTTTTCTTGTTTTCCTTGCAGTTTTTCTTTCTTTTTTGATGGGTAAGATATATAAAATAAATAAATATTAATTCACAAAAATGTGTGAATAATTACTTTTTTAATATATAGTGTTTATGAATTTAAAATTTGCTTTATGTGGTTTATAAAGTATATTAAAAGATGAACCTCTATATAATGAATTTTCCATATAACGAATTTTTTTCCCAGGATTTAGCGACTTCGTTATATAGAGGTCCGACTGTATTTTAATTTCTTTTTACAATATTCTAGCAATTTCCAAAAAAAATACAATTTTAAAGCTTTTATTTTTGTGAGAAAGATTCCTATTACAAAAAAAAAAAAAAAATCTATAAAATATGTAATTATGGTCCGAAATTTCAAACTATGATGTATGTAAATTTTAATTATATTAAATAAACTAAATTCTAAAATTGAAAAAAATGAACAAAATGAGATTAAGAGAAGTGAATAAAATTCATTGAAAAGTTGAGTAAAAATTTGCATCAGCTATATATAATAGAAAAGTTTGTCACTTAATGTTTTTTTCTTTCGTGAGGAAATACAATTTCTGCTTCTGTATCCCCCCATTTAATAAATGACCTGATACTTTTTTATAAATGACCGCGTTTTAAACTATTATCTATTAAATACTTTCTTTTGGAAATTCATACGGAATTTACTAAAAGTTATTGTGTGAAATGTGTGATGTTAAGACAAATCTCTTTGGAATCATATTGAAAAATGCCTGGAATCAGTGTGATTTATTTTAGCATTGTGTTACTTGTTTACTTTAAGAATTTTCCTTAGAATTATTTCCTCAGTTTAATTTTTTTAAAAAAAATTCCCAAGAAATATGCTAGAAAAATTATTAGATTTAAATTGTGTTAATAAAACAATTGAAAGTGTTTCGTATTTTATCTTCTATAAATATTATATTCAGGTAACCAGATCTTTAAAATATGCTTCAGTGACTATTTTAAAGATTTCTTTAACATATGTATACTCATTTACAAAATATTGTCTTTTTAATTTTGCAGGCACACTTGTATTATTAAAAAAAGTGTTTTTCTTTTTTTACAAATAGGAATTTAAATAAGTCATAGGAAAAGAGAATAGGAAATAGTATTGCTTCATTTATAATACATTAAGACAATGACTTAAATATTATTTTAAAGTTCTAAGTGTAAAATATTATCTGGAGAAATTTTAAATTTGAATTGACATTTCCACGAGAGCGAATCCAACAGTATTATGCTTAAACAAATATTAGAAAATAAAGTCTACGCATCATTTTTAGAATTATTAATTGCATTATCATAACAAAAAACAAATGCATCATAATATATCAGAGACATAAATCTTTTTTTTAAGTTTGTATATCCTCTCAACACATCCTAAATGCAAAAGTGCCAATCATCATTTTACAAAATTTAAAAGTTCATTAAAACTTTATTTGAAACTAAATAAAATTATATATACGTAGCAATATCTACAAGCCTTCTCTTAATTTTAAAAGACAGTTAAGATATATTTATTCTTTAGAATTCACCAGATGTTACTTAGTTTCATCTTTTTACACAGCATTATTTCGATGAAAACAACTTCTCGGTGTTTGTTATAATAAGCATAGCACACAGTTCTTTTAATAATTTTGTTTGTTTCTCATTCACGACTAAAATACTTTATACGTTTCTCAATTTAGTTCCGTATCTGAACTTTTATTGCTTCTGTACTTAGTCGTAAACACAAACCACGTAACTTTACTCAAACTCCGCGCTTCTCTTTTAAAATCAAGATTAAAAAAACAAAAAGGAGGAATTTCTGCTTATCAGTGATATGGAATACATTCTTCGCAGTCCCGTTAATATCTTAATAAGAACTTAAGCTGAAAGTGCTATCTGAAAACATGGCTTTATTACGTGTTTGGGAAAATCTTGTCTTTTCTCGAAAGCAGCAAGCCGAACCTTTTCTCTCCCCTCAAAAAATAAAGATAAAGCTATAATTTATGCGATCCACATTACCACAAATTTCAGAAGGCCGCCATTCACTTAATACAACAAAATACAGATGAATTATGCATGATTACTGGATAAAAGTTTTACGCTTTCCTCTTCTTCCCGTTTATTCTTTGCGCTCAGATTTTTTTTTCTTTCTTTTTATATTAAATGTCATAACTCATTTCTGGTCTGCGTGCCCCTGATTGGTCGATTTCGCTGTTATTTAAAAAGAAAGTGTTTCCACTCCGGCCTATTGTCATTACATGCGAGTCGTTGAAAGAGCAAATCACACTTTAGGAATTCACGTCTGTCTTGGGACTCCGCTTTTGGCCGCTAGAGGACGCCGCCTCTGTTAAAATTCTACCGTGATGCCAGATTTATTCTGTAAAAACCATTTATTTCGTCTATCTTGAGCCCGGATAAAGAGAAAAATGCGGGAAATAATTATATGATAAAATCTTTCTAACCCGGCCCGATTCGTTTTTATTCCAACTTTCAGTTCTTTTCATCATTTTTGGGGGGAAAAGAATTTAAAGCTGTTATTGGATAGGGAGCAAAGAAAAATAATTTCTTTTTCAAAGAATTTTAGTTTAAATGGAAATCGCCTTTCTCTTACGCTTTCATGCGGTTTGCGGCTCCACTTTTAGCAATTAATGAATATTAATTTATCAATCTCTCCAAACCACAAAAATTGTTTAAATATTCAGTCAGTTTTAAGATTTAAAATTTGTTAATTTTTTTCGTTCTAGCATTTGACGGAAATCACAAGGAAAATTAACAAAGAATTGAAAGTGTATTTCGGTAACATTTTAAAAATGAAAGATAAAAGAGTTTATTCATTGGTAAACAGGGAGTAAAGGAATTTTTTAACTCTTGAAATCATAGGAAAGTGGTGATATTCAAAGAAATTTTATTTTTGATTATGATTGCTTGAGAATCTTTGATAAAACGTGTTGATTGTGCTTAGTTAACAGATGAATTAAAAATATTTTACTTCTCAATAATGCAATATTTTAATAATTCGATTTTCTCCTATTTCAAAAAGATTTTTGCTTAAAAGTTTTACTTTTACAGATTTACTAGATACAGAACTATAATGTAAGACGAACTCTTAAGAAGCAACAGCTATATTTAAGTCATGAAATATTTAAGGACTGTAAAAAGTCTTTAAATATATATGTTAAAAAAAGAACATTCATGAATTTTTTTTAATATTCTATTATTAATTAATACTCGCATACTGAATCCTTTTTTCCAATTCATTAATTAAAAGTGTATGGGAGTTATGCATGAAAAAGTATTTATTTCACTATATTAATTATTTTCTTGTTTGCCAAATTATCAGTTACAATGTAGTACAGTTATGGGTTTCTAGGCTTCTCCTAATTTCTTTTTCAAATATTTCAAAAGAAACCGCGATCGCTAGATTTCCATTCCACCAAATGACAGTTTTAAGACTCAACTAAATTTAGTGAAAATAATTTTGTGTAAAAGTCTAAGTTATATCCGACTATGTTCGGAATCGTGATTTTAAAAAAGCACATAAATGGATAATTTTCATTATATTTAGTGTCACTTAGATTAGAATACGTGTATAAAATTGTTTTAAGTACATTATGACAAAAAAAAACAACACAATATTTTGGCAAAAAAAAATGAAAGAATAACCTTTTTTCAAAACATTCTCCTTTTATAAAAAATGCTTATATAATATAATATTTTGCTTATATAAAGTAAAGACTTCTCTCCTGAAAGTCTGAACTAGGAGTTTTGAAAAAATCACATTATTTTCAGAGTTACCACCAATTGAAATAATTATCGGCGTTTTTTTTCTTAAAATTTCTTTCCCCTCTATTGTAGTAAAATATGGATAAATACACTTCTAAGTTATATATTTTAAAAATTCTAGTTCAGCCTCTGTACAGAGGTCTGAGCTATATACAGACAAAATATTATTATAATAGTAGCATTTTCCATAAAAGGGGAATGTTTTGAAAATGGGTCATTCTATGTTCATTTTTTGTCAAAATATTGTATTTAAATAATTTTTTATTATAATAATAATCTTAAAACAAATTTATATACGTTTTCTAATCTAAGTGACACTAAATATCATAATTATTATACATTTATACGCTTTTGCAAAATCAGGTTCCGAACGTAGTCGGATACCTTAACTGAAGTTAGCACTTGAACTATATATATATAATGACTCCTAGAATAGTAATCTAGTTATCTGTGCTTCACCACGGTACTACAATAAAACTCTTTAATTATAAATTAATCACATAAATTATATGATATATCAGAAAATGCTCAAAATAAAATACTCGGACATTAGTGAAGTTACAAACCATTTAACATTCAGTCATCTTATGAAATTCATAGTATAAGCCTAGAAATTGTGTTAACACCCCAAAATTTGAATTTCTGAGGTAGCCTAGTGGTCAAGGTTACGGACTTGTGGATGGCGTGCCATGAGTTCGAGTTCAAATCCCACTGAAGATCCACCGTGTAGAGGAACTAATGCTCTTTAAATCTGTCGAGGCTCTCAAAACCTTCTCGTTGATGTGATGGGGAAGTTAGGAGATGGGGTGTCAGAGAGAGAGAGAGAGAGAGCTCAAGTGTTACCTCGTTCAAAATCAAGAGGTCGGTCTCTAGTGTCCATCGTGTTATTTTATATTGCAACGTTAATAAACCCTCACCGAAAGATTAGCATTTCTAAATATTTAGCAGTTGAAAATCTAATGGGTGGGATTATTTAGTAATAATACTTTCATATATCAGAAGGTATCCGAACACATTGGAAGTGACCAAATTCGGTCAAGACAGATATTTTTGTTTTTTATTTTATTGAATAGAGCTATCTTTTGGCTTTTTACGAAACATACATTGTTTTGTTTCTACGCTACATAGAGGCCAAATTACAATAAATTTCATAAAGTTAGAAAAACCGAAAGTGGGTCTTTTATGTACCAGAAATGGGCATTTAAATTGCTCAAAATCTATCATGGTGATCCTGATGACTCAAAATATTACGAATGTATTATTATAAAACATTTTGAACTTGATACTTATGTTATTTTCTAGAGAATGTACTAAAATATTTCTTTTTGTATGAATACTTTTTGAGTTATGGCTTGTTATTAAAATAATGGTCTCATAAAGAATGTAGCCTTTCTTACAATGTTTACTCAATCAGCGGTAAAATGTTTAAATTTTAATAAAACATTAAAATATATTTTAGTGCATTTTCTAGATAAATTCATCTAATTTGTTTTAGTAATACTTTTACATGTTGTTTATTACTTTTTCTTTAATTGCTTTGAAGTTTTTCGAATACATTGCTAAAATTTCACTTATAATTGTAATTTTTTTTTTAAAATTCAGGTAATTTATTTTAAATATTGTTAGTTAAATAGTAGTATCTATCGGTATTGAGCCATAAAAAAAGCATTTATAATGTTTAAAATTGTTATCTTGTTAAAAAGTGCTCCAAATGTGTTCGGATACCTTAAAGTGAAGAACAGACTTAAATTTAGGTAAAATCACTAAATATTAAATATAACATTCAAATTAAAACCACGCTTCCAAATTTGGCTGCAAAATTTTTTGCATATCTAAAAAACAGAGTTAAATTTCCAATTACTATACATGTATCGATAGCGTATGAAAAAAAAATAAATTGAGGCTTTGCAACTTTGCCCCAGATTTAAAAAGACAACGTTTACATATTTCTATTTGTCAAAATGGGCGTGGTTCATAAGCTGATTATTTTTTAAAAATCATTTTAAAGTACTTCTAATTCATATAATGGCTTGTATGTTATATCATTGGAAAGGTCCACATTTGGAGATTTTAGAAATATCAAAAACTTAAATCGATTTTCAAAAGGTTATTACCCTACTGACTGCTCTTAAGCAAAAAATAAATATAAAAATAAATTAATTAGAAAAAAAAAGATTTTATAACATCTGAATTTTCCAATGTGTTTCTGGTTCAGATTAAAATGTAAAATATAATTATCTGTTATGTTAAACGAAATCAAATCACACAAAAGTTTTGTAACAAGACTTAAAATAAATATCGTGATATATTGAAATTTTGTATGTGAGCTTTATTTAGCCTTATGAAAGGGTGAAGGACTTTTTAAAATTAGAAGGTAGTAACAATTATTTGCAGTTCAAAAAGTCCGGATGCAATACTTACTTTGATATTCGAAACTATTTTATTTCATAAAACTTAGTTTCGTGTACGTTATTTCTAAGCTTTAAAGATAGGTCATTTTAAAAATGGTGATTATATTCGATTTAATACAAGAGTTCTTAACTAGAAATCTTCGAGAGAATATCCAGAGAGAGAAGGAGAGAGAGAAGGAGAGAGAGAGAAGGAGAGAGAGAGAGATCTTAGAGTTTGCATGAGAAAAATTCAACCCAGCTTTTTGATTTCAGGATCAACTAATTAATAGTATTTCTTATTTCCCTTGCTGTATAATAAATATGTACAATAAATGAACACTGAATTAGCTGCATTGCTTAATCTTTTTATTTAAACATTTTTCAAAGTTACAAATTTTATTTTTATTTGTAAAAACTAAATAAAATCGTACTTGGTAAGAAGTATTTTTTGTGTTAACGAATTCAGAATATGAGAGCTATCTTTTTTGCTTTACTATTATTAAAATGCTATTTGTTTAAATATTAATATTGGCACAAATTTTTTCTGTGCCATGTTTTTATACATAAAGATATTCAAATACGCAGATATTATAGTCAAGAAAGTGTCTTTGAGAGGATTATACGTGAAGAACATTTTGGCTTTTTAAAAATGGAAAAATGGTTAATGAAGCAAAAATATTAGGACATTTTAGTTGGGAGCGATATTGGTTTGAACCTGAAGATTCTAAGTAGAAATGAAATAACAGTAATAATTTTGTAATAAATATGAACAACTTACTGAGAGAAATTTCAATTGTAATGTATAGTATTAGCTCCATGTTATTAAGAAAGTTTATCTAAAAATATAAGATTACATTAACAGATCCAGTTACCGAATGTGACAAAAATCTACAAAATATTTGACAAAAATATGTTTTATAATCCAACAGACAGTTCTATGAATAATTGAATTTCTATGAAACTTCTGTATTTAGCTCAAAGGATATGAAATTGTATTCATTTTCACACTAAATGTGTATAATTTTCCAACATGTTACATTTGCAAAGGATGTACGTTTGACGCCCATTAAGTTCAACACAGATTTTCTCTATGCTCTATCTTTAGCATAAAACTTTTGAATAATGTGTGAAGAGCAAGGTAGATATGCATTGAAATGTTTCGATCAATACACCACTTCTTTGAAGATACGATTCAGTCTGTATGCTAACTGTTGTCTTTCTTATTATCAATATGAGGGAAAAGATTGGCAACATTCATAATAAAATTAAAGTGCATTACCTCAAGAGAAAAAATAGTCTCGTTTACCTCAGTACATAAATATTTTTCCTTTCACATTCAAATGAGATTACCACTTTAGAAGTTTTGAGACAATTTTTTGTTGACAAAAATTAATAGATTATTATATACATGGGGAAACGTCTTGATGTATGGGAATGCAAATTCTGGTTGGCAATATCCAAATGCAGGGGCGGTTCTAGGGCCGGACAAACCGGACCCCTGCCTGAGGCGGCAAATTCTAAGGGCGGCATTTGGATCGAATTTGATTATTATATACTTTTGTTAGAAAGAATTTAATATATTTTTCAAACATTATTGGGTGTGAATTTAATATTTCATTTACGTGTCTTACTTTCTTATTTTGCATTTTGTATGTTTAATGTCAGTTTTATGTTGAAATTTTGAGTTCGAGGCAGGAGTATATGTTCAATCATGAAATTTGATTAGTTAACACATCTTTCACTAGTAACTTTCTCCCCATTCCTTTCACCCATACGACGTCCGATGTCAACTATCCAAAAGGGGACAGGAGCAATAAGAGTTTTTTGTAGATAAAGACTCACAGAAGATGTTTTATTTTAGTCTTGAGAGTATAGAAATTAAAATGAACGTTTGTGACACCCGCCATCAGTGGACTCTTTTTAGAAGAAATTGGCATGCTGAAATGGTTGATTCATTCTTTTACATTTTACTCGTTTTAAATAATAAATATGTCCTTAATTTCGAAATTTTTTGTATTTGACTTAAAGTAATATGTATATATGTTAAGTATTCTAGTAGAGTTGGCCGGTGTTGGATTGTTGTCACATCTGGTTTATTGAAAATTCTTCGGAGTAACTTTTCATCCTTTTATTTAAAAGCACATATCAATATATTAAAACACAATTGCTGTACATTTTCACATTGAATAGAGAAACTTTCGACGATTACCAAGTAAAGCAGACAACGACCAGCAGTTATTTACATTTTTACACGATAAAGGCAAGCAAATAAAAGAGGGCGATTACACAAGATTTTTGCCTTTATACCAAGCAGTGCAAGCGCGTGATTATTACGTATTAGTAGTTCTGATTGGCTAGAATGGGCGGGACAGGAATTTCGGACTAGCCGATTACGATTAAGAGTACAATGTTACTTTTAAACCAAAGATTTAGTTATTTTAAATTTTAGTACAAAGAGTTAATAAAAAGAATACTAGAGGGAATTATTATATATATACACTGGTGTGCAAAAATTAAGGACCAGACGGTTTTTTCAATATAACTTTGTACAAAAGCTTTCCAAATCAACACAATTAATATCGTAAGATCCTCAATACGTAAGGACATGTGTAATATGTAAGCAAAACTTACTAAAAGAGAGACCAGATGGATAAAAAGAAGCTTGATTGAAAAAGTAGCATGGAGTGCAATGCGACTGAAGGCCGAAACATCCCTGTGATGGGTGTCCAGCAAGAAACATCCGGTCTTTAGTAGGGGATATGATCTCCCCTGACTGCTAGGCAGGTTTCACAGCGTCTGCCCATGCTGAGAATGAGGGTGTCAATGAGTTGTTGAGGCATTGCTGCCCATTCGTCTTGCAGCGCCAATCGAAGCTCCCGAATCGTTACTGGTGGTAAGGTACGAGCTGCCAAGAGTCTGCCTAGAAAATACCATACATGCTCGATGGGATTGAGATCCGGAGATCGTGCCGGCCAATCCATACGTTCAATATCCTCACTCTCTAAGAGCTGTTCGGCAGCTACTGTGCGATGACATGGTGCATTGTCGTCCATGAAAAGGAACTGCAGACCCATAGCACCTCTAAAAAGACGCACATATGAATGAAGAATCTCGTTACAATAACGGGTCCCGTTGACTGAACCTGCGTCGAAGATGTGAAGGTCTGTACAACTACCAAGCATGATGCCTCCCCAAACGAGAACACCGCGACCTCCATACCTGTCCCTTTCAATGATGTTCGAGGGATGATTGCGGCTTCCCCGCTCTCTCCAGATGAGTATGCGATGAGAATCGCTACTCAAACTGAATCTGCTCTCATCTGTAAAGAGTACTCGTCCCCATTCATTGTCTCTCCAATTCCGGTGTTCCCGCCACCATAGAGAACACCTTCTCCGATAGGCAGGCGTTAAAGGTACACACCGTACAGGGCGTCGTGCAAACAGACCACCACCGTGCAGTCTACTGGCAACGGTAAAACGCGATATCAGTCGTCCAGTCGCCTGTGTCGTGTGTCTAGAGATTTCTCCCGCTGTCTGTCGCCTGTTTCTCTGGCCTGTAAGACAATGTACCGATCATCTGCGGGTGTGGTTCCTCGTGGACGACCACTACTGAACCCCCGGATAGCTGTTCCTGTAGTTTGAAATTGTCTCCTAAGTCGTGAAGCGATGCTGTGAGCAATTCCGAACTCTGCAGTCACACTGCGGCCTTCCTCCAACTTCCCAATGATTCGACCTCGGGTAAAAGCATCCAGATGTCGTCTAACAGATTGATTATTCACCATTTCTCGCTGAGGCAGCAACTCGGTGTGATTTTAACTGCTATACGGCGTGCAATCTCTTTGCCAGAAATACTGATCTTACACCGACAGCATGCTTTATACTACTCAGACACTCCCCCATTACGTCTAACTGCATATCTGCGCATGTGCTACCGTGCATCACCTTACTTAAAACTCCTGATTGGTCTTTCTGTCCGCTCTGCCTCTTCGTTCAGCTGATATGCTAATTTTTCGACTTCGTCCTTAATTTTTGCACACCAGTGTATATGAAATATTGTTATGCTGCCTTTTTGTCCATGAGAATTATTCAAGTTTTATAGGCGTGTATCTATGTGAACAATTTATCTTTTTAATTATAATTTTTTGCTTTGGAGGGAGGGACGGCATTTTCCATTTTTGTCCAGGGCGGTAAAACTGTTAGAGCCGGCCCTGCCAAATGAAGACAACTTCCTCGACGGTCAAAATCTCCTTTTTGGGGGGATCGACAGCAGAACGGACATATGTTTACATAAAAGGGCATACATTTGTACCACAATAAGACGTCTACAGCACTAACTGAGGGTGGAACAGGCTTCTAAACGAGTTACAAAGTAACATTTACGGTTACAGTTATAAACACAGTCTGTTACAACGTATAATTAGAATTCTTAAAAAATCGCATAAAGTAGTCCAAAAAACTATTTTAGTATTGAATTCATAAATTTTCCATATATGTAAGGTGGAAGTCAGAAAAATGAAGGACATCTTAGATGCTTTTCCTTGCTACTTTTCAATAGTTTAAAATGTTGAAGTTCATCGTAATATTGTGCTAGTAATTTTCTAGAATAATGTTAGTTTTTGATTAGTTCAAATTATATATATATATATATATATATATATATCCACCCATGATATAATGTATTTTGAGTTTTCATGTCCGTGGAACTCATTTTGTATAGCTTCGTTAAACTTCCAGATATTTATGGTGTTTTTAAGAAAAATTCATATATTTGGATAGAAGGATATATTAACGTGAGATAAAAGGCTGAAAATTTTTTTAAATGGTTAAAAAAGAGAACTTAAGTTTATTTATTAAACTTTTAACGATAAAAATTTAATTTATTTCTGTAAAAACATTTTTTTGGTAGAAATACGTCAATTTTGAATTTCCCCATGGTTAAAGTCCTTGATTTTTGCATATAGTGTGAAATACTTGTACAATAATCTCAATAAATTTCTTACGTAGAGTGCAAACGTACTGTAAAAATAATATTTTGTGATATAAATTTTTATTGTTGCAGTTGACTTATTTTATTTGTATCACATATTTGCTGCTAATACCTGAAATCTAAACTATTTTGTGTAATTAATGGAAGAAGCATATTTATTCCCAGTGGTTGTTGAAATACAATAAAAACAGAGAAATTTTTATTTCTGATGCATCAGTTTTTCTATTACCTTTTGTCAAATATTCTTACTGAAGTGGAAAATACAAATATACATAATATTTAACACTAGATTGCCCAAGGAAGTCATTTTGGCCTATTTTATTTAGAAAAACGATTGCGTATGTAATGCACAATTTCTTAGAAGTTTTTAGAATATATACTTTTTACAAGTGGAATAAATTTTTTTTATTGTTAATATTTACTAATAACTTGTTATATGACTGTAAATTATATAAAAAATATTAAGACTTAATTTTAAACAAATTTATTAACGCATTAATCATTTTTTCACAATGAAGTCATTTTGACTGCTTTTGGGCAATATAGGTCTTTGTAGTGTTAATTTAAGGCATGGCGTTCTTCAATTATTACACGATACTTTAGTCTTGATTTTTTTTATCAGTCGTTAAATAATTTGTCAAAGTCGTTCAGTGCAATTTTTTCCTTATGAATAAGTTATCGTAGAAATATTAATAATTAGGATGTTTCTAATTCTATTTTGTAGATTCTAAAAGTTTTAGTATTTGCTTTTTCAATATAATTATGATTATTTTCACCATTTTATGTAAATATTTAAAACAGGAAAGTGTTCTGCATTTATGATGTCCTGATTCTGCTGAAATGAACTTTCAAGAGAAAGATTTATATATTCTTTCTCTTGTAGTTACATTCAAGCAAATATTCTTCTTTTACAAAAATACTTTTTTCTTTTAAATTTGAACAATTTAATTCGATTTTATGGAAGAGGGAATTATAGTAACTTGACAAATTTAGGACAAATCATGAGGAAGGGGTGTAAGAATTTCATCGCATAAATCAAAGGGCTGTTAACTGAAAAAAAGCAGAGCACTTCATTAACGCTAATTTATAGAACACAATTTATCCAAAGAGAGAAAAGATAATGAGAGAGGGAGAACACACTGATTCTTCTTGTACTCAAATATGAGACAGATTTTTTTGAAATTCTTAGAAAGACATTTCTTAGTTTTATAAAAAAATATCAAAAAAATTTTTTCTGGTTTGTTGAAGATACGACTCTTGTAATTTATTTCTGTTTTATGGTTGAGTATTAAATATCGTAGTAATTGTTGATTATTTGAATAATTTTGTGTTAAAATTCGAGAAACTAAATATGAAATTAAATTTGAAGTAAATTCTTAAAAGAAAGTGTTTTCTTTATCATTGATTATAAAAGCCAAATCTTTGGAAAATGATAAATTGCTTTTGATTCGAATTATCTTTTACAGAATGAGTCAGTGTAACTAGTTATCGTTTGTGATTTTCAAATAAGGCGCGTATGTGCGGCCGAGCGAACAAAATCCCAAAAATTTCGCAGGGGTTTGCAATCCACGAATAAACAGTTTATTACATTCTGATGGGTAGTTCTGCAATAATAAGCCATTACTTTTGGATATTTTTAGTCCGGACTTTCTGTATAATATGAATAATATAATGGGTTATCACATTGCTCCGAAAATATTTGCTACTAATAGCATATACTAAATCGTTATACATCTAAAGAAGTTAAGCAAAAATTGAAGTATAACCATATAGTTAAAGTCATGACTAGTAGGAACTAATATATACATACATAATTTTTTTTTCATTTAAGCGAATTTCGTAATCGACGGGGCTCACATTCTTTCCAGTAAATGGAATCCTATTGAAAAAGACAAAAATAGTTTATGCCATTATTTTTTTAGGAGGGGCACAGATGAAACAAAGCAATAAGTTTCCTAAGAAAATAAAAATTAGCCCTCTCCGTAAAAAAAAATCAAAGCCTCGCATACACCACAGCACGATAAAACAATAATCGAACAATGTTCGTTTTCTGTTGAGTAACCATAGCAACGTATAAAATGATGTTCCGAGAAAGGGGAGAAGGCGGTCCAAGAAATGATAAAAAGTAACGTAAAAAATTCTATTCGTTTGGAAATTTTTTTTTTTACTATTATCATTCTTTTTGACGGATGATGTGATGGCCATTTGGGAAATGGGAAATAGAAAAGTAAATATTGATTGAAAAAGCATGAAATCTTGAGGGACCCAAAGCAACATCGTGAAATTCCAGTGGGATCCAGATGAATGGTTAAGAATGAAGTCCTTGCAAGATCAGTGGTGTATGTTTTTCCAAACAGAAGGAAATGCTTACTGTGCAAATACTTACTGGAAATGCTTACTATAAAATAATTATACAGTGTTTTCACTCAGTAAAATTAAACATACAAAAATTTTTTTTACTATGAAAAGCTTTAAGTTGTAAAACAGTCTTAGTGAGTGGTGGCAAACCGGAGCTTCCTTTATTAATATAGGTCTTTGAATAACTTTAATTTTCGCAAAAAATAAACTATATTTCAGCTTATTCATACACTCCTATTCATTTTTGGTTCATAGAAAAAATAATGTTAACTGATAATTTAAAAAAAAGAGAACTCAATTTATAGTGAGGTTAATAGTACTTAAATATCTGTGTATATATATGATTTTGTGTTTATACTCGCAAATGAGATCTATATGAACGACATTTGTGAGCATGTTATCGTTCATATGCGAGACTAAAATATGTATTGGTCTTATCTTCATTCGAGAACTTGGAATTAATACGATTTACAATTAAAAAGGTTTTTTTTTAAAAAATATTTAGCACAAATTTTTAAAATGTGTCCTTATGAAATTCTAAGCAAATTAGAATGAATTTGATAGTAAATATTCTTTTTTTGGGGGGAGGGGGTTCTCTTTTTTCATCAAAATAAAACTCTTTTAATGTAGAAACACTGTGTGAGATAATTAATAAATTATAAGTCAACCCTTTTTGAACATAATCCCTTGACCCTTTTACTTTCCATACACGTTTTGAAGGAAAGTTGAAATAATACTATGTGCTACAATGGAATACATTTATAAGAAATATCGATCTTAAATTGATATATTTTTTAAGAACATCATTTTGCAGAAGTAATGTTTCACTATTAATTTAAAATATATTAACTATTTTTCATAAACTGCAGCAAATAATCGCAGTCTTAAAATTAAATAAATTTTTGCTATGTTTATTAATTTTTTAAAATTGAAATCTGACATCAAGATACCAAATTAGATATCTCATTACAAAAAAATTTAATTATTTACAAAATAAGTATTTAAATTCTAAAGTATAAGTTGTCAATTAAGCAATTGAACTCTGTAGAAAAAGCCTTGTGTGTGTTCACATGTCAAACATTTGAAAAAAATGCGCCAAATTTTTAAATTTCGGGAAATGAAAAGCTAAAACATTACACGTATTTCCACTTTCAAGGAACGATTTTTGGATGGCATATACCATTTTGCTTTTAAGGAAATCAAATACATACGTAACTTTTTTATACCTCAAGTCCTAGAAAGCAAGTAAGTAATAGAATGGGCGAGCGGTATGGAAGAAAAAAAATTATATAATATTTTTCGGCTCTCACGCGATACTCTGTGTTGGATGAAGAATCTCGATTTCTTTTTTTACGTTTGCACTTTTCAATATTTCTTAAAATTTCTTTTTTTTTTGTTGTTTCTAAGTTTTCTATTTTGATTTTATCTGAATTCAATGGAAGAGGATTTTGCTTGGTTTTTATACTTTCCACAGTTTTCGAAAGAAATATTATTTCTCGATAAAGATGATAGACTTTTTTTCTAAAAGTTTGCATCGATTCAATAGGAAGCTTATTCATTTATTTATTTATATAGGAAGTTTACTTATTCCTTTCGATTAGACCAAATAAAATTTTGAAAGTACAGTAAAGAGCAATTGATGTAAGTACAGAAATGTCATTTAACCCCTAAAGGGGTCAATTGTTTTGCCCAAAATGTTCCAAAAAAGGCGCATTTTTTTATTGCATATAACTTAACAGAATGCGAAAATGTAAGCATTTTATTTCAATTTTCTACTTTAAAGTTTTTTCACACTATTCATTATTTTATAATTCTGGAACACAAAACCACAAAATGGTTGCTTTTTATAAGTACACTCTGCATGCTATGAAAATAATTCATATATATCTTAAAAGAATTTCTCTCATACTTTCAAAAAAATTTCATGCTCGTAACTTTTTTTCAAACGGTTGAGGATTTTTAATGTTTGTGCATGTATATATATGCATGCACAATTGGAAGCAAGGTGCAGTGCTAAGTCTTGCATTTCCATGGGGAGAGAGATAATATCGGCTTTTTTAATACCTTCCCATTCTTATTTCTTCTCAAAAAACAAATTGCACATCGCCTTGCCAGTCCCTGTTCTTTAACGAACATTTTTAAGAATCTAAATTCCTGCCTACAATGAAAAATTCCCACCTTCCTCACAAAGAAAAAACTTGATGAGATTCTTTCAGTAACATGGTCAAACTGCATATCTTAAAAACACTAGCGTTAATAGTCTCCCTATAAGAATTAAAAATATGTGCAAGTCAAAGATAGAAAGAAGAAAAATATCTGTGCCCGTACAGCACATGAGAAAACCGGTGGTGACTAGCTTTCTATAGCCCATACGGTGTACGGGAAAACAAGATAAGGGGTTGAAGTTATTCTTAAAAAATGCAGGTTATTTCAGGAATCTTTTTGAATACTTTGACTATTTTATGACCTAAGCAGCAAAGAAGCTTGATGGAAACAGTACTTGCTCAAAAGTAGGGAATTATAATTAGGTAAGATCTTATAATTTAACGGGAAGTTTATCAGCTTTATCTTCATTCCCTGCCACAATTAGATACTAAAGTAAAAACGAATAGTACCAATATTCTTTAAAAATGAAAAGGAAAAACAAAGTAATTTAATAAAGCTAAGGATATAGAGAAAAATTGAATATGTGTAAATCTAATGTGGTCAATTATTTTTATTTTGATATTTTATTTTATCTATTTCGAACTGTATATCATCATATTAAGTTGAATACTGGTATAAAATCGTACTTTAATGCTTATCAAATGTTATAAGGAAAATTATGTTAAGTTAGTCAAAAAAAATATTTAGAAAGTGAAATTTTTGTAAATTGTCAGGCTTTTTAATTACTTTTCTTTTTCTTATCCGCTTTCTGAAATAAATGACATTTAATAACTATTTCAATTTCTGCCGTATTAAAGAATTCAAAAGAGACTTTTTAAAACGCCAATATTTGGATTGTAAATATTTTATTCAATTTTGCATGCGCATTCATTAAATCTCAATAACCATGCAGATTCATTACAGTTAAATTTTAAGTAACATCACTTAAGTGACTTGGGATTTTTTAAATTTAAATCATTATAAGGCCAATTATTTTAAAGGGGATGGACTACATTATATCATGGACTACATGTTATCGGATGTTATTCTATGTTCCAAAATACAAGGTAAAAATAAAAACTTTAAATTAATCTTCTTTATTGTCAAGTTTTAAAAAAGTAACTCTTACTCAATGATATAACTGTGTAAATTTAAAATTTTTAATGCTTTTTTTTAATTTTTAACTTTTTTAAAAATTTAGAAATAGAAAAAATGCATACGTTTATTAGGTATTATCCTTCATTCAAGATAGTAATTTTTATAAATCATGTGTAATATCTAATAGACTTGAAAAACATTTTACAGAGAAAAATGTAAGAACTTAATGATTCTTGACTTTTTTTCCTGTAAGATGCTTTCTTTTTACATGGATATTGTAGGATAATACTTTTTTTGGTACCTAGTTATATCTTACTTTAAAAAATAGCCTTACAAAATCGTCAAAATGAAGTATGAAAATACTTTTTTAAATGTTTCATTGAGATTTATTCTATGTATATCGCTCTAGGTAGCACATTTAGAAATAAAATAATACTATAATTCTTTTTTGTTGAAATTATACAATTTTCTTTCTCAAACCACTAGAAATTAAAACTAATAATAGTCAAGAAAGAGAGGAGCAAGAATTTCTTTGAATGTGCATCAGAAATAAGTAACTCAAAGTTCCAAAAAGAAATACCTGTTTTCCTTTTGGTAGTATATCTGAATATTATTTTATATTTATCGAAAAAACTTCACAAATTTCAAGAATACTTTAAAACAAATTACTGAAGTTTTTTTTTCTCAGATTGAAACAGATCTTCCAAATAAAAACCGTGATTTTCTTTTCATTTTCAACAGTAAGATTATTTGTGGAACTGAGCATTTGGTGTTAGGCTTACAAAAGAGACTTGAGTAAATTTTGAAAGGAATAGCTTTGATATTTTTGTTGATGCGCTTAAAAAAGTATTGTTACAAAAAAAAAAGGAAAGGAAAGAAAGAAAAGAAAACCCCGATGTGTTTTAATAAATTTTTTCACAGATAATGTTTTAAGTTATTTATTAAACATTTTTTTATATAAAAATATAAAAATTACTTAAAATGGGGTGCAACATTTCATGATAAAAAATGTCATCAAATTTAATTCCATTAATTAAAATGTTTTTTTTTATTTATAATATTTTACTGCCATTTCTTTCTTTTAAATTGTTAAAAATCACAATAATATTCATACATGCTTTTATAACATTACCAATTATTACTGAGCTATAATTAAGCAATTTATCTCAGTAAATTCTTCGAAATGTACATATAATTAAATTAGTTTTTAATGAAACCAGATATCAATCGCAAAACCAGAGAACTCTCTGTCATAATACTTCAAAGATTCAAAATTAAAAAAAGAAAACATATTTGTCTTGTGTATCCCCTGCAGAACATCTTAAAAGTTGTAATTTAGATTTAAAATGAGTATAATTATGTTGTAATGCTATTAAGACCTCTTTCAATTCTTTTTTATCAGACGATTTAATTATTCTATTTTAGAATCAAATAATTATTTATGACGTGGAAAAAATAATCGAAAAGAAGAATTAAGATCTACAACATCAACAACAGCAAGAAGAAATTTAAGGTGTTCGTTTTTTTTATTCTTGATTCATTTTAAGAATGGTGTATGCAATCGTTTAATGCTGAGTGATTGGAACATTCAGGTCCAGATGTTCTTGACACATCATATTATCGTTAAGTCCATCACGCAATGTCGTAAATATACTTATTAAAGAACCAAGTTTGGCATTGAGTAAAAAAAAAAAAAAGAATATTTTTCCTGTTACGTGTTGAGATGGAGGTATGTCCGCAATTTCACGGTTTCTTGATTGGTGTCTTTTTGAATAACATCTTTATTGATTCCTTTGGGTTTTTTTCCTTTTTTTTTTATACAAATATCTTTTTACATTGCCTAAATCTATGAGAAATACTTGGATAGAATTTCCTAGGCCACATTTATGCATCAAAATATTTTTTATGTATAAAAAGATGTTTTTTACTTATTATACATATAAAATTATTTTACGTAACACGACAAAGTTAAATAAGTTTCAATCACATGTAATGAAACTTATTGTGATGATAGACTTGAATAAAAGTCAATGTTCATTCCATGTACCTTAAAATCCGGCGTATAATGTGCACTTTTAACACAAAAAAAGGACATCGAAATTTACGGGTACGCGGTATACGGAGGGTATAAAAATGACAGCTTCAAAAATAAAAAAAAACAGATGAGAAAAAAAATTAAATTTCTACGTAGATCAAAATACTATATATCTGCAGTACCCATTTAAGCTCATTTCGCACCCTGGGCGCAGAAGATCTGCAGGCCCCCTTGGCCCTGGCGGATCGAAATTTATAACCAAAAAATGGGGTTAAGTCTAGCTTATCCGAGCACCTGGGAGCCTAACGGATAAACCGACTCTGTGTTAGAAATGACATACCTAATGAAGTTAAAGGGTTCTGATTCTAATGTTATACTATTTTTTCAAAATCCTGAGATAATAGCTCGAATAAATGACTCAAAAATATACGAGCATTGTACAAGCACACTTCTGGTTCCTTTGTAAAAAAAGAGGTGCGCTTTCTTCAGCGAATCTACCCAAAAATTAAAAAAAATGTAGATAGAAAGTATGGGTGCGTGCTATACGGCGGATTTTACGGTAAATACATACGGGGCGTCCCGTAACTCAATGTTACCCAGCCATTTTCTCGCCCCGGAAGAGTCAAAGTTTGATAATTTTACCGCGGCTTAGGGGGAGGGGAGGTGGACTGCTTATATTTTAGATTGTTTTGGCTTAATAAAGGCAACAAAATGTTAACTAAAGTTACTAAATATGGCTTCAGATTAAAATACAATTGCACCGAAAAATGAATATAAAATGATTAAACATGAAATATAAAATTATTTCTGTGGAAAGTTGCACAAATCCGAGAGAAATACACCACAGTAAGTAAAATGGAAATATTTTAATGTCCCCCCCCCTCCCTTGGGCAGCCCTGTACCATTTTTTCCACGAATTGGCTCTGGTCAGCGGCTCGGGTTTTGAGAACCACTGTCGTAACTAAATGTCAAGTGGGCATGGGGTGAAAGGGGGAAGAGGTCATATCAGCAATGAGAAAAAAAAATTCATAACTCTTGCTAAGTGATGACTTGCATATTTTTGAAAATGCAGAAATTTGACATCTTCCTCCACATCATTTGGTACTGGGATCACAAATCTCAAATGTTTACAGCAATTTTTTCAGAAACGTGATTTTACATAGCCGTAGTAACAAATCGAACAAATTCCTTGCGGGTTTAGTTAAAATTATGTAGTTTGAAAAAAGGATGCTCCTAGAAAAACCTACATTAAAAAAAAGGTAATTTATTTCAAGAAATGACCCATTTAGTTAAGATTCCAAAATGGTACAACCCTTATTACTTTTCTATCCGCAACAATTATTGCTAATTTTTTAGTTCACTAATGAATTAAAAAAATAGCACATGTTTTGCTCGTTTTGTAACTGTGATTAATAGCTCGGCTGTGTAAGATCACATTAATGAAAAAAAATCATTGTAAAATAGTGAAATTTGTGATCGCAGTACCTAATGATGCGTTGGAAGGTGTCAATTTTCCTTATTTTTATAAATATACTAGTCGACATTGAACTAAATCAGTGTTCCCCAACCTTTTTATCGTCACGGACCAGAGTTGCCAGAAGCTTATGTAGCAAAGTAGCACGAAGAGGGAAAAAAATAGCGAATCGATTTTCACTTGCAATTCATAAATATAATTTCTTTAATTTTGTAAAACTACATTAAATGCTTTGATTATTTAATTCATTTAAAATACATTCAAATTCTTCCTGCTAAGTATCGTGATCTGCAATGTCTTTTTTATAAATATCTTAACTATATGGAAGCATTTGGGGCGACGGAATGAAATCAACGCAGCAAGTCCCTTATTCTTCCAAAGTCATTTTGATTCTAAGAATTGACTCTTAACAGTTCAATGCACATTCGATTCCTTAGTTTTGTCTTTGTTGACGTCGCTCTCGAAAATACCCTTCCCACAGTGGCATTACTTATGAGTAGGCTGTCAAGCTTTAAACCAAATGTAGCTAAATCTCTTAAAAACGGATTTTCAACTGCTTCTTTTATATTAAAAATGTGACACCAAAATAATGCTCCATCATTTATAAGCTCAGATTCTGGATGAAAAACATCTTTCAAAGTATGTTAAAAAATTTTCTCCATTGACTCTCAACATCCAATTTATATAGGTCTGCTAATTCTAAAAGCGGGTCGTAAGAAGGACGATTTGAATTTTAAAAAATATGAGGGGAAAAATTATTTATCTTTTTAAAAGTTACATAATTTGAAGGGATTCGGACTAAAAGTTGCTCACATGAAGTCTTAAGAAAATTATGAAATCTTTGATAGATTTATTTTGTAGATTCTGGAGAAATTATTTTACCTTTGCTTGTCAGTTTATTCAAAAAGACATATACAAAATCAACTTCCTTCTGCGTTTCGTGTCTTTTCGAAGTTTCCCCATGTTTTCATTGACGGCTCAAGTAACCAAATTTCCTTTGGTGAATTTTCCCAAATAAGTCATTTATTCGAACTTGTTCCAATTCTTTTATGTGTGGTTAAAAGTAGCAAAAAGTAGTGATACCATCAAATGTAGTAGCGTGAAATTTGCTAGAAATAGCAATAGGATAACAAAAGTAGTGAAAAGTTTTCAAAAGTAGCAAAATTCACGAAAAATCGCGAATCTGGCAACACTGTCACGGACCGGTCAACGTTGGATAATTTTACCGTGGCCCGCTGAGGGGGAAGACGTTGATTGTTTATATTTTAGATTGTTTTGTTTTAATAATTTTATTTTAATTGTATTTAAATGTGCCTTCAGAATAAAATATAGCTACACCAAAATTGAATATAAAGTGATTAAACAAGGAATATAAAGTGGTTTTCATAAAAAGTAGCCCAAACCCAAGAAAAATGTGCCTCAGTCAATAAAATAGAAATAATTTAATATTTCTTGAGCAGACCAGTAGTATTTGATCCGCGAAATGGTGCCGGTCCGTGGACTGGGGGTTGGAGACCACTGAACAAAATGATATAGAAATTTTTTCTTAATTTTTCCTAGAGCTGGTATATCTATCCCTACTCTTTCACCTCGTCTCGACTGGACGTGTACATTTCATATTTTCACAAATTGTATTTTGGGCAAATTCTTGTCAACTGTAATTTTTTCTTGAAAAAAATATAAAGACGGTTATAATTGTAAAACAAAATGTTGAAAAGACAAAAGTTGATGATAAAAAGTATCTTGTAAGTGTGCGTAACAGAGATAACAATGGAATATCAAACTGATCACAATACAGAAACTATCTGCACTTGAAAATAATTTTTCAAATGATAATAATTTTCATGAATAGTTTTTATCTTTTTTTGTCTCGGAATGTCATCGCTTGTTTACCCCCACGACCAGATGCTATCTCGAGCAAATCCTTTGTTCCAAAAGTAAATGATACAAAGTGCAATACGTTTATTTCATTAGAAGAATTGAAAATCTGAGTCCACAGTTGCTGCAAAAAGCGACCGTACGTTTTAATCACCATTAAATATTCGTGAGTTCTCATCACGCATCTCAGTGAGAGAGAAATATTAATTCTCTCCTGATCGTGAATCGTGATTCAGGGAAAACTTCGAAAGTGTTTTCTCTCTTCTTACTCTTCCCTTATCTCAATAATCTTTTAGCTGATAATGTTATAATAATTGCTTAAAAGCGAATCGGGAGCCTAGTTAAGACGTTGTAGGAAAGATCTGGGAAAGCGATAAATGCTTTCCTCTTGATGAGAAAAGGAATCTGGGGTCCATGGATTTTCCCTTCAAATGTAACCTGCTTTTTCTGTTATCTACAACTCCAGTAATGAATTATCGGGTAAATTAATGCTCTGGAAATGGCATCGTTTCAATTAATTCCGGGTTTGCTTGTTTTATTCCATTAACTTTCTTTCAAATGGGAAAGGCTGGTCGGTTTTGGAATTAAAATGCACTTTTGGCTTGATTTAACTGAATTTATCTAAAATAATCTGAGAACATAATTAAATTACTTCTTTTTAATTATGATCTACTATTCAATTATTGATATTTATAATAGAAGTATATAAACGTATATATATATATATATATATATATATATATATATATATATATATATAAACAGTGAAACATTTAAAGAAAAAGTTACTCAGGTATGTAATTAATTCTGTATATATATATATATATATACAGAATATATATATACATAGCAGTAAATAAATTAAAAAGAAGACTAATAAATCCTAAAACATCTTAAGAACAAACCGAAAGAACCAAAAACATGGAACCATTACAAACCAAAAAAGAGAAATATAGCTAGAGTGTAAGAAACTATTATGGTTTCCCGAGCTGTCACTGGCTTAGGACAGTGAAACAGGGTTAAGCAGTGTTTTGCGAGATCTCAACCTTCCCCTTCAGCGGAAACTTTCGACATAATAGCATAGGAGATAAACCAAGGCAAAGGCCCCAAAACCCACGTGGGGGAATATAACATCAATAGAACAGAATTGGAAAATTAAATTACTATAGGAATCCGGACGAAATAGACAAATATAAAAATGTATAAACAAAAATATTTACAATAGAGGTTAATAATGATTATGACCATAAGTAATAATTATGAAAATGTGCAAAAAAACTAAAATCTTACCCGATGTATTCCGATTCCAAGAGTATACTAACACCAAGCACAAAAAACAGCATAACTAAAAATAATGGCGCCATCTATATATATTTTAGTAACTAAACTTATTAAAAGAAAATTAAGAATTATATACTATAAACTAAATGGAACTGAATATATTAAATAATAATAATTAAATAGCCATAATTTTGAAGACATATATTTACATATAAAATTAGCTGGATAATTATAGTCTAGGCAACTTTGAAAGAATTTTTCATAATATATATATCTAATATATATTATAAATGTGAAAGTTTGTGAAAATCTTTGTGGGTCTTTCACGCAAAAACAACTTAATGTATTTTAATGAAACTTTACAGTAATATAGCTTATACATCAGAATAACACATAGGCTATAATTTATACCATAGGCTATAATTTATAAAAACTTGTAAAATGTGTCCAAAATATAACGCTATTTGTCAAGTAAGAAGGAAAAAATTCTTCCATCGGCAAGCAAAAAAGCGGCAAAAAAGCCCACGTCAGCATATATCTATCTTTTGTTTGTGAAAAACTCTTTTTGTTTTAGCTACGCAAGGGAATCGCTTCTAATTAATTCCTGTGACCAGAATAATGCCTATTTTTTATTTCAGAATAAAACTAAGTTTTGAAGGGAAAGGTTGTTATAAATATCTCTTTATTTTAATGTTTTTTTTATGATTTTATTATGGTAGTAAGAAGTTGATCTATTTTCAAAATAACTACTTTTTTATCGCTTCTGGTACTTAAAGTAAATAAACTTTCTCTTTCACACTACATCATTTGGACAAACTTTCATAATTTTTTTGTGGTTAGTAGTTAATTATAACGCTGTAATTTTAATTGAATATGCAGATATTGCATTTTTAAGTATAAAACTAATTATAACTACTGCACTGTATTTTTTGCAGTGAGTGAGTGAGTGAATATTAACGTCGCACTGTTCAGCGACACGAGGGCTTTTGGAGACGGACCATGTAATTTTGAACAATGGTCAAGTGACGGGAACGACACTTGAGCTGGCACCCCCATCTCCTAACTACCACACCACACCAACTTAGCAGGAATATTCTACCAATACTTAGCTTTAATATTCTTTGAAATCCATTCTTCCAAGATATATGGCAGCGCGGGTTCTATGATGAGTATTTTAGTGGGGAAGGCGAAATGTTTTGTAGCAGATATTGCGTTTTCAGCGGATTCCAAAGATTATTATTTTTGTCGCAAAAAAATAGTTAATGTCAAAATTTAAGTGTCTTATGGTTTTGTCTGTTAATGAAGACCTTGGAAAATGATTTGACTACTTATTTTAAGTGAACGGTGTACATAATTAATTTTACAGTGGAATATCTTTAATTAATTTATTAGCTCTAACGGATTAAATTTTCCAAAGTGGAGTATTTTGTTTATGTATATCCCTTAATTTGTACATGTAGTGATCTAAAAAATCTGTATGAAAAAAACTGCAGTAAATCATAATGCGGTTGGATAAAGTAATAACGTTCATCGCCCCCCCCTACACGGCGGGTCTTACAAAGCTCCAATAAAGCTCGAGCTACGAAAGTAGCTAGACATTTGCCAACTTGACTCTATCGTTAACATTTCGCTATGTTTTTCATTGAATCGCCATTATCATTTAAGAAACGGCGTTGCTTGCGAATATTACAATTTTAAAATAAAATAAATACATCAGAAAGTAATATTAATGTATTACACTTTCAGATATAAATTATTTACACTACTTTAAGCGTTCATTACGCAAAACTTTTAAGAATGTGTTACTTTTGCTGAGCAGAGATCAGCTTAGGGAGGTATTTTGAAAAATCGACCCTCAAGAGTGTTACGAGGAATTATAAATTCAAAAAAAAAAAAAAAAAAAATCCTTTTTATCGGCTATTAGATCTACATAGTAAAAATTTAACAAAGATGTTTTTTTTTTCTTTCTTTTTTTGTTTAGCTGAGATATGCAAAAAGCTTTTTTTGTTTAATTTTCAATTCACATAAAATTAACTCATTAAAAACTTCTTTTTCCTTCAATCTGTGTTGTTTAATTTTTCAGCTCACCCGTGCGAAGAACGGGTATACCAGCTAGTATATATATATATATATATATATAATATCTCTAACTAAATTGCCATAAATCTAATTCAGGGGTATTCAACCTTTTTCCCAGCCGAGCCGCAAGTCCATGACGAGTATTTCACTCGGGCCGCGCGCAACATAAGAATAATGGAAATACACTATAATATCAAAGTAACATCGGGAAAAGCAAATTTGATCAAAAAATTAAAACTATTTTTGTGTTTTATTTTAATACCGTATTAACCTTTGTATTAAACACACACACGGAACAAATATTTACCTTTATGGATTTTTTACTGAGTTATATGGGACAGTTTTGATTTCCTTTCATCCATGACCAAACCTCTTGCTTACATTATTATAAAAAAAGCAAATTGATAGAATTTGATTGCTTGATTGATAGAATTTTCTGTTAAATTTTTAGTTTAGGATTTAGTCTCCAATAATTGAAATTCTTAGTGTATTGGGATATGGCTGGGCCACTCAAAAAAGGCCAGTGGTCGCAGGTTGAGTATTACCGATCGAATTTAAAGCTAAATAATAAATAAAAGTATAGCATGACACACACACACACAGATTGGGCCAAATTAAGGGCACTTGGTACCCTAAAAATCACCAAACTATCGGGTTTTTTTATTTTCATTTAATCTTATTCTTTGCATTATTATCTTTCGATTGATATATCACTTGTGCATGTCGGAAAGTTAGAAGTTGACTAAAACTTCATTTGAAAACAAATTAAGCAATTCAGCCACACACCCTTTTTAGAAAAAAAAGCTAAAAAATGCGTTATGATAAAAAAAATATATTTTATAAATAGAAATAATAACTATAAAAAAGAATGTGTAGTATTAAAAGCAGAATATTTCCGAGGCAATACAATAATGTAATTTTTCTTCCTTGTGAAATGTGTGCATGTAAAATTTTTAAATTAAGGCATTTTACATTAATAATTTTATATAATTTCAGTTCTTATTCCTGATATATTTTTCACACAAATGTAATACTTTAATATTATAAGAAGAAAAACAGCTAAAATTTCTGTCGTGACAGAAAAAAAAAATTTTTTTTAAGTTTTTCTTGAGTTTTCTTGTGCAATTAGTACTCTCTAAAAGTTGATCATTTATAAAAATGTGTGGGTTGAAAACATATGAAAATGCAATTATTTTAAAGAAAACGTATAAGTAATATCTTACAGTGGTATTTTAAGTTTAATTAAGCTTATAATAATTATTTTTTTCAGAATTATAAACTTTAAAGTGGTTTTTCTCAGTTTGTGTTTTTCGAAACCTTAGTGCATTCAAAATGCTACTCCTTCGACAATTATTTACCAATCACTTCAATTTTTTTCCTGCGTGTTAAAAATAAAGCATGTAATAAAATTAGGGATCCGTTTTGCTATAAACTGAATACTTTTTAAAAAAAAAATAAAATGTAAGACATGTTCGCTTTTTCGTTGATTTTTAGCCTGTATATCAACATTTTATTTTTTTTCTCGAAAACGAATGAAGTTATTCTAAAATTGATCCCTAAAGTTGTTAAGAACATCCATAAGAATATTATAAAAAAATTTCAGGTCAAAAAATTAATTTTTACAAAAGGAGTAGGATTTTAAAATTTTCCCAATTTTCTTCAAAAAATTAAAATTTTTAAAATTGTGTGAATAATATATGAAAATTTTCATCTGGTAATATTTTCTTGAATAGAAACATTGTATAAAATGTTAAAATATAATTTTTAAATACGTAAATAAAGAAATTTGCTCAAAGGGTGCCAAGTCCCCTTAACACAGTGGTAACATATAATTACGCAGTAGTAAATATGTCTACCTAATGAATGATCATATACTTAATTGTTATAAATCTGACAAAGTAAAACAATAAATAGAAATATAACAAGACAGTTTAGGTAAAAAATTAGATAGCTTATGTAGTATTATAACAAACTGTAAAGGTAAAAGCAATTTAATGCCCTTCAACCTTCCCCTACATCTGCCTGTACCAATGGGCTTCAAGGAAGAGAATATATAGTGTAAGAATAAGATTCCATTAATACTAAGGACAATAATCACAGTATTAAAGATACTAAAATTAAGTTATCATTACCAAACACCAAGTAAAAAATACAAAGGAAAAAATAAATCTACATACCTAAGCTGTATGTAAGACTTCAAATACGCGCTTTCTCTATTTATACATGAAGAGTAAAAGGTATAAGTATATTTACTTCAAAAATCGTAGTCACTACAATAGCAAACTACTGCTTTTTTCATGATTATACGGTTAAAATATTTTTTTTAAAAAAAAAGGCTGTTAGTTTTAAAAATAAAGCACCATTGCATCTTTTTGTCTTATTTATTTTAGCCATATTTTTTCACTTTAAAATGTAAATATTGAATAATGTAACAGTTAAACAGGTTCTGGCAACAATACCACAGCAGACACACAAATGTATTGGAAGAATTAAAAGAATTCAAACATTTTTTTCCCTACCGTTTATAGTTCAGTTTTCGTTTTCTGTTCCAAACTATTGCTCGCTTTGAAGTATAACATTTCAAGGCCTAACAATTTTATCAATTATTTACTAGTGTATATTTTGCTTCCATTTTCATTCAGTAAAGAAAACAAGCCGAAATTCACTTGCCATGTTGAAATGTTTTATTTAAATATGTTCAAAACTTTTGATATATTAACTTCCCTTACTTTCCCAATCGTCATCAGTCAATATTCATTCGAAAGAAGAAATAAATGATTTGATGCAGACATGTTTTTCACACTGAGTCAGAGCAATATATCTATTGAATATTTAGTGTACTTTTAGAGGAATGAGATTATTTAAAGTATAGGAAATGTACATAAAATTTGAGTAGGCGGGTCATAGCAACATTAGCAAGCTCTAATAGTCATCAATGGTTCTCCTGAAATCTTGCAAATGGATTTTTCTCGACATTGCAAACAACGATAAGGCAGGACTCGCGTGTTGTAAAAGCAAATATTTTTAGATAGACTTGCATTTTATGGAGAAAGATAGAATTTTTATTGTTTTTTTAAACATTTAAGTAATCATTAAAGCAAATAATCACTTCTTGTTCGATATCTAAATGGAAGATTGTTTGAAATGTAAATAGGATCGAAGAAAGTTTTCCGTGTAGTTGGTAGATCTAAATAAGTTATGCACAGAGTAATGGAATTTATTGACTTTTTAAACACAATTTTATAGAAAAGGAATTGATTTTCAAGCAAACTTTTCGATTTAAATGTGCACTCTTAGATGTTCACTTTTTTTCGAAATTTTTGTACTTTTCTGTTTCACTAGTGCAAATCTCGCCAAACAAGCTTTATTGGCGACAACACACAATATACACATAAAAAATGTTATTAATGTTAGTTCTCAGTGGTTTTTCTTCTACTTTCGATGTATAACGTAAAAGCGTTACTGGTAAGAAAGGATCACAACTTGTTCTGAAAATGTGGGGGTAAAAGGTTACGAGTGGAAATATTCCGTTTGGCGTCGGTTCTATCATTTTTGGCGACTTTATCGCTTGCGCCGGCGAAGTGGAAAAGTACCGAAATTTCTATTGAGATTGAAAATTTATACATAATAAGTTTTCTTTCGTTCAAACGTTGAACCTTTTGTAAAATTCTCTCTGTTAAGATGGCGAAACTAACTATTTTCTTTCTTCTTTTTCATTTTTATTTCAAAAAGTTGTAAAACTTTCCATGTATATTAATTCTTTTATATAGAATCATTTCTATTTTTAATTAACATTTGATAAAATCCTTTAGGAATATTGCTTTTCGAATGTACGTTCGTTGGGAACTGAATATAATTTTATACAACAAGTAATAAATGCAAAGGCTTTTCTTAATGAAACATGTATGCATTTTATTGCAAAGAAGGTTGGTTGTCTTTTTATATGTATGTAAATAATTTTTAATAGAAAAAAAAAATCTCAATTTATATATTTAAAAAAATTTTAAATTTATGAATAAAATTGAAAAGATTTTAGCATTAACATTATTGTTTTTGCAGACATATTTACTACATATTTCCTTGTATAAGTCAAGAATTTTTGGATTTTTTTAAAATTTAAAGTAAGGGATTCGGGCTCACATATACGAATCCGTCATAATCTCTGGAAAAATGTAGTTAAGTAAAAATGATTTTTGGGCATTTTTCGTTACCGATGTGCAAGCGATTTTAATTTTTTAACTATTTGGGTGTGTTCTTTATGAAACTTTTTCTAAAAGAAAAAAAAAGTTACATAAACCTTTCAAAATCAGCGTCTGAGTTCGAGTTTTTGAATGGTTACTTTGCATTTACTTATTGGGATGTCTAAATGCATGTAATTTTGCGACGAGATTTTCTTTTAGGGTATGAAACATAGGTTGACGATCACGTATTGTGTCCAAATTTCTCTTTCTCTTATTTTCCAAGTAAAAAAAATGCCTTAGAAGATCTGAGTAGCTCAAAAATTGTACAAAATAACAAATGACCGAAAAATATGTGTTAGTTTCAGAAAGGCCTACCAAAAATAAAACCATCATCGTTGGCGTCTGGCGTTTTATTTTATAGCAATTTGGTTGGAAAATATTACACCATTTTATAGCATTTTTACCCTCATGGTGACATACTCAAAAATTATAGTGAGCTTCTTTTTTTTCAATTCGTCTGATATACGGGTTTTGAATTTTCTGTAAATTTTTGAAGAAAAAACGCACTTTCGGCCTATATTCGGAAATATACAGTTTAGAAAATCTTCCACTTTTATGCATATAATTGAGAATATTCTTAATTTTATGTTAACCATTCAAAGTTCACCGTTCTAAGAGTAAATAGTTAAAAACTCTATTATTTTTAAAAATAATAATGTGGTGAAACGAAAAAAAAACGAACTTTCTGCTAAAATTTGGAAATATACGGTATATATTCATAAACATTTAAAAAATTCTTCCAAGTTTATGCATATAATTGAGAATATTCTTAATTTACGTTAACCATTTAAAGTTCACCATTCTAAGGAAATAGCTGAAATCTCTTTGCATTTAAAAATAATAATGTTACGAAACATCGCATTACTACTATAGTATCGTAAAAACTCTTATTTAATCCCTAAGTCTACTTTTTGCTGAAATTTAAATATATATATATTGTCACGGAGTTCGAAAGAAGTACACAGTTCAATTAAACAAACAATTAGATTTATTCTAACACTGGGAGCTCGATACAACACTGGACTGAGAACATGCCCAACTGGCGATGAACTCTGCTTTTATACACTTCGGAATATTCGAGAAATACCCAGTATGCACTCTAAAGAATGATCTGGATTCATCTAGAACCTAGAGAAACAATACATTAAAAACGAGAACAAAATTCCAGTCTTTGGATAAATCTGCCGGGGCCGGGATTCGAACCCGAGACCTGAGGAAGTTCAGTCCAACGCTCTGCCAACTCGGCTATCGGGACTTGGTATCGGGACTTATGCGTGCGGCAATATATATATATATATATATATATATATATATATATATATATATATATATATATATATATATATATATATATATATATGTTAGCAACTCAAAAAGTTAGAGCTAATTTTCTTAAAATAAATATTAGAGGTCATGCTACCATGAAAAGTAAATAAAAATCACAGAACCTCATTACAAGCGTGCGTTTCAACAAAAACAGATTTTTAGTTTTTGCTAGCAATTAAGCTCTCATTAAGGAGTTCGAAATAATTTAGTAGTTTCCAACTCATTTAAACGGTGTAATGATCCCTACCTCAAATAGACCCATTAATGAAAACCATTGAAGACTCATTTCATTACCATAGAAACCATGTTATTCCGGCATTAACTTGGCGTAATTTAAATGATAAGAAAAGGCATTGACATCACTTTCAAACGCAGTTACATCCGTTTCAATCATGATGAAGACATCATGCAGATCATAAAAACATCGCATTTGTTATAGAAATTTTGATGACTCAATCTGTCTGTAATTTTCTTACGCAGGGATGCAGGATTGCAGTTGCAGTTAAAGTGGCGTAAATCTAGAATTTTGAAGAGCTACCATTGTCATTAATCGAAATACATCAATCACTGGAAAAAACCTGCAGAAATTCTAGTGATTTACTTATAGAGTCAAAGACGTGAATTTTCGTAATGATAATAATTAATTTTTCTTATTTATCAATTGGTTGGAGGACACTTGATTGAAGAGTTGGTTATTATTATATGTCGATGGTATGATGGATAGGTATAATAAAGCAGTTTTCTGCTAAGTAACAGATAATTTTCTGTGAACACGAATTGTAAATATTGGATGGTAAATTATAGAAGACTTAGAATACCTTATTATACAGGCACAAAAAAAGAAAATTATTAGATTTATTTTCTTAACACGGGTTGAATTATTCATGATATCTGATTTCACAATGTTTGCATTAAAAGTCACCGATGTCATATGCTATTTTTGTTTGTCATATTAATTAGACATTATTTGACGTTTCCCGTCTTAGGTATTTTGGTTGAATTTGCTTCTTTATTTTTTTGCTTCCTTCCCTTTGATCATTTTATTTATTGGAATACTATTTCGAGGTGAAATCACTTTTTTTTAAAATTTCGGTTTCCCACTACATTTCTTTTAAAAAAAATGCACCTTAAAAATATAAATTAAGAAAGTCTTGGGGTAGAATACCTTTTAGACTCTATGCTAAAACTGCTTAAAAAATTCGGTTTGGAAAACTGTTTTGATGAGCTTGAATCTTTTGGTTTCAGAATTGAATGGTGCTTTCATTCGACAGTTGCATAAACTGAAGTGTTAGCCAGGGAAATACAAAAAAATTAAAATAAATAATAATACTGTAGGAATGTTAAATGAATAGTTACTGTTAAGTTTTCACTTATTATATACAGCGAAAAAATAACTATTATTTCAATTAATAGAAGTAGGGTTTTATTGTAAATGAAATACATATATTCAATTTTTGTTTTCCTTATATATTTTTCAGACAGATTTTCCATGCATATAAAGACAAGAATCAATAAGAATAGTTTCATCTTGATGAGGAAAAATCACAGTAAAATAATGAATTAAAATATTTCTCCCTTAGAAAGTACCTGATATTATTTAATTCCTATTTTTAAAAAGTCACGAAGAAAAAATTTATGAAGTAAAAAGGTGACCCCCTCCCCCCCCTAAAACAGATTGGGAATTTGAAAAGTAACAAATCAATGCATTCCCTATGATTGAAAATTAAAATATTTTTATACATTATATAAAATAAATGAAATTATATTAGATATGACGAAACAAAGTGATACACTGATAATTGTCATAATTGCAACATCATGAGGACCAGGAGGGATTACAGGAACGTCAAAATCACATGATGGGGAGACAATATTGAAATAGTCAAATGCTTAACATTTAGGCGTAATCGAGCAACACAGAAGGAAAAAATCGCATATAAAAATCTTGTGTAAAAAAAAATTATGCTGGCGTTTCTCATTCGGAAATCACATTTGAATATTGTTTTTTGAGTCAGAAGATTGTATTTTGCCTCGCATAAGCGTCTACCAGCACAAGTCGGGATTCGATAACGGAAAGATCATGGCCAGTCGAGAATAGGGTTTATCGTTCCGTGACATTGCTACTCGTGCTAGTCGAAATCCTACGACTGTCATCTAAATATGGAATCGATGAGTTCCAGGAGGAAAGGAGTCATACTGAACATCATGAAGGGTCTCAAAAACCCTCCCTTAATTAACGCTACAGAGGACAGACATCTTGTCGGGGCGTTCTACAGTTAGATCAAGGCCTTTGAGTCAGGAAATGGGTTTGTTTGTAGAACGAGAAGTATTTTCAGGAAGAATGTTACTACGTGTGGAGCAGTACGGTTTGTCTGCAAGACAACCATTATTGCAACTTCCATTGAAACTACAGCTTAGAGATGCCCAAAGACAAAACTGGATAAATGAAGGGCACTATATCGTCTTATCAAACGAGTCACGGCTCTGCGTGCAACATCAAGATGGACTTATCCATATCTGGAGGCATTATAGTTTGTTGTGTCTATAGTTTAGGCATTATAGTTTGTTGCTGTGTCTATAGTTTAGGCATTATAGTTTGTTGCTGTGTCTATAGTTTAGGCATTATAGTTTGTTGGCATTTGATGTCGTCATACACGTTTTTTCCCGTGGTTTTAAGATATGGTCAACCATTAGCTACACGATGAGAACACCTCTTGTTCGCGTCGTTGGCATTCTAAACAGCAAGCAGCGTTACATGTGCCAGATCTTAAAGCCGACGACTGTACCATATAATCGAGGCTTCATAATTGCAATCTTTAAAGGAGATAACGCAAGTCTGTATGATGCCTGATCTTCTTAGACATAAATGGTGTTCAAGTATTGGCCTGGATAGCACGCTTTCCAAATTTCTCACCCAGTAAAAATATCTGGTTATGTGAGGGCTGCTAAGAGACTTGCTCACCACTACCATAGATGAAGTGAGGCCTACACTTGAAGTAGCATAGAATGACTTACCCATATCTTTCACCCAAGTCTAGTTTGACTCATTGTGCTTAACCTGTTTAAAGCTACTTCAGCTCTTATTTGGGGGGGGTAGCTATGTGTATTTCAAACTATATATAACTTCAAATTACCTATATATATATATATATATATATGTAAACATGTTTTCTTCCTTCTATTCTGTATACTTACAGTAAGTAAAGTTTTTGTTATTTGCTTTCCTTCCAGGTATTACAATTTTAATGGTCAGCAGTGTAGATATATCATGAATCTATTTTTTAAAGAATCAATAAGAATAAAACAAAAAACGACATAACTGTAGGATTAGAAATGTTTGTGTAAGGAAATTATATTTAAAATCAACTTTTATATGTTCAAACAGAATAATAATAATAATAATAAGTTAATGATTTTTTAGACATATTTAAACGTTTTGTTATGTGTTTAAATGTAAAGAATTATATAATTCATCGAACATTAGGGCTATTGTACTTAAGGAAAAGATATGTTTAGTATATTATGTTAAATTACTTTGCAATGTAAATGATTTATTTATACAGTTTAAATTGATTGTTTTCTCTGCAATTTTTTTTTAGTTTGAAAAGAATGATAATAAAAGGTTAATAGAGAGAAGTTTTATTTTTGAAAATTACAGGATATAATTCCCCGAAGAGGATTCTAATGATTATTTAAAAGGATTTGTTTTACTAAAGGAGTGAATGTGTATATGTAACGGCTATTAAGCGTATCTATCATATTATTTATTGATTATATCAATATAACATATCAAAAAAATACATTTTGAAAAAATAAAGAAATTACAAAAGATAACTTTAGAATGTTATTGATATTATTTGGTATATAAAAAACAGAGAAAAATTTCGACTGTGATCGAAATTTTCCACTGAGGGAAGCAGTTTTTAAATCTTGTTGTGTTTTGAAATTCAATATAAAGCTTTAAATTTTAACATCTGTAATGCTGTAATATGCTGAAATATAACAAATGTTTGTATGTTACTTTCAAAAATATATTTTTTAAAAAAGGAATAAATTTTAATTAAATTTAAGTAAAAATTCCACCGGTGAATTTTCAATGCGAAATTTTTTAGTTATGAATTAAACAAGAAATGATATATACAATTTTATATGCTAGGTGATAAAAATGTATCTAAAAATGATATGTTTATATTCTCATTAAAAACATTAAATCATTTGATAATCATATAAAAATAATGTGAAAGAATAATACCTAACATTCATTAAGGTATCCGACTACATTCGGAGCCGTGCTTTTAAAAAAGCGCATAAATGGATAATTTTCATGATATTTAGTATCAATTAGATTACAATACATGTATAAAACTACTTTAAGGACATTCTGACAAAAAATTATTTAAATACAATATTTTGACAAAAAATTAACTTAGAAAAACCTTTCTTCAAAACGTTCACCTTTTATAAAAAATGTTTCTATAATAATAATATTTTGCTTATATAAAGTAAAATGTTCCCCATAGAGTCTGAACTAGGATTTTTGAAAAATTCACATTATTTTCAGAGCTACCACTAATGGAAATAATTATCGGCGTTTTTTTCATAAAATTTCTCCTCTCTGTTGTAGTAAAATATCGATCAATCCACTTCTAAGTTATTTGTTTCAAGAATTCTAGTTCAACCTAGGTACGAAAGTTTGAGCTATATAGAGGCAAAATATTATTATAATAGAAGCATTTTTAATAAAAGGAGAATGTTTTGAAAATGGGTCATTCCATGTTCATTTTTTGTCAAAATATTGTACTTAAATAATTTTTTATTGTAATAACATTCTTAAGACAATTTTATATACGCTTTCTAATCTAAGTGTCACTAAATATCATAAGTATTATCCATTTATACACTTTTGCAGAACCACGGTTTCGAACGTAGTCGTATACCTAATAATCATAAGAAAACTACATGCAAGCCTAATTAAGTTTAATTTAAAAGGAAAATCACTATCAGAGAAAATTCGCAAGAAGTTCAAGGTGATGTAGAAAAAAAGCATATTATTAAGTAATTTAACATACATGGTTTTTTAGTTTTTGAACAATAAATTTCACCCTGCGGCTTTGTTCGCGTGCAACTTGAATCTCATGTTCAGAGATTGCCTAAGAGAAAGTTTTGAAAAATAAATTCAAAACGCCTTGAGCTTATTACGACCTTATAATCATGTATTAAAGCTGTTTTATTTATTTATGTGACGAAAGAGTAATTGATGTGTACTTATAATACTTTTTTTATTTTAAAAATCAAAAACGATATTCCGCTTTCTGAAGGGATGATTCAGGTTTCAAATGTTAAACATTCACAATGAATAAATCAGTATAAATTAACTTGGTTTTTTTTATATAAGAGTAATAATATTCATAATTTTGAATTCTCGTGGTAATGATCTTGAAAAGAAAAATACTGTTCTTCATAGTTAGAATGATGCAAGAAACTGTTTAAAGAAAATCAGAAAAATGCGCTACATTTATTTATTGATTGATCTGAATTACCACGAAAGAAACTGTTTAATATGGATTTAATTTTCTTTTTTTCCACTTAAACCTGCTTTCTTGTGATTAAGGTATCCGACTACATTCGGAACCGTGATTTTGCAAAGAGCATAAATGGATAATTTTCATGACATTTAGTGTCACTTAGATTAGAATATATGCATAAAATTGTTTTAAGGACATTTTGATTAAAAAGATTTATTTAAATTTAATATTTTGGCAAAAAACTAACTTAGAATAATCTTTTTTCCAAATATTCTCCTTTTGTCAAAAATGCTTCTATTATAATAATATTTTGCCTGTATATAGCTCAAACTTCTCTACAGAGGCTCAACTAGAATTTTTGAAATATATAACTTAGAAGTGGGTTTATTCATATTTTACAACAACAGAGGGGAGCAATTTTAAGAAAAAAAACGCCAATAATTATTTCAATAGGGGCTAACTCTAAAAATAAGGTGAATTTTTCAAAATTTCTAGTTGAGCCTCTGTACAGAGGTCTGAGCTACATACAGACAAAATATTATTAGAATCGAAGCATTTTTCACAAAAGGAGAGCATTTGGAAAAAAGATAATTCTAAGTTAATTTTTTGCCAAAATATTATATTTAAATAAATTGTTTTAGTCAAAATCTCCTTAAAACAATTTTATGTATATATTCTAATTTGAGTGACACTAAATATCATGAAAATTATCCATTTATGCGCTTTTTTAAAATCACGGTTCCGAACGTAGTCGGATACCTTAATAAAATATTGCCACACGCATAGTTTGCTACAAGTCCCGATAGCCGAGTTGGCAGAGCGTTGGACTGAACTTCCTCAGGTCTCGGGTTCGAATCCCGGCCCCGGCAGATTTATCCAAAGACTGGAATTTTGTTTCCGTTTTTATTGTATTGTTTCTCTAGGTTCTAGATGAATCCAGATCATTCATTAGAGTGCATACTGGTTATTTCTCGAATATTCCGAAGTGTATAAAAGCAGAGTTCATCGCCAGTTGGGCATGTTCTCAGTCCAGTGTTGTATCGAGCTCCCAGTGTTAGAATAAATCTAATTGTTTGTTTAATTGAACTGTGTACTTCTTTCGAACTCCGTGACAATATTCCATACTTTTCCGTTTCGCCGGCCGGCGCTAATGTCACCAAGTATGCTTTATTGGCGACAACACACAATATACACACAAAAAAAATTTCAAGATCTTACAAGTTTTTCATCCATTTCTTATGTATTTTGTTAAAGACATTACTGTTTTAAAGAGGTTAAAGACCACGACTTGTTTTGAAATGCGGTGGTAAAAAGTTATCACACACAGTGAAACTATTCCGTATGACATCGGTTGTATCTTTTTGACCACTTTATCGCTTGCGCCGGTGAAACGGAAATGTACCACAAAAATTCATATTCCATTTCTATTTTTAAAAACAATATAGGTACATCAACACAAATTTAAAGAAATCCTTTATGCATCCTTAGATTATTAAAAAGTCATTTTTAAGGCATTAAATAGTCCCGAATTCCTGTTCCTTATTCAACGACAATTAATAACTGCTTGAAATTTAATAAAAAAGAAAAATACCAATAAACTTTAATAGGGCCATATTTTTACTTTATTATTTTTCCACTTTTGCACATTTAAAAGAAAAGTACATTTTTCACTTATTTTTTGCTCTACTGTTGAAGTCTTTCTAAATGTATCCTTTCTGTAACCTATATCATATTCCATTGTTTTCATTTATAAACTCATAAAAGTACCATCAATGTCTGAAGTATTTTAAAATCACGATAATCATTATAATGAATAATTAACCCGTTTTATCTCAATTTATTTATTTTGCTCAAATTTGAATAGAATTATATTTTCTAAAGTAAGTTAAACCTGAACAAACTAAATGTAACAAAGTTTGAAAAATTTATGTATTTTATAAAAGAAATCTGACCCGTCCACTAAATAGGACACTGGGATAAAACGGGTAAAAATGATACGTAATACTTGATTTGAAATTTGAATTATTTGCAACAAATTATTTATCAACTTAGATATATGCGCAAGATAGAGAAAAATGAGTATAATCCCTTTTACAGTTATACAAGTTTCACAATGTGAGTTCATGCTGGTAAAAACATAGTTTAAGAAAGTGTATATTAACCGTCGGGGGGTTCCAGTCCTCGAGCAATACTGCTTTCCGATCCGAAGTAGAAGATTTTAATTTTGTTCTCTCAAGAAAATCCAAATATCTATAGGATAAGGTCTGGATGTCTTATTAAAGCGGTGATTATCTTTTCTTATATGATTTCATTGATCAACTGGGTCGTATTTGGAAAAGTATTGTCATCCATAAAAAAGAAATCATGGATAACCACAATCTTGAAAAAGGTGATTACGGGGTTTCTAGATTTTATACCTATACTCTACAGCGTATTCACAGAGCCTCTGTCATAAACATGGAGGTCTGTATGCCAATGTAACTTGGGATGTTGGTCCAGATTATCAAACCTTACTATTTCTGTACCAATCTCTTTCTCGAGTTTTGGTAAACACGCAGCAAGTCTCTGGCTCCCTGCAGTTGAAGATATGGCGAGAATTATTTTTTAGGCTCAATTTGTACTCATCAGTAAACAGAAAAATCTTCGACTGATATTTTCTCCAACCTCAATGTACCTTGCACTATACTAAACAGGCTTTTATGTGCATAGAATTGAGCTATACACAAACAAATAGTTTTTTTAAAAACAAATCTCTGTTATGTAGACTTCTGGATACGGTAACCTTTGAAACCTAGTATCTGCAAGGTCAGGGTCTTAATTCTCCATAAATTCCAAAGTGTTGCGTAGCAAGGAGGAGAAGGAGGCTGTTGAAATTTCTTAAATTTAGAGTATTCATATTGGTATAGAACGAACTCAGTTGTCGATTTCAACATCTTACAGCTATTTATGCTAGATGAACATTTGAGCAAAATAGAAGTAGACAGCTGGAAATGTTCAACAGAAATCCCTATTGCATTTCCATAATTCTGTTAAAAATAAATAAAATTGTATCATACAATAACAGCAATGTTGAAATGATTATTACCATGAATTTTAATCTATTCTCTGGATTCAAGAATGAATTTTTGAAAAACTAAATTATGATTACTGAGAAAATCAGCTTTAAAAATGAGTATAAATTACCTTTAATACATTGTTTTTGAATCATTAAATTTTTAAGGGGGTTCACCCATGTGATAGTTTCAAAAAATCAATATATATATATATATATATATATATATATATATATATATATATTCATAAATTGCTTCCTTAACATGCCTATAATACGGTAGTAAAGTAATTTTTTAAAATACACAGTCGTTATAAAGAAGCGGATGTTAGAAGAGCAGCTGTTCGTAGTGCTGAGTTAAGATTTTCATTGTTTTAATCGGACTTGAAACTTTTTAAACGCGTTTTTCTCAAAACTGTGCTTTTCAAACTTTCCTTTATCATATCTCAAGAACGGTTTGACCGAATGACTTCAAATTTATAGGGTAGACTCAGCACATATATACGCATCAAATAAATTACGATCATTCTAAAATTCAAAACATTTCTATTTTTTATAACAAAAACATAAAAAATTCCTTATGAAATTCGAAACTTAATCTAATCTAATTTTTGATATTTTCAATTGAGTGTAGTTTATTTGGTGCATTTAAGGTTATAGATTAAAGCGCTGTTAATTTTTTTTTCAGGTAAGCCAATCAGCCGGAATCGTGGAGGAAATGGAACGTCCATTTTTTCGAGATGAGTGCGTTCAGAGTGCTATAACTCCCGTTCTATTGGATATTTTTGTCTAAACATTTATATACATACTCTTAAAACACATATAAATAAATGATAAAAAACTTAAAGTTCTATCTTTATTCTGGTAGTCAAAAAAAATTCTCTAAAAATGCTTAAAAAGCAGGCCTTTACATGGGACCGCTTAAGACACAATTTTCAAATTTTTAAAATGTGAAATTAATAAGATTGATTTTAAGGTATTGATATTTCCCAACTAGCTTCCTGACTTACTTCACTACTGTAGAAAAAGGTACAGGTTTAATTCATTAGCTTGCTGTGCGTTAACTGCATCATCTTGTATAAAATTATGAGCATCCAAGATGGGCGAAAGAGATTGTTCCCTCTGTTCGTCTTTAATTGAGAACTACGCTGAGTTGTAAACGTGGGCCCACAAAGATAACTTTGATTAGATCTTAGATAAGAGTTATCATTCCTTTACGACTGTAACGATATATTTGCTTAGATTAAATGAGCTTAATTTTTAGAAACAGAAAAAAATATATGATGACTCCATGTTTCAAATTATTAGGACGTGATCAAAATGCATAAAAGAAATCATCATGCCATTCTGTAGGATTTTACTGTACTTTTTTGTGTTTTGTTTTTAATCTGCTTTATAAATCCCAGTGAATTATTATTTTTATTTTATATATATTTCTTAAAGGGAAGAAAATATGAGAGTACATTTATATAATATAACAAATCCTTAAAGATGAAATTGGCACAGGAATTCAGGAATAGTAACGGAATAAAATAAAATATTAAATTGTCCTTGCATTTATCTTGATTAAGGAAAAGAAATATTATTTATTTCATAATAAATTGTAAATTTCTTAATATTTTAGTTTTATTTATAATGAATCGTAAAAATATGAGAATTTGGTAAAATCCTATTTTTAACCCCACCTTTGGCGAAGTAGAAAAGAAATTGTGCTAAATTGGGTAAGCAGATTATTTTTTCTGTAACAGATTTTTATCGAATATGACAATAATAACTTGCTAAGTTGGCGATAAATAATGGGGTGGGTTAAAATAAGATCAACCAAGAATTTAGAAGTTTTAATTTGAAAACAACATGCTGTTTCTTTTTGTTCGCTGTTATTTTAATAGGTAAAAATAATAATAGCAATATATTTCGTATTACTTAAAATAAATTTCCTTTAACGGTTATTTTATCTTAGTTAAAACATGAAAGCAATGCTGAAACTTCAAATGACTGCGGGTATTTTTTTAAATTATTATTACAGAGGTAAAAGTAAGTAAAATCGTTTTGTTGGTGAAATAGATTTTATTATTAGAAATATCTTAATTTTGCACTCATATAGATTCTGGTCTAACATAGCTCCCCAATGAGGAATAATTCGTATCAATATATATATTTACAATCGGACTTCTATTTAACGAAGTAGCTAAATTCCCCTAAAAAGTTCGTTATTTGGAAATTCGTTATATGGAGGTTCATCATTCAATTTACTTTATAAGCCACGTAAAAAATTTAAAAATTTCATAAAACACTATATATTAAAAAAGTAATTTTTCACACATTTTTGTGAATTAACATTTATGCATTTTATATATCTTGCCCATCAAAAAAAAAACGAAAGTAGGAATAACTACAAGGAAAACAAGAAAAAAGAATGTAGAGGAATATATTGTATTTTCAACATTAAGAAAATTTTATATTAAAATTAATGAATTTTGAGGACACTTTCTAATTTTATACATGTATTGTTTTATACAACTAGAAATTCTAAAAGTATATTACCACATGTGTCCTTAAATTTTATTACTCATAAAATCTTTTACTTTTGTCTGAATTTTTTTTTGGTTTTGTTTTTTTGAAAAAAAATGTTTTGCTTTATAATGCATCTCATATCTTTGCAATGTACCAAAAAATCCCTCAAAGCGTATTATTCCGTCTTTAAATTTTTCTAGCCATCTATTGTTACCTAGAAATTGGTCGTATGCCAACGCCTTCACAAACTGAATAGCTTTCTCTATTAAGAAAGGTCAAGAGATCGGAACATTTTTATTTTGCATTGTCTGTGTATCCACTTCAAAACTGCCTCGTCGACGTCTTCATCATCTTTATTTTAACTATAAATATAATATGCATAGAAAAATGCAGGTATTAAATATATATTTATAAAGTTTCCTACACACAATAAAATACAGTATAAAAACAATTTATGCTAATACAATGATCTTTTTTCTATTTTTAAAATGTCGAGAAGGAACTGAATTTTTTTCAATTAAATTGATATAAATTAACACAACAAATGGATAAATTGAAATATTTTTAAATTTTTATGCTGGTAGTAGATAATCTTTCAAAAACATCACACACACACTGCTGAAAAAACATATTTTAAATTAAAATAAAATTCTGCGTTTTGTGCTTTTGATGATTTTTTTTGACAGTGTGATCTATCTTTATTCGATAAATAATCTAAGTTGTAAAATATATTTGCATTGACATTTGTTTATATATTTTCATTACAGATAGTAAATTACATTTTTCAACTATAAAAAGAATAGTACAATATTTTTTTATACACCTGCAAAAGAACACTATTTAAAAGGCGGATATGTCAGTAATATATATAGAGACATCATCAGACTCCTATAAATATACTTTTCTTTTTGCTAACGTTACCAACATTAAATTATACCGTAGTTTAGAAGAAGGCAGGAGAGTCCTGAAAATATAAAACATCTCTTTAGGAAAATCCCAGCTTCTAATGATTAAATCCAATAAAATATTGCTCTTAAGAAAAAGTAAAAAATCGGCTTAAATCATTACATCCCATGCATAAAGATAAAATGGAGATTTTAACATTGGCGTTTTCACACCTCAGCTACTCGTACGGGGACTTAAGCAGGTTACTCGAGACCAAATGACGACAAAATTCCAATTTATTTCTCACTGGGTTGTATACATGGATATTAAAGTACTGAGCACATAAATTAGACGCAACAAATCGCTTAATTTCGTCAGTAGTATACTTCACGCCCTTTCCCCTGCCGAGTTTGAAAATGCTTTACGGTTTGCGAGCTAGGTGAGTTGGACTGAAAAAAATTATCGCCTATTTGGCGAAATGTTCGAAAAATAATGCTTTGTTTTTCATTTAGAATTTAGAGTTTGTTGTAATTGAATGAAAATTTTTGTAGTAATCGAATTTCTAAAAATTCTAAGACAAGGAGAATATCTTATAAATGGTTCAAGAGGTTGTAAGTAGGAAATAAAGATTTCAAAATGTGGGGACTATGGTAAAATATTAAAATGAAATATATACAAATTAATATATCGTATATTCCGGCGTATTACGCTCACCAGTGTGCAATGCGCATCTATACTTTTACAAACTGCATTGTCTTAAAAAAAAAGAATATTCACCGTTTTACGCGCACCTTTTTTTTACGAAGAAACCTGAAATGTGCATGTGCAATGCTTATGAAGTCATTTATTCGAAATATTATCCAAGGCTTTTGAGCAATTGTACACTTCTAAAACTAAGACTATAAAGATAAAGAAAATAAGCATTAAAAAGAGTATGTGGATGTTAGAAGGTGAAAATACATTTACAATTGGAGCCAAAATCGGCATGCCAGAGTAGAAATAACATAATTCATTAGTCATTAAAAAATGTAATATATATAACATCTAGATAAAATAGAGCATAGTTATTTGTTTATGGATCGTAGTAACAATGAGGACGAAGAATATACAGAATTCGATGATGTGTCTGAAGAAATAACGGTAGAAGAGTATGACGAACCTTTCATGTGTGTGTTATCCAATAATGAAGGTACATAAAAAGTATTCCGTTTACTTTAAATAAATACTACTTATGCATATGTAGAAATCTAATTTCTTAAAAGTACTTTTATTTTTTTAAGTTTTTGTTTTTATATTCTACGTGTATATATATATATATATATATATATATATATATATATATATATATATATATATATATATATATATATATAAGGTGTACCCGTAAATTGCAATCTTATTTTTGTGTTAACAGTACAAGCTATACGGCGGAATATTCGGTAGTTAATATCCTTCAAAATTTCCACTTTGGTTCGTGGCTGCATGTTTCCAGGTATTAAACTATCCCTTCAATTAAACATAACACGAGTTCTTTGACAACTTTGTTTTTTATGCCAAATTCATAATTTAATATTTTTGTAGAGAGATTTTTCTTTTGCTTATAACAGAAATAGTCATTACAATGAATAATGAATTTGCAATAACTTTACAAACTGAAGCAAGCATTTCGTTTACAGCTTGAATCAAAATCACGTTCTGCTTACATAAAAAATCAAGCGTTTTTTTAATTAACTGAAATGCAACATATTAAGTAAATACATAGTAATTAATGGGTAAAATTTAATAATTATAGACTACGTTAATAATATGCGAAGTTCACTTTAAGTTTTTCTTTTAGTGTGTTAGTATTCTTAACCGATTCATCTCCTTCCAGTGAGTTTATTTTCCAAATCTCTGTTTTTGCCAATATGTGAAGTATTGAAGTGAACGATATCTTCCAGTTTCACACATAATGATGTACTTTCTTAAAAACAACCTAAAGAAGATAATAAAAAGATTAACGTTAAGTTTTATGTTCTGAGGATAAAATACAAGTGTACTTCAACTTATATGAAGCAATGGGTTCAATTCATGACGGTCACATGATAAAGACAAACACGTGTTCACCATTGAATTCAAAACAGGCATTAAACTAATCGTATTTATAGTTCTATTTGTAAAACTTACAATTAGGTAAAATTACAAAATTCATAATTGGGTAAACATTTTCAAAGGTTATACAAAAATTTCTTCTCAACAAGATTTTTTAAAATCAATAATTTTTTTTTAATTTTATGCATGTACTTTGAAATAAGATACATTTTGTATACATATGTACTTTTTGAGAGAAAGTTTCTGAAAGAGCAAAAGCTGGCAACAACGAAGCGCAGGAACTGATTAGCTGAAAGCACAAGATAGCTTTTATCATGTGACTATAGCGTCACATGAGTTTTTGAACTGATTGGCTAGAATCACGCGGTTATCATTATCCTGTGACTATGACGTCACACGAATTGAACCCATTGACTAATTTTTAATTTGGGATACGTCAAAAGTGAATTTAAGATTGATTTGGGAAACTGAAAATTACTTTAGTCATATGTATAGCTTGCATATTTATTTTTTACTGTAATTATGTTGAATACTTCCCAATTCTACCCATAAATCAAAATCTACTTTATTTTACTTTTCAAGTTTGGAATTTTGTAACCATATGAATAGATGATTTCTTTCTTCCTTTTTTGTTTATCAGAAGTGTTTTAATTTTTTGATTTTTAGACTAAGCTAAATTTATATAATATTAAGTTCATAACTTACAAAAACTAATTTTTATAATAATCATTTGCGTATGAAAAAAATGGAAGAGAATGAACCATTACGATTTAAAAAAAAATGGATAGAACATTACACCGAAAGTTCCTGAAATTCAATACCTTATATAGTTGTATTTTAAATATATCTACAAATTTATTATCCTTTCTTATTTCGTAAGTTGTTAAAAAATTAATGTTTACTATACTCATGTTATTTATTGTATGAAGGAAAAAAAGGAGGTAAAATATGTGAGAAAATAAGTATCGTAAAATCCGGCGTATAACGCGCTTTTTTAACGCCAAAAATAAGATCGAAATTTACGGTTGCGCGTATATGCCGGGTATAAAAAGGATATGTTTAAAATTGAAAAAGAGAGGAGCATAAAAAAATTAAGCTTATTCATATATTGAGAGAGAGAGGGAAATACTGTTTTTTTTATATATAAAATAAAAACATACCTTATTATCTTAAGGTATCCGACTGCGTTCGGAACCGTGATTTTAAAAAAGCGCATAAATGGATAATTTTCATGATATTTAGTGTCACAGATTAGAATACATGCATAAAATTGTTTTAAGCATATTTAGACAAAAGAAATTTATTTAAATACAATATTTTGGCAAAAAATTAACTTAGAATAATATTTTTCCAAATGTTCTCTTTTTGTGAAAAATGGTTCTATAATAAAAATATTTTGCCTGCATATAGCTCAGATCTCTCTACAGAGGCTCACCTAGAAGTTTTGAAAAATTCACATTATTTTCAGAGTTACCACCAATTGAAATAATTATTGGCATTTTCTTCTTAAAATTTCTCCCCTCTGTTGTCGTAAAATGTGAATAAACCCACTTCTAAGTTATATATTTCAAAAATTCTAGTTGAGCCTCTGTAGAGTGTGGTCTGAGCTATATACAGGCGAAATATTATTTTAATAGAAGCATTTTTCACAAAAGGAGAACATTTGGAAAAAAATTATTCTAAGTTAATTTTTTTGCCAAAATGTCCTTAAAACAATTTTCTGCACATATTCTAATCTAAGGGACACTAAATATCTTGAAAATTATCCATTTATGCGCTTTTGCAAATCACGGTTCCGAACGTAGTCGGATACCTTAAAGGGTTATATTTCTAGAAGTATACTATTTTTTCAAAAGTCGGGCATAATATCTCGAATAAATGACTTAAAACCACAAAAGCAATGAACACGTATGGCTTAGGTTTAATCGTAAAAAAGAGGGTGCGGGTTATACAGCGAATGTACCTAAAAATTAAAAATTGCAGCTTGAACCTATAGGTACGCATCATATGCCAGAATTTACTGTAATATAAAAATTTGAACTGAAAATGTGCGTCATTTCAAATAACAAGTCAATAACCAATATTACAAATTCGGAACATAATTTCCTAGATAAAATAGTCTGGGAATACACCATACAGTATTTTATTTTGTTAGCGAAGATGAACTTTATTCTTAAAATTTAAGTTAATTGTAAGTTTCGTATCTCTATCACTTCCTCATGGCTTTTCATTGTTCTGATTTAAGTCATTTGCGTAGTATCAGTAATTAGATTTTCAAAATAAACTTGGTGTATTAGGTACTTTTAATATTAAAAAAATATCTATGTTACCTATGTATTTTCTCTCTCGGTTTTTTCTATTTGGCCTGATTCATTAAGTAAAAATTAATCAATCAAATGCTTATCGCTCATGAAGCAAAATATTAAAGATGACATGAAAGCATTAGAAATTACATAAAACGATAGAAAATCATAACAATTGATGCATACATATAACTGTTCTAGATAATTACCAATAAAAATAATCCACTAAAAATTCTATATTTAGCATTAACTTTCACATTTTATTAAATTCGTGATATAATGGTCTTTCATAGAAAACTATCTCTTTTTTTAAATTTTTAGTGTAAGTCCCTTTTTTCCCTTTTAATGTAAGTACCGTAAATTTAAAAAATTTACTCTTTGATGCATTTAAATTTAATATTTTTTTATTTCTATTTATGTTTTGGAAAATTTTCTCACGCATGCTCCTATAAATATTAAATTTTTTTTGTGCGTTTTGTTTTAAAAATTTATCAACTTAGATTTTGAAAAGTATATATATGCATCTAAAATAATTCAAATATACATCCGATGGTAATACGCAATTATCATTTAGACTTCTCTCAAATTCTAAGCAGAAGAGTAGTTAAACTTTCTAGAATTTTGAGAAATTTGAAGAAAAAAGTCACGATTTCTAGAAGGCTGTAGAAAAATGATTCAGCAAATTAAAAACATGATGAATTCGTTTTTCTCACGTGAAGCGTTATTGTTGTGCAATAGAATGTAAATAACCTTTTAGTTTTCTTTTAAGTCGTAGAGGATATTAAAAAAATATATAATTATAAATTACTCATAAAGAAAGCATTCATTTAAAAATTGGACAAAGAAGAAAACAATCTCTTATTTTATAAATAATTATCATCACATTGCCTAAAGAATTCTAAAAACAAAACCCAGCAAATAAAGTTGGCTTTGTTTTATAAAATTTGCGCCAAGTCTTTCGCCAGATGCATAAAAATGTTAACTTTACCTTCTGTGACCTTCATTTTATAATATACGTCTTATTTTTCATCGACTTTCTTTGTAATCCCATATGTTGTGTTCAAACGTTCAAAAGTCTTTTTCATTACCTTTCCCTAACAAGCTGGAGATAATAATTCTCACTTTAAGGCGTGAGTTACGTACGTAAAATAGCAATGAATTGATTTTCAAAAGGAGATATTTTAATATCATCTTTCTTTTATTCTTGGAGCGGCAATCACGTCATGGATGGTGGAAATATATTTATCTCTTTATTAAGGGATTTTATTTAATAAATAAAGACTACTTCCAGAAACATTTCGAAAAAAAAAGTCTGTAGTTTTAATGGAAGGTTTTTCTATGCTGAATGAATAATCCATCTTTATTATGTTCAATACAGCTATTTTCATATTGCATTTACTTTTCGGATTAGTCACTATGATCTCGTTCTGTAAAAATGCTCTGGAATTTTTTTAGTCATCAAGAGTATTTTTCTATAAAAACTTATGAAATAATGTGCTTCTGAGTATTTGCAACTGTATATAATTTATTTAATTATATTTAAAATCTTTTGAAATTATATGAAAGCGCAATATATCTCATATTTTAATTTTGACTTAAAAAATAAAATAAGCTTTAATTTTAATTTTCTAAACATAAAAAATAATAAATAAACTCTTTATTTTTAGATTACAAGTCTTTTAAAAACTTAAAAAAACATCAATACTGTCTCTTTTTCCCTATTACTTTCTATTGTGTATTATTTTTACTATGTATTTGTTATTAAATAATTTTCATAATAAAAATTATCATGACCATTTCTACTATAATCCAGACACTATTTTTTTCTGAAGAACAGAAGATTATTCATTTGTCTTCTCTATATTGGTAAAAAATGAGAATACTTCGGTAAAAATTATTGATATAAATGAGCCCGGATTCAATTTAAATTAGTTGGTTACATAAGCTCTAGAGCAAGGGTGTCCAACACGCGGCCCGCCGACTCTTTTTAAAAAAAATTTAAATATCAGGTTTTTAAAGTCTTTTCATTTTGAAATTTATTTAAGGGGAAATTTATATATATATATATATATATATATATATATATATATATATATATATATATATATATATATATATATATATATTTGGTGCCATCAAACTAGTTTAACCCCACTTATCGGTCCTAAGTCCGAGGTTGCACTTGGATATTTTATAAATTTTTATTTTATAAAAAAAAATTTTTATAATTTTGTTTGAAAACGTTGGTATTTTACTTTTTACATTCGCCATTGATATTTGGAAATGAGATTTAATATTACGAAATTCATATAATTTCAAATAATTTTTAAAATAAATCCTTTTTAAAAATAGAAATGTCCTTTAGATTAAAATAGATTTATATTTTATCAAACAGTTACGTTTGATTTTACTATAATAAATTATTTTTTAATAAATTCCGAATTGCGTTATGCATATCCTTTACTATGGATGGTACATGATTCCTTGTGCGTACGACTTTCATTTCTGATCCTCCTTTTCTGTTTGAATTACCCAAAAAGCAAGAGGCAGTCAGAAATGTTTTTAAAGTAAAAACATTATTCAGGATGGTTAAGATAAAAGGCAATGTATACTTAATCGTTTGAAAATGATAGCACAATCAAATTTCAACAATGTGTGTGAGTAACAAAAGATCTTTTCAAAAGGAACTCCGTAATTTTCAATAAAATGGCAACTGTAATATTTTAAACATTATTGGATCATTTCATTATTATATTATATGAACATTATGATATTATCTATATCTGTATACATGAAAAATAATGAAAACAATAATAATAATTCATTTTGTTTTAAATTTTCACTCCGATGTAAATGTTTTTTGTTTCCAAATCTGATATTAATGTACATATTTTAATGTGTGGTCCTCGAGGTTATAATGTTTTTCCGAAATGGCCCGTAAGGTCATTTGAGTTGGACACCCTTGCTCTAGAGAGAATTACACAAAAAGCAAAAGACAAGTACAAAAACTCAGCCCATTTGCGTGTGTGTGTAATGTAGCGTTTCTCAAACTGTGGGGCACAACTCCTTAGGGGGGCATGATAACTCCACGAGGGGAGCACAAGCATATTGAAAAGTCGAAAACAAAAGATTATTTTTTTAAAAAACTATTAATTTACTGAAAGTAAATAAAGAAAATACATCCTGATATAATAAAAAATAAAATGCACATTAACACTGATATAATACACTTATAATGTACATTATACAGATAAGATCGTACTTCGGAAAGACGTATATATACGTCTGGGGGCAATTAACGTTTTGGCCAAACGAGACGTTTATATACGCCGGTGACACTTAAGAGGTCAAAGTCGTATTGTAGATTTAGCTTCAAAGTATAGTATTGCTGAATTAAATAAATTGTTATTGCATGGAGGGTGAGAATTGCGATGAAAATTATGATTGAATATTGGGTCGCAATCATTGAAACTTTGAGAAGCATTGGTGAAATGATAAAGAAGCGCAGAGAACACAAAACGTACATTATTGCCGTCCTTTCCTATGATTTTCTGCTATCTTTGCGGTAGGAGAGTGAATCCCTTGTCAGTAAAAGTCTTAGGCTTGGAGTAAATGATGACTTGGATATTAATATTTTCACATCATCAATAATCAACAAAGGTTTGAGAGTTGGTCAACGCACGAAACAATCAATAGTTAGTAGGCACCATGCAATAAAAATAGGTACGTGGAGGTAAAACCTCCTAATTAAATCCCACAAATTTTTGACAAAGTATTACAGCAGCATGAGGTATCGATTAGTGTGAACAAGATTAACGCTTGCAATCTGACGACACTAGGTCTCTTCAAGACTGATGCGGACCGTAGTCTATCTAATTGAAGGCAGTAGAAGGTGGCATACGTGATTTCGTTTGGTGTACATAATCCACTTTCAATATCTTTAAGCCAATACATTTCAAGAATGATTCATTTGGCAAACAAAGAAAACACAGGTAGTAATTCTTCAGTCCCTCTGATGCGCAGTAGACTGATGAAAAAGACTTTGTCTAGCTTGAATATAATTGGATTTAGGCTGTGGTTTTCCATGGCTCGATCAAGAGCTCTTTCTTCAACGAGTATAAGACATTGTAACGTCACTTCTCGAAAACATCAACATCTAGTCGGTTTCTTTGTGGACCCGACACCCACACGTGCATCTTGCACCTGCAACGCAACCCCTTTTTGACCCCCGAGGAATCTATCTCGTCGACCGGAAGATGAGGGGAGAGATGCTTTGAACTTGCATGAGAGCGGTGACCAACGAATCCTCCTCTCACAAAATATTGGACTCTAACAATCTATAATTAAATTTAATAACTTTAATGTATCATTTAGTAAATAATTTTCAATAGTTGAGACGTAAATAAATTCCATATTTTAATTAACCAAGAATACGCTACCGTTATTCTTTCAAACGTTACAACGTCCATACCTTGCAGCTTCTGTCTTCTTCCGTGAGTTTTCGAAACCTTCGATAGCATATACTGTATACTTCCAAGAACTTAATGAATACTGTGGTGTGCAACGGCTGCAGTACTATTCTAGAGAATGAGGTGCCAGCACAGGTGTCGTTCTCGGCACTTGACTGATGTTCAACACTGTGAAATCCATTGCCAAATAACCCTAGTGAAGTTTCCAATTAATAAAGCAAGCAGTACTATCTTTGTCGAAGTAAAACAACTATTACTTTCCCATGCACCTTATCTTATGTCATTTTAAATGCTTTTATATGCTGCACTACCAGAAATACTGGGGTACCAGTCATTTTTTAGCTAACATTTCGGTTATGGGGGACGTCTGTTCAACCGGAAATGCATCTACAAAGACAGACAGAACTTTTACAGATGCCTGATAATTATAAACAGAATTCGAACTTTTGAATAACTAACAAATACAGTTGAATCTGTTTTTGTGCGGGAGATAGAAACCGCATAAAAATAAACGCATTTATAAAATATGCCAATTATTTACGAAATTTATGTAAGAGTACTTCCATAACAAAATAAATAAATAAATATTACACAAGTAAACATTTTTAAAACATATAGTTTCTCATTATATACATGAATAATTTTTCAAAATGCACATACATAATTCATTGCTACTCATCGTAATCCAAAGCCCTGTAATGAATAAGTTCAAAATCGTTTTCGTCACTTGAAGGTACAATTTCAATTGATTTATTTTTTTGGCAACATAAAGTAAGAGATAAGTTCTTGTAACGAAGGTCGGGTGGTCAGTTGCTTTTTAATGTCACGATAACCAGATATACATGATTGAAGCCCTTTTTGAAATTTTATACTCCTATCTTAATCGGTATCTATTTTAAGAAAATGCTTTTCCAATTTGTTGGAAAGCTGGATTCCTCTGCATATTTTTATCCACTCTCAAAGAATCCGGTTCTTCTTGTCCGTCTTCATAATCTATCAAATTACTGATAGCGTTACTGTCATTGAAATTTTCGTCTTCAATCAAGCGCGGGCTGTTGGAGAGTTGAGAGAAAGCAATTGAATGCGCATTGTCGGGAGACTGTTTATTACAAATGAACAAAGCGTCTTGAAGTGCCTACATTTCAGTGGCGTAACGTACACCCCCGTATCATGGGGTGGGGGGCAGGACTCTAGGGGTCCAAGGCCTGACTTACACTAAGTATGTATTTACCCAATTTATAAAATATTAAAGGCAAAACCTGACTTTCAGGGGTGGGTCCTAACATTCTCCGTTACACCTCTGGTAAATAGATAGAAAACATTACACTGGAGCCAAAGCCATTGAGTCCTGCCAAGGGGGTAGGATTCTAGGGGCCCAAAGCTTGACTAACGCTAAATACATATTTACCCAATTTGTAAAACATTGAAGGCGAAACCTGACTTTCAGGGGGGAGCGAGGTCCTAACATTCTCTGTTACGCCACTGGCCAATAGATATAAACCATTACAGTGGCATCAAAGCCATTGAAATTCATACACCGCATAAGAAAAGATCGCACATAAAAAATCTCACAAAAATAAAATCGCATAAAAAAGACCGTACAAAAACAGGTTGTACTGTACAATTCATTGTTACTTGACATATAATCATTTGCCAAACTTACCTCTCAACATAAAAACTGAGCTCCATTTAAAGTGTAATAGTGTTTACTAGTTTCCACGAAAGTTTTCAGTTAAATTGATTTTTCTTTTACTCTAATATTCCCGAACAAGAACTACAGCTCTTAAACATCAGGTTACTGAAGCACGTAGATTTAACTCGAGAGCATTGAAAGCACTGGCGTTGCTAGTTCTGAGTGGACCCCGTATCAAAACTCCTTCGGGACTGTTTTTTAGAAAAAAAAAGCCCTGTTGTAGTGGTTCTGTAGTTACTCATGTTGGGGTCCCTGTAACTTGGGGTCCAAGTATCATTGATACGGCTGATACGGCGGTAGCTACGGACCCTATTGAAAGGTAAGGAATTTAACTATGCAGTAAATATGGTGATCACGATTATTATATATCAGTTTACCTCTTCTTGTTAACTGTATCTAAACATGCAGGATACACGCGAAAATTTTTTTCCATGTGCAATTTACCATCAGCATGCATTTTTTTCCTAAAAGAAGGTTTATAGATAACAGTGAAAGCCGGAAATCTCTATTTCGATATTCAATCCTAAAATTAAGCTTTAGTTTTCTGGAAGGTTTCTGTAATGTAAAAAAGCAAGCGTATTGCGCAATGTTAGCGGTAAAGTGTTTTTATATGTGCTTGTATACATAAAAACTTGTATATAATTGCTTGCATTATAATTTCTTTTTTCTGAAAACGTATTTAATCTTGATGTATTAAAAGCATAAGCAATAATAATTTTGGCGAAATCATTTTCCATGGCTTTCCTTTTATCTTTGTTTTCTTCCTTTTTTGGTTTTGAAAGCATTAACAAAAATCAATATGGCAATGTTCAAGGCCATGCAACTGTCACAATCAAAAGAAAGAACAAGAGATAAACTCTGGGAAGTGACATCATTATCTCCCAACTACTCTAGAAACAGCCCTGTAGCTGTCTTTCGTCTAGGTACAATGCATGACGGTTTATATGCACACCTTCATAGATTCCAAATAGTTGATAATCCTGCTTACTTTATTGCTATGGTGAGATGATGAAAGCTGGACACCCACACATCTTGTCTGCTCAACAATCTCTAAGAATAGCTTTATTCAAGATACTGGGAAATTAGAGAGCTTTTGAACAGGCTTGCAGGCTCAATCTTGCGTTTTAACCTCTTTTACATAACTTTTATCCTTTACATTTTTCTTTTTGAGTAAAACTTTGTGCTTCAGACTTTTCTATGTAAATATTTTTGCATTGCGTATCTTACTACATTATTGTTGAATTTTCTATGGCTTTGGGATCCCACTGTAGGTATGAGAATAATTTTCTCCGTATTGTCAACAGCATGCATAATCAAACGTACTTTTTTTTAAAAATAAACTCGGTTAAATTAAAAGGTACAACAAATTTAAGATCACGAACAAGTAAGTAATTGTGCAGGGGAAAAAAACTTGAAAATTATTGCTTTATGTGTTAGTAGCAAGAGTAAGAAAGAGGATCAACACATTTTAAAAAATTTGATCAATTGGAATTTTATCTAGATATTTCTTCAAAAACTACTTTTTTTTACCAAACATTTTACTTGAGGTATCCGACTACGTTCGGAACTGTGAGTTTGAAAAAAACGTATAACTGGATAATATTTATGATACTTAGTGTCACTTAGATTAGAAAATGTATATAAAACTGTTTTAAGAATATTATTACAATACAAAATTATATAAGTACAATATTTTGACAAAAAATGAACATAGAATGTCCCATTTTCAAAATATTCTCCTTTTGTGGAAAATACTTCTATTATTTATAATAATATTTTGCCTGTATACAGCTCAGACCTCTCTACAGAGACTCAACTAGAATTTTTGAAATATATAACTTAGAAGTGGGGTTATTCATATTTTACAACAGAGGGGAGCAATTTTAAGAAAAAAACGCCAATAATTATTTCAATTGGTTGTAACTCTGAAAATAATGCGAATTTTTCAAAAATCGTAGTTGAGCCTTTGTACAGAGGTCTGAGCTATATACAGGCAAAATATAATTAAAACAGAAGCATTTTTCACAAAAGGAGAACATTTAAAAAAAAAAGGTTGTTTTAAGTTAGTTTTTGCATAAATAATGTATTTAAATAATTTTTTTTGTCAAAATGCCCTTAAAGCAATTTTATACATGTATTCTAATCTAAGTAACGCTAAATATCATGAAGATTATCCATTTATGCGCTTTTTTAAAATCACGGTTCCGAAAGTAGTCGCGCGGATACCTTAATAAATACTCCAAAATTCAATTTTTTCATATATTCCATTTACTTTTACTACTTCCCTTTCTTCTGGGATATAAGCAAAACCATGTGCTACCTAAAACCTCAAAAATAAAATTTTTTAGCCGTTAAATGAGGCGAGAAAAACCACTGAGCGACACGTTTAATCGACCGCGACCACTTTCAGGCAGCCCTCCTACCTTATAAACAGCCCTCATAAAAGAAATCGCTTTTTATGGCACTGGGCGTTAAAAAGAAACACAACGCACCATCCCCTGTAAAATGATTTACTCAGCACAACATCCACATCTGTTCCATAATACGTCAGACGAGATCATAAAAAAGTGGTTAAAAATCACCCTAAAAGGTGGGGAACCCTCCCTTTTTATTGGAACAGATAGTGAGGATAAAGAGTTCACAGCTTGTTAAAGCTACCGAATAAAATGCGCAAATTTAAAAGGGTGGTAGATCCCCCCTCTCCTCTTTTACCCACCATTCTGTTGTTGCAGTTGGTTTACCAAAGAACTTAAGTTTAATGTTTTCTTCTACGGATCATATACCTCTGAAATGAATAAAAATAGAAAAAAGGGTAAAGAAATGAATAATTAAATGGATATCATTATTGAAACGAGTGTGCGTTTGGAAAAAGTTAATGCTCGCGATGTTAACATTTTGCATCTGCCAAAGTGTTATGTCTATTACTAATTGTCTTATTACTAATTGTTGTTTTATTATACAGTCTGAGCTCTACTTAACGAAGTCGCTAAATCCCTGAAAAAAGTTCGCTATATGGGAAATTCATTGAATAAAGATTCTTCTTTTAATGTACTTTAGATACAATATGAACAAATTTTAAATTCATAAAAACTCTATACTATTTAAAAAAGTATTTATTTATACTTTTTTGGAAAAAAAAATTAATATCTATTCATTTTATATATTTTACTCATCAAAAAGCAACGTACAAGGAGCTCAAGGGAAAAACATTGTCCAGAAATACACTGCATATATATTCAATTTTAAAAAATAATTCTATATTAAAATTAATCGATTTTTTTAATTACATTTTCTAATTTTCAGCTTGCAAGTAATTTTAAACATACATTATTTTATAACCAGTGATTTTAAGCATATACAACAACATGCGTCCTTAAATTTAATTATTGATGAAATCTCTTAATTTTACTTGAGTTTTTTGTGTTTGAAAAATTACGGCAATTTCATTGCTGTAGGTGAATTAGGCATCTAGTAAAAACCAGTTCACCATTGATCACCGTAAAATGTGTTGAAAGATAGAATAATTTTAAAAATGTCCCGAAATATATTTTAAAAATAGGGAGAAAAAAAATCGAATCACAAGACAAAAAATTCGTTGAATAGAAAATGCACCTCGCTATATGGAGGTTATTTTATGAAGTAAATAGTAAAGTGTTCTTGGTTCCAGGAAAAAGTTCGCAAAATGGAGAAATTTACAAAATAGAAGTTCGATATATGAAGTCTTGACTGTATATTTTTTTCATCGAGCAGCGAAATATTGCTTTCCCATATTTATCATGGAATATCTATTAATATGTATTTGCTATTAATCATTTATTCAAAATACAGATATTAAAGTTATTATAGAGAAAAATACTTAAAAGGATATTTTTGAATTATACCTTTCGGAAATTTAAAAAAAAATGTTATATGCTATAAAAGACAGAAGTACTGAGTTTAAACTACTTTTGAATAGAAATTCTCAAAGATTTGAAGGTTAAAATAAAAACCATATACAAAATGAATTTTTCTACAGCATCTGTTTAAGATTAGAAGTTATAATTTTTTTTGTGTGTGTTACTGAATTACTTAGTTTGTTAAGTAACAGGCATGTTATTCTACTCTTTACAATAAATGCTTTTGTATGTGAATTTATATAATAAATGAGAAAAATAAGTATTTTAAGAAATATTTAATAAATATTAATGTAAAATAGTAATGACTTTGTATTATTGTAAAATTTTTAATATTGAAAAAAATTACTAACTGTATTAAATAAATATTAATATTTATATTGATATAAAAATACACTCATAGAAATAAGTGTGAGAAACTACGTAAAATTTGTAAATAAAATTTTTATGAATTGGTACGATTTTTAAATCCTCATGATCGTAAATACTTAGGTAAATTTTACATGTCAAAATAGTTTTTTAAATTTTCAAATAAATAGTTTGTTTATTGACTTAAAGGACAAAATCAAAATAACACTAAAAATAAGTAAAATATAATTATATGAAAAAATACAGGATGATACACGCACACACATTCCCTGTTCCTTATGAAGACGTTTATATGTATGTTCATGTATACACAGAGAGAGAGGGGGGGAGAAAATATAAAAACAGAAAATTATATACATTTTTCCTTAAAAACTTTTGAATTTCTTTTATAGCTATCAACTTTTATTAAATATTAAGATTGATACGCAGGAAGTATACCATTTAAATCTAAATGTGTTGCATATAATTAAGTAACCTTATTTTCTACATTTAAATTTTAAAAATAATATTTATTGATATCTTTTCAACTTTTCAAAACAAAAATTCATTTCATTTCCGAAAAAAATTATAAATTCTTTCAATAATATTTATAAATGGATGTATATTGATCTGCTTTTCTTTACAATTCCTTTAGGTTACAATCTGAAAATTTCTAGAAAAATAAATACTTTAAATATAAAAAATATTTTATACGAAATTGGTTGTTATAGTTATAAAAGTTAAAACATCAAACTCTTAGAGCACCAGAAAAGAAGAGACAACCTTTTCCAAATACGCTTATACATCATAGGATGGCCAATACGTCATCAAGCTTGGGTGACCTCATCACGTGATCCCGTCGATCCCCTTTTGCTTATCCTCCGGGAATAGTTGATGCGATCCGGTATTATGCGGCAAATTCCTTGAATCCCCGTATCTAAAGTGGGAGGGATTACTCGGAGCTTCTTTTGTCTTCGTATCCCCGGACAACAGAATTGTTCATTGCGTTAGCAAGAAGCCTAGTAAATGTCAAGAATCGAATTAAACAATGCATTTACCATGAGAATACCATATAAAGCAATACATTTATAAGTAATAAAGTGGAATTTGGAGCCTTTTGAATCTCCCCAAAAGGAGTTAGTTCTACATGCATTGAAAATCAACAGAATAGGTCTTTTCTCTTTCTCTCATTTGCACTAATGAATTTTTATTCACTTTTGATTAGATAAAAAGAAATGTTAGTGCTGGTATATTTCAATAGATATGCGTGTAAAATATGAGCATCTCTTTTGTTATGACCGGCATTTGAGGTTAAAGATTTTAAACCTATTGGTATAGCTGTAATGCGACTAGAATGAAATATCCCTCTTTAGTGGCCCTATCAAGGTCTGGTCATAATATCGAGAAGGAAATATAAAAGTTTGGATTTCATACTGTGACGGGCTCACGCGTCTTTTCTTTAACATGTCCTTTGGGTTTTTTGGGGCCAGAATTAATGCCAATTCTTTTCCCAATCAAATCCAAGAAGTGAAGTGTGAAAGAAAGATGCAAATTAGGAAGGTTTAAATATCCGAAGTTAGAGTAAGCGGGATGGCAATTAGGGGAATGTAAACATAATCCGCGGTCCAAGCATGAAGAAGTTTTGGAAAACGTTACATGGCGACTAGCAGAAATTATACGTGATTGAGATACATTGTGAGTCAAGGTCCATACCATTGTACTCGAGTAAATACAAGGCATCCTCTAGGATTGTTGTGATAGTTACTTAAACTACAGCAAGGTAGGATTGACTATTTAATATTAGGATCAGTAATAGTATTAAAATCGTGTTTAGGCGAGTCAGTTATTGATAGTGGTCCGGGTTAGGTTAATTCGGTATTATATACATATTGTGTGTTTTGCCACCGTAGAGATTCTCTCTCACATATATTATTATAATCTAATTTTTTAAAAGCTTAAGTCCAAAATCTTAAAAAAGGTATATTAAGATTATGTATGTTTCTAGTTCTTCCGTTAATCCTACACCTCTAGCTCACGTTGATACTCAAAGATATGTTCAACCGGGGGGGATATCACAATACTCTTGGCATAAAATTTTCTTTGAAGAATAATGATTTTAACTATTTAATACATTAAACAATTTCCCTCTTATTAATGAAGTCTGATTTATTAAACAAGAAATTAAATAAAAAGTTGTGACTACTTACGCGTCTTTTCTTTAACAAGTCCTTTGGGTTCTTTCGGTCAGAATTAATGGCAACTCTTTTCCAACCAAATCCAAGAAACGAGAAGTGAAGAGATGCAAATAATATAGGATAAATATAGGATCTTAGAGTAAGCGTGATGGCAATGTAAAGGAATGTTAGACAATTGACGTGCGTTGTGGCAGTTGATGATTATTGCAGTTCATGGTTCAAAATTTAAGTTCTACGTGTTGTGGATAAACATATTGGTGTTCGACAAGAAGTTAGTCGTCAAGCTGCATACCATTGCAGATAAAAACAAGTAGCATTACAGAATAATATAAGGTAGGATTAATTACTTATTAGTATAATTGAGGGTTAGGCGGTTCGCTTATTGAGATTGGTTTGAGTTATATTGTGTGTAGCGTATTGCGTTATCGTAGATTCTCTCATATTAATTATTATAATTATATTTATTAAAAGTTTAAGTTGAATATCTTAATAAAGTCATATTAAGATAATGTATGATTCAAGTTCTTACGTTAACCCTACACCTCTAGCTCACGCTGATACTTCGAGGGATGTATTTCCAAGGGGAGGTACATCACAAAGTGTCTAGTATAATGAAAACTTTTATATGAGTACACTAGTAGATAAAAGCGTAGCATCAGGGAACGAGAGTAAAGTGCTCTTCCATATCTTCCACGGCTTTTGCATTTCACTTTTTCACAGAATGAAATTGTTTGTTGAGTCACTCCCAAAGGTCCTGAAAGCCCTAGAGTGCAGCTGAATAGTGCTGATATTAACTCACTCAAAAATTCTGCAAATTTTTCTTTCTTTTGACTCTAGTCTTCATTCTATAAGGCCTCTAATTCTACATTTTCACACGTTTCTTAACTTTCGCGTGAAATGAACTTTTGAAATGTCTAAAATAGTGTTCATGTGAATTGAAATTAATGAAGCATGGTATTCATGCATTTCACATAGCAGCAAAATGACCTTTAGCTGTTTCTTTTCTTTATTTCTTTTTCAAGTCGAAGCAGGAAAGCAAAGCTTCCAACAAATTGGATTTTGTTGACACAAGGGTTGATACATTAGGTGTTCAAAAAACTGCTGCTTACAATATGACAAAATAAGATGTACTTAAAGTTTTAGGCTAATTAATAACGATTTAACATGAAAGTGATTAGATTATAGTCCAATTGATTTAATCTATACACACACACTCATATTTATATATATACTAGCCAGTAGCGCACACAGTACTTTTTCAAAGGGGAAGGGTCCGGGGTCGAAAGTTCACCATTCTTGTATCATGCTCCTTTTGATTTTGTCGATTTTCGTGAACAAAACACATTAAAAAACTAATTTTTGAATAAATAATTAGCATTAATTAATAAAATTAATCATTAATAACAAGTAATTAATTAAATTTTACGAACTATATACTTAGAATTATAATCAATCGGAAAAAAAATCAAGGGCTTTGGGGGAGGGAGGTCCGGGCCCCCAGGACCCCCCCTTGTGTGCGCCACTGACACTAGCTGTTACCCACCAACTTCTCTGGATAATTTCATAAGAGAGAGAGTGTTGTATGCCTTTATACTTTTCTTAATTATTGAATATCTTGATTCCATCATTAAGCTTTCGAGCGTATTCAAAAATGTTCTTATATATTTCGCCTCTTGGTTTAAAAAGGATAATTTTAACCTAGAAGTTAATTAAGGTTCCTTTAAATTTCTGAAAGGGAAGTATATTTATTTCATACACCATTGCGACTCCTCTTTTGGGTGTCGATTTATGCAAAACCAATTTTTAGCGTATCTCAGCATAAGAAGCATGCCTGCTAAATTTAAAGATCATACTTCTAAAAGTTAAAGGGATCTTGGGACGAGTGAGTTTCTTTTCTCCTATATATATATATATACTGAGAGAGAGAGAAGAATAGAAGCTACTACTGCTTCTATAATTTACTACTTCTATAAATAGGTTTATACACAATTTTTTTGTGATTGATTTGATTCGTAAGGAAACAGCAGAAATTAAGAATTTGATCTATTAATGAGATAAGCAGTTTCTGATTCTTATATAAATTTGCAAATACAGTCGAGCCTCTATATAACGAACCTCTCTATATTGAGAATTTTTCTATATAGCGAATTTTTTCCTGAAACCTTGGACATTTCACGATTTTCTTTGTAAAACAACCTCTCTATAGCGAAGTGCATTTTCTATATAACGAACTTTTTCTCTTGTGATCCAATATTTTGTTGTCCCTATTTTTAAAATATTTCTGGATATTTTAAGTTATTCTCTCTTTAACACATTTTATGGTGGTCATAAATCTTGAATTGAGTTTATTAGATCCTAAGTCACCGAGAGCAATAGAGTTCTGGACGTTTCATCCAAGAAGTGAAACCATTAACCCCCATTACCCAGCTCACTAGAAACATCTTTGATATCCTCTTTCACTCGCAGGGAAGTTTTCCCGTGTTCTAATTATAAAATAATGTATGTTTAACATTACTCGTATGCCTTAAATAAAATGTCCTTAAAATTCATTAATTTTAGTATAAAATTATTTTTTTAATATTGAAAACACAGTTAATTCTTCGACATTCGTTTTTCTTCTTTTCCTTGCAGTTTTTCTTTCTTTCTTTTTTTATGAGTCAGATATATAAAATACACACATATTATTTTTAAAAAAATGTGAAAAATTACTTTTTTTTAATATATAGTGTGTTTATGAATTTAAAATTTATTTCATGTGGTTTATAAAGCATATGAAAAGATGAACCTCTATATAAGGAATTTTCCATATAACGAACTTTTATCTGAGATGTAGCGAATTCGTTATATAGAGGTCCGACTGTATTTGTATCTATATACACACAGAGAGATATATAACTTGCTTTATTCTAATCTACAAAAGAAGACCACGTTTTTTTTTAGGAAAAACACATGGTTTTCTTTTGCATTCCCTTCAAATTTATCTGTAAATTATTTAATTCTATTAAAGACAAACACATTTTTTCCTTCTTTCATAGTGAATTTATTCCTTAACACGTCATTTCGTTTTAATTAAACAAGAAAGAAAAACCACACTTTCTATAACCCGCTCACTTCCTACTTAAGTTAATGGTTCTAGCCTAATCTTTATGTTTAGCGTAACAATTATTTTCTACAACCATTAATCAAGCTGAGCGTCATTAAATATCAATAAAAACACTGAAATGAGATCAAGACTAATTACGTCTGCTTTTATCTAATCAACCCGTTTTGCTTAGCATCCCAACTGTTTGATCGGACGAAATTCCGGCTTCTGTTACCTTAAGGGCAAAATATATTTTTCCATCTTTTAATGTAATGAAATGAATAAAAATTAAAAGTGAAACATCTTTGTTCTTATCTACCAAATACTTTCTTGTGTGTAACATATTAATTAAATTTATCATCCGATTTAATTAATTGCCTGCAAAATATTTAAAAATTGAACCTCAGGAGTGTTGAAAGTTTTTGATAAAAGTAAGTTTATCAAAGTTTGGTAAAAGTAAAATTTTTAATAAACTTTATGTAGCAAAGTTGCGTACAGAAAAACAGGAAATTCATTGTTTTTTTATTTAATCTTAGATAAAAGGACATTATTCTTAAAATAAAATTATGGGTAAGGAAAAACAATAATTGAACACAAATATATCGTACTTTAGATTTTTTTTATCATTTATTTTCCAAATAAACATAAAATAATCTAATATATATATATATAATTAAATGTTCTCCTAAATACTATCAATTAAGTATTTTTTTTATGTTGTTTATTTGCTAATCTTGCCTTTAGTTGTTATAAGTTCACTATTATATATTTCATAAATTAAGAAAATATGGTCATTTTTTTAAATGCAATGAAAATTTAAAAAAAATCAAGCTTTATATATATGTTGGAACAGCTAGCAGGATGTATATTCAGTGATTTTATGAAAACTTGTTTGCAAAAAGTAGAAAAGTTATTTAAAAATTATTAAAGAAGCAACAGGGAGTTATATTCCAGTTCTGTATGTAATCAAAATTGGTTACCCATTTTTTTTCTATAATTATATTCCTGTAAAGGAATATAATTATAGAAGTAAATAACTTCAAATATTATGGAAACTTTAGGATGAAAATGGTGACTTCATAACTCATTACTTTCCTTTCCAAAATTAAAAATATCATTTACTTACAAATTTAAATATTTTGGCATACATGACATAAATTTTCTTTCTTTTTTATATATGAATGACTTATTTCAGTTCACCTAATATCTGTGAAGCTCCCCATTCCAACAAATTGTGAATGTGAATGCTGTTGAATTCTTAATTTTTTTATGTTAAGACTATTGCATTGCTTGGAATGTAATACAACGCATGCGCGAAAAATAAATAATTTTTTTTGTAGAATTAAACTTTTTTTTGAAGTGTTTGAAAAAAATATGTCTATTTTGATGAATCGTTTCGAAGTGTTTTGAAATATTTTCAAAAATCGAATAGAAAATATAATTTTGCAAAAAGTTTCATCATCTCTATATTTTCCTTTCTAACTGTGTTCAACTCTAATCACTGTTATCTAGATTTGAGGAGTATTAAAATAGATTTCCACTTTGAAATTTTGAATACTTAATATTCATTCGAGTGATAAACACTATATTAAAATTTGAATTGTTTGGTTGAAATTTTACTTTAAATTTATAATACTTTATACTAATAAAAGTAACACCAAAAAAAGTCGTTGCTGTAAATATTTAAATTTTTCATATAAAAAAACACATACCACGATAAAGAAGTAACTGTTTTAAAGCTACAAACTAATACATCACAGAAACCATCATTTGTAACCCATGAAGAGGAGTTAGTGAGACCAAGTAACAATTGAGTTTTGAGCTCAACAACAACTTCTCCGAAGCACCTCTGGGGTTCACACGAGAAAACCCAATTAATCACTTGGAGTGATGGCCAGGCCTTTTGAAACTTGGCGGCTTCTGCTCCAGGAGATACCCAAAAAGTCATGCTCATAATTGAATCAAAGGTAGGGAGCTCAGTGTCCGTTTTGGAAAGTAACCCCTCATTATTTTCGCATGGGGTACGGGCCGTATTTGCTCAAGGACCGGTTTCTCAAACCAGCGATTAGGGAGTGCCCCCGTAATCATCTAACAGAGGCCCTCCATGCAAATATCCCCGTAGGTGGATGCCGAGTGGTTCATATAAAAAATATCTTTTGCTTTTTGTGAATTAGGTGTGGACGTATAAAACATTTCGCGATAGATTTAATTGTGTCGTCAATGTGTTTAATTATTAAGTGTTCCTTCTATCTTTCAATGGTTGTGAATTAAGGATTGTTTTGGAAGTATTCTTTACCCTAAATGAATAGTCTTTTCCAATTAATTCCTGATTTTGTTCTTCTCAGGGGTCTTTTAAAATAAGTTCTCCTTTTTATAGTATGAAAAGTAATTTAATTAACAAATCTAATTATTTTAAAAATATTAATTAATTAGTTGATATTTAGTTATATAAAAAAATCGTTAGTTAAGAGAAACATTATTTAAGTGTTTTTAGATAAAGGCAAAAAGTTATTACAATTTCTTTTTTTACCTTGCGTTTAAAATTATGATTGTAAAGTAGAGAAAAATTGTAACATTTCGTAAGAGTTTATGAATCAAGAAAAATGGAAGCTTCCTGTTTTCTTGCTTTTGCGGATACGTACAAAAAGCATCTCACTGATAGTTACTTTAGCTCTTTTCTGCCATTTAAATATCGAAGCAATTATATTTTTAACGGTTGATTTTGATGTTTTGTAACTCATTAATTCGGATTTATTATGTTTCCCGATCATATTTACACGTGAATGTTACATTTATTTTAATTAAGTTTTTTTAAAACATGAATTCAGAGGTATATGAAGCAAACATTTAACCTGAATATTTAAAATTAAACACAACTTACCGTAAAGAAAATTAAAATGCTTCTTGATATGAATAATGCTGATCCCACGTCATCCGAAAAGAGGAACATCTTGAAAAGTATGCGAGGTTATTTAGACGCACATTCGAATGGTGGAATGTATTACAAAATGGACAACAACGAACTATGTGTTGACAATTTGATCATAAAAAAGACAATGCAAAGAAAAATATCAGATTTTTTTCCAAAAACTCAATAAATGTTTCGTTTTAAAAACCTTGAAAATTTTGAGTTAAAATTGATTGTGAATGCTATTGTTTCATTGATTTTTATTAAATACATGCTTATATACATAAATATGTAAATAAAATGCACTGTAATAAATTTACATTTGTTGAATATATTTAATTTTTTTATGCAATATCCTTTAACACGAAAAAATATTTCATTCCCCTTAGTTTCATCTTAAACGATTTTCACTGCACATAAAAAAGAATTATTACTCAATTAATAAGTATAAAGTGCCGATGAGAGAGAGAAAGAGAGAGAGCTGTATTCAGCTAATTAATTGTCCAAGAAAAAAAGCATAAATAATTTAAATTCTGTTCACACTGAAATATCCGATCTGAAGACCCCCCCCTTATATTAGGAATCAAAATTCATTACTTAAAAACAAAATGATTCTGTTTATGAGACGTTGAAAGGAACATGGGACGGTCTTCAATCTTGAACCAAACCTTTACCAACAAAAAGAACTGCGGGACAAGCAATTTGCGCCCGCGTAATTTTACACCAAAAGCCTGTTGCCTATCATCAGTCCTCACCGTTAGCGTCGTTTTAATATTCATATTTTCATCGGATCCGATTGTATCCGACGATAAACCCATCCTTGTTTCAAAAAGAATACAGAAAGGCTCGGTATAATAAAAATCTTATCCCCCCCCCTTTCCAAACGAGATGCTATTACTGTGCTACGCCCAAATGTTTAATGTATAAACCACATTCCACATTCTAGATAATCATCCATCTTGCCTAAAAATTCTGAAAGTGATAAACTTAACAACTAAGCCTAACACTTTGTAATTTATTTTAAAGGCTTGGAAAATTTTTGGGATGGAGTATTTTCTTCCCTTACTTTTGTACAGGCAATCTCCTCATTCCCCCCTGTAGACCAATTTTACCAATAATAGCCATTCTTTTTATTATATGTTCGATTTATTATTTTTATTACTATCTGGGAGTGAGAGATACTTGTAAAATAAATACGAAGACGTTCTTTGGTCGTTCGGAATAAGTACTTATTAAGTAATTATATGTTTGGATAAGAGTGTTATTATAATCAAGCAATGGATAATCTTATGTTTGATCAAAAGCTATTTTACTTCTAAGCAAATATTTTCCTAACATAATTAGACGACTCTACAGAAAACTAATCTATTATGAATAATGTGAAATTGGTTTAAGAAAAATGAGAAGGCACTTAATACTTGCCTCATGTTTTTGAAATCGATGGTTGTGATACGCATAATGATATAAAAGTGCCCTAATTCTCTTTGCAACAAAATTGAATTTTATTGCGAGTAATTTCATTGAAGAAAAATTGTTTGCCTAGATAAAATTATAAAAATCATTTATAGTATTATGCAACTTCAACGATACCCTTTATGAAAAAGCAGAAGAATATACTGCATGCATTCAACAATGAGAGGGAAAGAATTGAGACACAAGTAAAGGTAAAGTTCTATTTTATATAAGGTTGTCAAGAGTGTATATTAGTATGTAACTGTTTATTTTAGCTTGTTAAGAGTAAAAATAAATAAAAATAGTAAGAAAAATTCATAACAATGCGTTGTTTTTTTGGATCAATATGTCAATACATTTTGGATCAATGCGTAGTTTTATCAAGCATTTATTTTCATTTGTTTAAATGTACTTTATTATTGCACATAATTGTACTTAGCAAATAACATAAACATGTGAGAAAACACAATAATACATTACTACATGACACAATATATACTGAAAGAAGTAATAAGTATACAACCTGAAAATGTTCTAGCATTAGCCCCAATATATGTAACAATTCTTTTTCCCCCGTAAGCGTTTCTGATTACTTAATTGTGTTCAACATATTTTCTATTTTGATATTGTTTGGATGGAATTGTATTGTTCTATTATTCAAATTCAATTTTTATTGGCATTCAAACTACAATTTTTATTATTATTCAACTTGTATTTTTATTATTAATGTGCTATGTATGTTCATTTATATACTTTACTTAATTTCTATTAAATTATTATTATTATTATTATTTACAATTTCTATTCTATATGTATTTTTTACATAATAGTTAGTTTCATTATCGTGCCTTTTACCAACGCCATCTGTGCCTTTTACCAAGCCAATTATCTTTTGCGCGATGGCAACAAGTTGTTTGCTTCGAGTTTTTTGTGTAATGTAATCTGTGTATGGGATGTTCAGTTCCTGTAGTGTCCCTCGCAAGGAGAGGTTCTCGCTGCATAAAACTGTTGGCATTTATCTGATTGTTTCTACGCAAAATTAAAGTTAAGTTTTAAAAGAAAGTGTCATCACACATTTAGTCTTAGGTGGCGGACAGATATTCTGTATAAAAATTCAGATAAGTTTATGATTAAATATTACAACCACCAATTTTAAAATGGGGTGGGGAGTTCTCCTCCGAGTCATGAAAATGTTATTTTAATATCCTAAAAACAAATAATTTCGGATTGTGCCATGGTAAAATATCAAAGTGTCGATGTACGACTTCATATTGCAATTGAATTAAAAAATATTTTGAATTCAAACTTTAATAAAATAATATGTTGTATGACATTGGGAAGCTTAAAGTATTTAAACATGCTTAGAAGTGAGAATTTTTATCAAAATCATGTCATATTTAAAATTCACACACTTTACAAATTATGAAATAGTTCTACATACCACATGCATGTATGCATACTTTAAGCCGTAATATTTGTTAATGCTAAAAATATTCGTCTTTAATTCAAATTTAATAATTTCCTTTTGTAATCCGGGTAAGTATCAGTTATAGATAATTTTAAATGGTTCTTTTTCAAAAACTAAAGTGTTGACTATGAAGAATTTTGAAACTAAACAAGAAAATTCAGAATTTTGTCTTTTAGGGTTTCTGAAATAAATTTTACCATTAGTATTTTTATAACAGTATGGAACGAGACTATATTTATTTTGCTATGTTTTCCCTGAATATCCTCTTATAGGAAGATGGAATACATTTACTTGACTGAGAATTTCTTCGCCCGCTTCTCTTTATTCATAATTTCTATAACGAAGACTTTTGTAAGAAGTCATTTTGAATACTTTTTTTCAAATAAAACAAATCTACAATTAAAAAAATGTCTAAGATAACTTTCGCATTTTTTCAACTTAAATGTGAGTAGTTATGTTGAGGGAATTCGTATAGAAAGTTATTTTAACTGCAATGGAATAAACTGTATTCTTTTTAAAAGACAAAAAAAAAAAAAAAAAAAAAAAAAAAAACAGCTTTTGTTTTTGTTTCAATAAAATAATTTCAATTCATTTATTTAATATACAGATTTAATTCGTTATGTGTGATTTTCATTTAGAATGTCAAATTTATGCATGTATTTAAAATTTTCATCATATTCTGTTTTTCTATAATCTTTTTCTAGGAAATACGAGTACGTAAAAAACATTCCAAACATTTATTTTTGCTAAGTATTACCGTAAAAATCCTGCGTATAACGTGCACTTTAAACTCAAAAAATAAGATCGAAATTTATGTAGGGTATAAAAATGATAGATTTAAAAATTAAAAAAAAGGTGAATATAAAAAAACTAGACTTCTCTACATAGATCGAAATACTGTTTATTTAAAAGAAATGGTATACCTTAAGAATTTAAACAGTTGAAGTTCTAGAAATATACTATTTTTTCGAAAGCCTGGGATAGTACCTCAAATGAATGACTTCAAAACATAAGAGTATTGCATACAAAAATTTCAAGTTTCTTCGCAAAAATGGGTGCGTGTTATATGGCGAATATACCTTAAAATTAAGAAATGAAGCTTGGAAGTGTAGGTGCGAGTTATACCCTGGATTTCACGGTATTTTAACTGACATAAAAAGTAAATTATATTAGCTCTAGCTATTTAAGATGCCTACATTTTTTACTTCCTGTGTTTGAATAAGAAAAACACTGAAAAAGAATTTTTAAACATTTTGTTATGAACAATGAAAAGAAAAATTCATTTACGTGATTGTGTATAACCTGTTGCTGGTATTAATTCACAATTTAGAAAAAAAAAATCTCAGTTCCATGAAAAAAAAAGTAAATAAAAGAAGAAAAAAGAAAGTAAATTTTAATACACACACACACCGTGAGAAAATAAACTGCAGAACAACATTTCGCGTCTTTAATAAGAAAACGTCAACTGAAAGAAGAAAGACACGTATGTGATCCAAATAATTATTTTTCTACGATTCTTTTGTAATAATACGAAAGTATAATCGTATACTTCAGGTAATATGTCATTTCTTCACACTTCCATGAATTTCGTAGAAGAAATGGAAAACACGGAAGAGGAGTTTTAACTTAAGCTGACATCTTTCTACAATAGAACAAATCTTCTAAAAGTAGATCAATCACATTACACAAAGAGGTAGTGAAAGGAAGGTTTTTTTAACATTGCCAGTATAATTCTCAGCTCACACATCGGAGAACAAAAGATGAGAAAATCACGCTTTTCACATCGTTTCTTATGAAGAGAAATATATTTATCCATTTTGAAATAGTTATAATTGCGGTATTCTTCAGATGGTGAACTTTAAGAAGAAAAACAAGTATATAATATGAATAATACAATTCCTTTCCCAGCGAAATTTTAACAGATACTATAATATTAATCTAAATTATGCAGTCATAAGGATTAATTAAATAACATTCAAATTATTAATGAAATTAATTATAATTGAGGAAAATTTACTCTAAAACTATTAAATGTAAGACGCATGTTTTCCCAATTGATTTTATCAATGTTTATTTTATTTATCCAATGCCCGTGCTAGGCTTCTTGACCATTTGACCTCCCAGTACCGATTGACGACGTCGTCAGTCGGGTATTCCTCGAGTCCAGTGCATTGGGGGTGGTCGCCATCCATTCTGGCATGGCCGCAGAGTGGTTAGGCCTCGTCAGCAGCCATGCCAAGCCAGTCGAGGTATACTCCCAAAAAGCCATGTCCAGTGGCAGGGCCGGCTCTAGCAGTTTTGCCGCACCGGACAAAAATGGAAAATGCCGCCCCTGTCTTCACTAAAGCAAAACATTATAATTAAAACATATAAATTGTTCACATAGACACACACCTATAAAACTGGAATAAATCTTGTGAACAAAAAGGCTGCATAACAGTACTACATTATATATATATATATATATATATATATATATATATATATATATATATAATTTTAAGTCAAATACACACAAAATAATTCGAAATTAAGGACATAATTTCCTGTTATCAATTCGAACGAGAAGCAATCGCCCATTTCAGCATGCCAATTTCTTCTAAAAAGAGTCTACTGATGGTGGGGATCACAAACGTTTACTTTAACTTATAGTAACGACAGTCAAGACTAAAATAAAACTTCTTCTGTGACTCTTTATCTACAAAAAACTCTTATTGCCCCTGTCTCCTTTTGGATAGTTGACACCGGATGTCGTATGGGTGAAAGGAACGTCCGTTGTGACCATACTCCAGGATGGGGGAAAATTTACTAGTGAAAGATGTGTAAACTTATCTAATTTCGTGTTAAACATATACTCCCGCTTCGAGCTCGAATACAAAATAAGGAAGTATGATACAATAAATGAAATACCAAATTCACACCCAATAGTAATTTGAAAATATATCAAATTTTTTTGTAACAAAAAAAAAATTCTTTTTTTTTCATATTCAATCCAAATGCCCGGCCCCAAAGCCAGTGGTTAGGTGAAAGCGGGCAACAGCCTCGGCACTCTTCAGGTGCATCGGCATCCCACAGTGGTCAAAATATTTCATGACATTCCAAATCTTTTGGTCATTTGGGTCACGGCAGTATTTTTGTCAATGTGCGTCGAAATAAGGCTATTTGTTCTTCTGAGGGTCAAGGAGATTTCCGGTTGAAACGACTTGGCACCCTGCTTGATTTTTATTCGGCTCTCTCATTGCAGGGAATCCCAATATGACTTGGGACCCACTGTAAGGCTACAGTCTAGCCGTATGAGATGAGCTCCACAATTTTATTAATATGAGATAAAGCAATTAATCGATTCCATAAAGTTTGTAATCTTTTACTAATAAACTAAAGCTATCGACTTGCTAATAAAAGGCCATTTTCTTTATTCCTTATTCAAATTTTCATTTATATTGTATTGATAAATTTAGTCAGGGCTGTTTTTGAAGGATGATGAAGCATTAAAATAAATTAGGAAGAGATTATTTCATCTATATAATTAAAAAATTTCCTCTTTAACAGGATAGAAATCTATTAAAATTGTTACTATACATGAAAATTGTATTTTCATATGACACTTTTCATTTGTAACTAGTCCGCAATTTTTAGAAAATAAAGATGGTAAAATATTTTTTGCAATATGCAGATTTAATGAATCTTGCTCTTTTTTTCTCTCCCTCTCATTCTCATTGGTTTAAAATTGCAGATTATTTTAAGGTATCCAACTACGTTCGGTACCGTGATTTTAAATAAGCGCATAAATGGATAACTTGCATGATATTTAGTGTCACTTAGATTAGAATACATGTACAGTCCCTGGCCAAATTATTAGACGCACTATAAGATTTTATGAAAAATATTAATTATCAGGTGATACTATACAGGTTTTTTGTATTTAACAGATACAGTGTATGTTTTTGGTTGTCCATTTAATAATCTATCATTATCACAAAAAAATAATCATTAAAGAAAAAATATGTATTTATTGACTCTTGAAAGAAAACAGGAACAAATATAACTAAATATTAATATTTTATTAAGCCACCTTTAGCCGCTATGAGAGCTTCAATTCTGCACAGCATGCTATCAATACAAGACTGTACTGTCTCTTGCATTTGAGGATGATGATTCCACACTTGAATTATTCTTTCTAAGAGCTGCGTTTTATTTGGAATCACATCTTTAGCCACTTCTCTTTTCATTTACTCCCAAACGTTTTCGATTGGGTTCATATCAGGGCTATTACCCGGCCAATCCAACAGAGGGATATTTTGTTCTGTCAAAAAAGCTTTGATTGACCGAGCTGTATGGCAGGGAGCTCCATCTTACATAAAAATGTATGGTTCTCTATTTGGAAACCATTCTTCCAGCTGCGGAAACAAGCGATTTTGTAAGACATCTTTGTACTGCTCTTGCCGCATCATACCTTTAACCACGTACAGACGTCCGCTGATGACTGACCAAATCATTATTTTTGTAGGGAGTTTCACAGTCAGAATGAAACTTTTCTCCACGACGACGACGCACAAACTGAGCTTTGTTTTGCAAAATTTCAAATGTGCTTTCATCACTGAAGCAGATCTGTCAAAAATAAAAAAAAAACAAATAAACATCTTTGCTGTTCCTTCTGTAATCATAGAAAAGTTTTTAAACACTTTATTTGTGAATAAATTATAACAACATAACGCTCCAAAAGTCCACATCTTTATCACGCCACTGTTTGGCCCAATTCAGATGCTTTGTTTTCATTGCAGGGGTTAACTTCGGCTTTCTAGCTGGGCGGCAGGTCTTAAAACTTAAATCTTTTAATTTTCTTCGAACAGTGCGTTCAGAAGCATTCATATTAATATCTTGGAGTTGCGATTTTATCACTTGTGTGGTAGCAAATCTGTTTTCAAGGCAAATTTTCTTTAAAGATCTTTCTGACCTTGGGGTGAAAATAGGCTTTCTGCCGCATTTTTTCTTTCTTTTTTGGCTCAATTCTTCCCCTGACTCAATTTTCTTCTTTAAGCGTCGTACACTAGCTTCAGAAACTTTCAACTTTCGTGATAATTTGCGGTTTGAAAACAATTTTGCATTCACAAGGGCCTTTAATTCTGCTTTCTTACATGGTAAAAAAAAATATCGCCTTTTTACTCATGCTGAAAGTATACAAACTGATTATTTAAACGCCCCACACGAAATAAACAAATAACTGCGTAATATAAAACTACTAAATTAACAAACAAAGCACATTAACCGTCAGAAACACATCCGCAACTGAAACAAGCGCGAACGCGACTCGAGCAGGTTTAGACTTGTTTACGTTCATGTGAGAATTTATTAACTTTGTGTTGCCATGTGTAAAAAATAAATATAAATACAAAATATATAATAAATTTCCTCATTAAAAATCCATTGGATCTATGTTTAAATGTGAAAGTATTGCATATAAACTTATTAAAAAACAGGAGTGCGTCTAATAATTTGGCCAGGGACTGTATCAAATTGTTTTAAGGACATTTTGATAAAACAAAATTTTTTAAATACAATATTTAGGCAAAAAATTAACTTAGAATAACCTTTTTTCAAAATGTTCTCCTTTTGTAAAAAATGCTTCCAAAATAATATTTTGCTCATATAAAGTAAAGACTTCTTCAGAGTGTCTGAACTATTTTTTTGAAAAATTCACATTATTTTTAGAGTTACAACCAAGTAAAATAGCTATCGGTGGGTTTTTTTTAAAATTTCTCTCCTCTGTTGTCGTAAAACATGGATAAACACACTTCTGAGTTATATATTTCAAAAATTCTAGTTCAACCTCTGTACAGGGCTGCGGTAGCCCAGTGGTTAAGGCATCCAACCATGGCAGGCATGTCATGCGTTCGATCCCAGTACCACTAAAGACCCGCCGTGTAGGGCAGCGATGCACGTTAAATCTGTCGAGAGCTGAAACGTCCTCCCGTTGGTGTGGTGTGGTAGTTAGGAGAGGGGGGTGCCAGCTCAGGTGTCGTCCACGTCACTTGACCATGGTTCAAAATTACGTGGTCCGTCGCCAAAAGCCCTCGTGTAGCTGAACAGTGCGACGTTAATATTAACTCACTCACTCAACCTCTGTACAGAGGTCTGAGCTATATACAGGTAAAATATTATTACAATAGAAGCATTTTTCACAAAAGGAGAACATTCTGAAAATGGGTCATTCTGTGTTCATTTTTTGTCAAAATATTGAACTTAAATAATTTTTTTGTTTTGATAATATTCTTAAAACAATTTTATATACATTTTCTCATCTAAGTGACACTAAATATCATAAATATTTTCCATTTATACGCTTTTGCAAAGTCACGGTTCTGAACGTAGTCGGATACCTTAATCAAGAATTTTTTTTTTACTTCAAGAACTGATCTAATCTAAAAACAAGTAATATAAAACAAATTTTTTATGTCAATTTCTACTTAGGTCAACAAAGAAAAATTTTATTGAATAGTTACAATTAATATAAATACGTACATACATGTGATAGAATCATAATATTATGTGACAAAATAGAAAGCGATTTTCCTTGCACTTCTCCATTTTCCTTTCTATGTATGTTTTAGGACTATTTTGTTTCTTTTTTTGTTACTATGTATTCATTCATTAAATTTAATTATTCTAATAAAATAATGTAGTTAAAAAGAATTCATACCTTCGCAGAGACTAGGCCATCCAAGTAAGGCCCACGACCTCTGGATTAGAGGTCCTACACGTTATCCGTTGCGCTACAGGAATACAACGAACGATTTTCCTTTCCATATATATTGTTGGACTGTTATTTTTGTTACTATTTATTCATTTTTTAACAAATGATTTAATATTTGAAAAAAACTGTATTAACATCAAGTGTCTTTCACTACAAGCTTAAAAAATGAACTTGAATGGATGAATAGAAAGTATTTCTTTAACATTTGAAAAATTGAACACGATATATATATATATACAGAGAGAGTGAGTGTGTGTGAGAGAGAGAGAGATAGTGAACTAATTGTAGGAATTGAATGGTTATGTTTGCAACAAATAAGAATAAATAAGGAATATGGGAATCCAGCATAGAAATATTACTGAAAGCTGGAAATGCATGATCCTTATCAGTATAAAAAAAAAGATACTTGATTGCTATTAATATTCCATTCTCAGTCAACATGGGGGCTATAGATAACAGCCTTCGTAATTCTGAATCTCGACAACATCGGACCGAAAGTTCAATACCGGTATTAGGCATTTTTTAGATCTTAATACCGGTATACCGGTTTTAATACCAGCAGTAGAAATTTTAGAAAAAAAAAGGAAAACAAAGGTGTTTCTTTTTTTATTTGCCACTTTTATTAGAGAGTGTAACTATCACAAAAAATAAATATATGATATGCAAATACAATGTGAATAACAAACTCATCAATTTAAAAAATATTGAAATATTACTCACTTTCTTCATAACTATAACCTTATTTTTACACATACGGATATCAGACTACAAATCCTGCGCGTGTGCGGTATCGTTCTGAGATGTTATAGGATGGTTTTGGTCCGCCTTTTTGGATGATTCATATATTTTATCACTTCACTTGATTGTACGATGGAACTTTATATTCACAGTGTAATTAATTTCGCTCATTAGGTAGACATAAAAGCATTTTTTTCCACTGTATGTTCAGGAATCGCCAACGTAGCAATGTTGGCGATCCCTGAACATATAGTGGAAACAATTTAAACCATTAATATAAAAAAAAAAAATTCTGAGTCAATTCCTACTTAGATCAACAAAGAAAATTTTTATTTTAGCTACTTTTTATTAAATAGTTACAATTAATATAAATATGTATATACATAGGACAGAATCACAACATTAAGTGGTAATTAATTTTTATTAATTATCATTAAAGTATCGTACTGTCACCCAAAACAATCGTGTAAATAAAATTTCAGTTCAACTGAATGCTTCAAAACGTGAGAATAAATGGGAATAAAAAAACCTTTTCAGGTTTCCAACGTGGCTGTATTTGTAATTCTTTGAATAATTAGTTTTAATCAATTAATTTTTATTAATTATAATTAAATTATTGTATTGTCATCCAAAACAATCATGTATATAAAATTTCAGCTCAATTAAGCACTTTAAAATGCATTTTATTAACGATTGAAAATTCCACCAAGATAAATAAATAATTAAATATATAGAGATCGTGAGCTAATAGTAGGAATTGAAAAATTACTAGTAAATACTGTGATTACCGGTATGACAAAATTGTACAAATGGCTAAAAATACCGGTATTCGGTATCCTGATATACCGGTATTGCAATCTCTACCTGTATAATTATGTATGGTTATAATGAAAACAACGAGTTGCCATTTTCTGACCGACAATCTAATGTTTTAAAAACTGTCAGTTAAAATTTATCGAATATGACGTACTACATTGTGTCAGTTATATTATTATGAGAATATTTTAATTTGTTTAGCTCCTTTATGTGTTTTTATTGTATACTTAATTTAAAGTAAGATGATAAAAACGCTTTAAAAAACGATTACTAAGTTCCAAAAAGTACCTTTAATATTTATCGAAGCGCAAACCTGTCAATTCACTCTTCCTTTCTCCTCACAAAAGAAGCCCTTCTGCGAGATTTGGCGCGATAAAAATTGAGATATCTTCATTCTTCACGAAGCTGTCAGTGAATCCATACATAACAACACTACGAGGGACAAAATTTTAATTACTCTTCAGCCTAGGTTCAAGACCTCCATACAAAATGCCACATGCTCACCAGGAGGGGGAAAAAGAGAGAGAGGAGCATTCATTCTTTTCATTCTCCTCAAAAGAAGACATGTCGGAAAATAGGTTTTGAGTGACCTCTGACTTCGCTCACTTGCCTCTTCGGAATATATAGTCTGTTGAGCTGATTGTGATATCTGTATTACAGGCGGTGAGAAAGGTCAAAAAACAAATAAAGCAATCTAGGTACCTCTGCAGCTATTCATTCTCGCCTTAGCGTTAAGTCAACTCCGCCCACTTTAAAGAGGTTTCGCGAGATGGTTTATTGTAATTGGTTGGTTTTTGATATATCTATTTATCCTTTTCCCACTGCTCTTTGAAGAAATTGCGTAAAGGGGAGACGTTGTATATTACTTAAGCTGGTCGTAAGTGGAAATTCTCGACATATTTTAGTTTGTTTCCTTTAAATGGAGTTTTTGTATCGGTTTGCTCAGATTGATTATACTGTTTATCTTGGAAAAATACTAATGATGGAAGTAATATTGTATATTTGAAATAATCTGAGGCTATTATGTATTAGTTTTGTCTCCAATTAATATAAATATTAAGAGAGTTCCTACGCACAGGAAAATTTTGTTGTCCTTTTCAATGCTAAAGTGGAATGATGGTGGCTCTTTTTGAATAAATGAAGAACTAAATGTTTAATAATTTAACTAAATTAACTAAATGTTATAATATTAAACGCAATAGTTTTCCCCTTTTAATGAAATCCAGTATGATATAATCAGGTAAAGTTGTTTGGATATTGTAGAAATTTTATTTTAACCAGTGAGGGACATGAAAATATTTATTTATGATTCATGACCGTATACCAGGGGGCATTACATTGATCGTGATTGCCCGGTGCATTGCTAAGACATTTTGAGATGACAGGCTGAAGATTATCAGTTAGTAATCATATACCGAAATATTCAAGATTGACTGACAGTATGCAGCCAATTATTATATTATTGTTTACAGTATTTGATTAAGTCTTCTACTGATTATAATTATGAGAATAACTTTAAATGAAAGTGTTTATTTGTTTAATGTATTTTAAATTGTTTCATAACAAATGCATCATTTGATATCATTCTATTTGAGGCTAATTGTATCTTGCGTTTTGCCTTAAACGTGGTCTTAAAAATGTAAAAAATTTTTATTACTGTAGTTATGTTGAAAAGTACATATTCAGTATTTATTATTAGTCATGATAAATATTGTATACCTTTTTCTTAACTCACCACACCTACTCCATTGAGTGGACTGCAAAACCTTGAAAAATTTAGAAGCAGCCTGTATCCTTGAAAAGTTTGTCCGCTCCTTCCGTATACCATGAGACATTACAGACAAATATTGATTGAAAGTTTTAAAAATAGAAAACTGCCTCTGTAATGGAAAATAAATACAAAGAAAAAGCTTGTTTGTTTGTTGATTAGTTTTTTAAAATCAAGAACAATATATTAATTTTTAGAGGTTTACAAAACATTTTTCCCCATTATCTTTTTAGGAAACATAAGTTATGTAAATTGCAAACATAGCTAATTGAAGCTCAAATGAAAGTAGACTATTCAATAAAATGAAAAATTGTAATCAGTACTACAAATAAAATCGATATAAATTTATAATAATTTTATTAACATACAGCGAAGTCTGAAATATACTATTAACTTAAAGGATTGAGAGGTAAAAGATATGTATCAAATGGGGTAATAAATTATCACACAGTTTTTATATTCAAAATTCTGTGCTTTTTTTAGAAGCTTATTTTATTATTCGGTTTTGTGGAAGACAAAATTTAAATCTTTTAAAAGTATGTTTTTCTATTAAGAGATATGGTAAATTAATTAAAAGGAATAAATATAAAAAAATGTTGAAAAAAAAGGGGAAAAAATATTTATATGTGTACGAATAACTCACTCATGTTTTTGAATAAGCAACTGATTTTGATTTTTTAACCATCACTAACATAAATGCTGTTAAGTTATTGATAATATAATCCCAATAATATATTTTTGAATTTCCAGTATTACATTATTGAGACATAACTTAAATATATAAATTAATAAAACTGTTAATTAAATTTTTACAAAAAAAAAGTTTCTTCACTACAAATCTACGTTTTTAAAAAAAAACAGAAAACAATTTATTTTCAAACATTTTCATTTGTAGTTTTTTCATTTAAATTTTATTTTCCCTAAGATTTAACTGTCATTTACCCCAAAAACTGCAGTATTCACCTGTTCTATAAATTTTTAATTTATGACGGCTGACGCGTCCTTTCTTTAACATGTCCTTTGGGTTCTTTGGGCCAGAATTAATGGCAATTCTTTTCCAACCAAATCCAAGAAGTGAAGTGTGAATGAAAGATACAAATGAACAAACGTTTAAATATCGGAACTTAGAGTAAGCAAGATGGCAATGTAAGGTAATGTTTGACAATTGATGTTAGTTTGTGGCAGTTGATTATTATTATAGTTCGTGGTTTAAGTCTGAATGAGTTTTGCGTGACGTGAATACAAGTTATTAGTGATCAAATATATAAAAGCCAAATTGCACACCAGTGCATACAAAGGCAAGATTAAGCATAGAACAAGATTAATCGTTTCTCCAAGTTGTAATAAGGTAGGATTGATTATTTAATATTAGAATCGAGGATTAGGTGGTTCGCTTATTGATAGTGATCTGAATTATATTAAATCTTATTATAAATATATATATATATATATATATATATATATATATATATATATTGTGTGTGTTGCGTATTTTGCCATCATAGATTCTCTCATATTAATTATTATAATTTAATTTGTTAAAGGTTTAAGTTGAATATCTTAATAAAGTCATATTAAGATAATGTCTGATCCTAGTTCTTTCGTTAATCCTACGCCTCTAGCTCACGCTGATACTTCGAGAGATGTTCTTCCAAGGGAAGGAACATCACAAATTGACGAATTCATGTATATTTTACATGTTTATAACTAATAAAAATTATTTTTCCTTACCTATATTTACCCATATAACCTCTACGACAAGTAATTTGAATTTTAAAATAAGTTAAACTTCTCCAATTTTAATGCAACAAAATACAAATAGGGGCTTATACTAGATAATAATTTAGTAGTTCTTGATCAGAAATGGAATTATTAAATTAACCTCATAGGATTTTAAATATACCATATATAATTTCTTGAGCCTTGCTTATATGGTATAGATTTATTGAAATTTACTTAGAATAACATTGATATAACAAAATTTCATAATTCAGTGTAATATGCTTACAGCAACGATTCAATAATGCGTCTAAGCTCGTACTTTCAAGAGTTCGTTCTATGCCATATGAGAATTTTTCTCCTCCAATCGTTGCAAAAGCAGGTTATTATTATTCGATTCACAATCGAGTTTGACCAAAGTAAATGATTACATCTCCATTATCGGGTGTTTGAAATTCTAATAAATACGAATGTTAGCAAATAAAGTAAACTAGTTTTATGCCATTTTAAATGTCCATTTCTACCTAAGTGAATTTTCAATTATTATGGGCCGTATTCACAGATGGAAAATAATGGAATTTTAAACCCACGTTTAGGAATATATTAATATTATTAATACCTGATGTTATGAAAATAAAATAATAGAATAAAAGAGTAGAATTTATATCACATTTATCTTTTGTTGTAAAGTCAATTCAACTAGCAAATTGACGGAAATTAGATTAGTGAAATAGTTATAAATATGTCATTACGAAGAAATTATCTTGCATTTATGTGGTAATCGATACGCGGAAATTACTCTCCATTGAATATATACATGTCGTAACTATAAGTTACGTGAACTTATACAGACTGTCAACTGTGAAAACTTTTCGGTATATCAATTTCCATTGCTTCTAGGGATGGATTTTAACAGAATCAAATTCGAAGCTCATGATACTTTTTTGCTAAAGTATGACTCAGTCGACAAATTACAATGGTTTATTTGACTAAGGGTTTATTTTTATTAACGGCTTATTTTGACTAAAGGCTTAACTTAACTAATGGTTTATTTTGACTACTTTTTCTGTTAATTTCGATCTGTACTTCCTTATTTGTTTCAATATAAATTGCGGTTCTATATAGTTATCCGTTTCTAAAGATTCTAAGAAGTCTTTTTTTCTTTTTTTTTTTCTGTTTCTGAAGTACAAGTGAAAAAAAGTAAAAATGCAATGGACTTCAATTACTTAATATTTTTTAAGGTTAATTATTCGCGAGAAAAAAAAGTGTCAGAAATGCTTTAATACTAGTATTAATGCAAAATTTGTTCGATTGCCTAGTTTTCTTTTTGCATGTTCGGGAATTCACTTCAATTATCTGGCTAGGGTTAAATACTTACGACCTTCATATTTACAACATAAAATAGAATTTGCAAGAAGTATGTTAGGGCATGGTAAAAATTCATTACAGAAAGAGACAGTAACAACACCGAAGTATCGATAAATCATAATCCTGACTTCACCTACAACCTAAATGAACTCTACCTCATCAATTAATTACACTAATAGACAACAAAAAAATTAGGATAGTATTCATTGCGTTTAAATGCATCGTTAAACAAGTGAGCCTTATTTGGCATTTCCGCCTTAACTACAACTTATTTCTTGCCCGTCAACTTAGTTCTGCTTCATTAACAAATATGCGTGAAAATCGCTTTACACAAAGCAAGAACTAGTCATGTTTCAGATTTTTGACAGTCTCGGTACGCCTATATCCTAAAAAATCTATTCTCTTTTAACATTCTCCCTTCCCCGATACAACTTTTTTGCACTCACATAGTCACGAAGTTATGGGGGAATCAAGAAAGATAAAAGCTTATCACCGCTGAATACAATTTCCCCCTCCCCACTTTGGTTTATTATTGGAGACGCTGGTCATGTATTAACTTCGCATGTGATGCGTAATTAATTGTTTCTTCTGCAGATTTAATTAGGCCGCGGATCAGTGTTTTTCACGGTGTGTTGCGATATTAATTAGAGAGCTCGAAAAAGCTCTTGTTTATGCAGTTAGGCGTGTTAGGGAATATTCAGAGCTCTTCAATCCATCATAGCTTGGAAAATTGTAGAAAGCCTCATAAATATGATTTTCTTCTTTTATTTATAAGATTTCTTGGAATTTTCAACAGTGGATCATATGAAAAAGAATTTATAAGAAATCTATCTCTATTATATCTATTTTACGAATACAGTTTCAGTAACCATATATGATTGTTTGCTTTAACTTCTAGAATATTTAATTTGCTCCTTATCAATGAAAAATCACAGTAAATTGAATGCAACTATTGCTCCTATGAAGCTTTTTACAAAATACTCCTTAACATTACGAATAAATTTCGTCTTTCTTTCTATCTCTCTTTCTTGTTGAACAAATACGCAATTCTTTTCTGACGATTGTGCATACCATATATTTTTCTAAAAAAATTTTAAAATGAACATTTTATTCGAATTTTTCCTAAATATCGATCTTTACAAAAAGTGACACAATTAACTTCTTACTTTGTGATTTCTAGGTTCTTTGTTTCAAACGAAGTTTCACCAGCTTTCAGGCACAATAAAGTCACTAATTTTTTAATGGCTAAAGATTTATTACTTTAAAGACAGCCACACACAACATAAAAAGAAAACTAACTACGATATATTTAATTTTAATTTTTATTAACACCATTTTGTTTCTATGCTCACCAACGTAACCGCCATCCCGCTCATTCCGATATGTGTGTGTGTGTGTTGCCTCTCTATGTCTCTGTCTCCTCTGTCTGATTTCGATGGCCGCGCCACCTATAAAGTTTTTAAATGCCAGGAGATTCTTATACACCTGTCTGCAATTTCAAGAAATAGAAAACCTTCCACAGAATTAGTATTAATAGTTTGGATTTCGTATTCACAGTGTATTTGAAATAGGAAGCAAATAAAATTGTATATATATATATATATATATATATATATATATATATATATATATATATATATATATATATATATATATATATATATATATATATATATATATATATATATATATATATATATATATATATATATATATATACATATATATATATATATATATATATATATATATATATATATATATATATATATATACATATATATATATATAATGCCCTGAAGAACTGGACCATAAATAAATCAAAAGCTATTAAAGATTAAAGGCTTGGGAATTATAACATATAAATGAATTTTATCTATCTATCTATCTATCTATCTATCTATCTATCTATCTATCTATCTATCTATATATATATATATATATATATATATATATATAATTTTATTTGTTTTTATATTTGTATATATACTGTGTAAAAAAGGAGAAGAGGATACTAAGACTTCGTGTAATGCGTAAATGTATAGCTAAATTGTATTCTACTGAATTAATATTTAGGGCTTCTTCTGATAGTAGTTTTACGTGATAAATACTTTTTTAAAAAATAATATCTATCACTTTCATTTTTTTATATGTAACATACATTCATTTTTAGGTTGCAAAAAAATTAAAAGTACTCTTTTGAGGTTCGATGTAGTGTCTATTCACAACTCATGATACAAGGTAAGATGAGTAATAATATTGTTTTCTTTCTTAATATATTTTTAAAATCATCCTATTTGCTTTATAGATTCTTTTTTCTTCTGTAGAATGCCTAGATGAATATATACAATAGAAGGAATTTCAAAAAGGACAAGCCTTAAAAAAAAAAAAAAAAAAAAAAAAAAAATTAGAATAGAGGTGTGTGAGAGATTGTCTGTCCACATAAAGTTCGTCACAATGCGATTTCTGGCATTTTGCGAAAACTAGACATTGACTGATTCAAAAAAAAAAAAAAAAAAAAAAAAAAGACGGGACAACCAAAATAAAAATGATTCGTAATAAAAGAGGAATTTTCCTGGAGCTTAGAAAAAAAGGTGCAATCATTTCAAAGGTCAAAACATAAGCAGAACTAACACGTCTTCGGGCAAATTGTATACAGCAGTATCAAAAAGGTCCAAAATTTTCCAGTTCAAAAAGAGAAAACATCATTTGAAATGTACAAAGACACACATAGCCAAACGATTGTATTGGGCCAAAGGTCACATGTCATGGACTACTAAATAGAATTCTGTCATATTCCCAGATGAGAAGGAATTTAATTTAAATGATCCTGATGTCTATCAATACTATTGGCATAATTTTAAGGATGTCAAAAAATCTTACTCAACTCTGCAATGGGAGGAGGAAGTTTGATGGTGTGGTTAACCATTGACAATGGAGGAAGAACTAGTCGAGTGTTTTTGTAAGTGAAAGGCAGAACTATCAAGATGCAGGTGTTGGAATCGGAGCTTCTGTTTGCGTCACCATTAGGCGGACGAGACGGTACATTAATATACACAACAAATGCTGCTAAAAATTTATTCTTTTCAAGTAATATGCTAGTTTTTCTATTATCAGCGGAAAGCCTTGATATAATAAGAATTATAAAAATATTCAAGGAATGCTGGTTCGATAGATATATGGAGAAGGAAAGATGTTCGAATTCATCTTTATACTTAAGAATGCGCTCAAACACGTTCGAAATAATTTCTGTCAAACTGAAATCCAATCACTGTATGATTCGATGTCAAATAAGAGTTTTTTGAAGTGATAAATGCAAATAGGAGAAAAAAAAAACACTTGCTACTTAGTTATTGGTTATCATTCAAAAGCTTCAGTTTCCTATTTTTTTTTACAAGTGAACGTAAAATAAAGATAAATTGAAAAAGTTTGATAAATGGAAAAATTCTCAATTCAACTGTTTTTTAATTCCTACTTTTTATTCACTCTCTCTCCCTATATATATATATGAAAGAAATTTATATAATATAGCAAAAACAAGAAATAATAGTTAATGAACATAACAAGAAATAAAGTAATAGAAATATAAAAGCTAAACATAAAGACCTAATTTATAGAAAAATACAAAAAAGGAACTACAAAAAAGAACTTAGTGAGTCAGAAATCAATTTCGGACTTAGGACCGAATAAGTGAGGTTAAACTAGTTTGAAGGTGCCAACGTTCCCCCTTTGCAACTCGGTAGAAAAAACCAAATAAAATAAACAAAAATTCAAAGTGTATAAAAATTTACAGTAAGTATGATAAAACCACAGACTACTATTCTGCAACAAGTTCTCCCAAAATCTTAAAGAAGAAAAATCCTAAAACAATTACGTAAGAAAAGTAGAAAAATCCTAAAACAATTATGTAAGAAAAGTATTTTTCAAAAAAGAATTGAACAAAATTTCTTTACCCACAGAGCTTTTTCCAAGAGAATCGAGTCTTGAAATTAATGAAAAGCAATTATTCACCGAGTTAAAAAACCTGAATATACATAAACGCTTCTTTTGAACTATCCTTTAAACTAGCCAGCAAAGATAGATACCAAGAGAGATGACAATCAAATTTGGTAGGCTATGAAGTGGTTGATTGTCAAAAATGTAAATTTGCTAGGCTCTAATTTGATTGGTTGCCAAAAATTTGTATGTTCAAGATGTGTGTGGAAAAGATGTAAACTGTGTGAGAAGATTGTTATAATATAATCTTCACAGCAAGACCACTAACATATGCTGACTTTGAAATTCTATTGTTGTGTGGAGGATTTGAAATTAGATGTAGCAAGACGATTAATGTATTTGTGATGAATATAAGTTTTAAGAAGTCAAAAGAGTAGTCATGATCTAAACAACATTAAAAATTGTTTTTGACATTATTGAATTTATCTATTTTGTGTGAAGTTAAGTTATTATTTCTAAATAAAAAATTCAAAATAATATTTCTGTAAATTGATAAATGCAAGTTACTATTCCATACAGGAATTTTAATTACATGAAACTTAAGAGAATCTCTTTTGTCAAAAATGTTACATTATTGTTAATAAGATGCAAGTCTAAATCCAAGAATTCTACCATATTAGAGTTAAAGTTAGTTTTAAGGAGGTTGAGATAGTCATATATATATATATATATTTATATATATATATGCGTGTGTGTGTGTGTATAATAATTCTCTCCAGCATCCTTTTTATAATTAACTCTTTCTTAATAATCTTTAAATAACTTTTAATACTTTGGTTCAAAATTAAAAAATAAACGCGTCAATCTTAATCGTGATCAAATAGTATTATTACACCAGAAGAATTTCTTTCCCACCCGTTTTAACCAATCACATCTCTTGTTACAAAGGAGTCACGCAATCTACACTGCCGTTATAAAAGCGAAAGACTTTTGTGCTCATCCCTCTTTGTCTTTGTGTTCGTCCTGTAAAATGTTGCTGCTGATTGTTGCTTCTGCTATAGGTGTAGTGTCGTCCATATCTTGTTTATTGTTTAAGATGTGAATGTTTGTGTGTCTCACCATGTTTAATAAACAAGATTTCCTGCCACCAAGGACTGCCTCATCAATCCCCTCAATATAGAACATCAAGCATCATAAATAATCGTGGACTAATCTACATACAAGTAACCAACATAAATAGGCCTCGACAATGCTATATATATCTTGTTCAAATTTTCAATCGTTAACAAAATACTTTCTATTCATCCATTCAAGTTCAAATACATTTTTTAAAACTTGTACTGGATAGACACTTGACGTTAATACAGTTTTTTCAATGGGGGGAGTGAGTGACATGAGGGCTTTTGGTGACGGACCTCGTAATTTTGAACCATGGTCAAGTGGTGAGGATGACACCTGAGCTGGCACCCTCCCTCACCTAACTACCGCATCCACCAATAGGAGGACGCTTGAGCTCTCGACAGATTTAACGTGCATCGCTCCCGTACACGGCGAGTCTTTAGTGGTACTGGGCTTGAACTCATGACATGCCTGCCATGATCCGATAACTTAACCACTGGGCTACCGCATCCCCCCAGTTTTTTCGAACATTAATTCATCAATTAAATTAAAAAATGAATAAATAGTGACACAGAAAAAAATAGTCTGAAAGCATATATAGGAAAGAAGATCGTTCGTTTTTTGTCTCAGTAGCGCAATGGATACCGCGTTGGACTTCTAATCCAAAGGTCGTGGGTTCAACTCCACCTGAGATGGCCTAATTTCTGAGAATGTTATTTTTTTTTACTATACTATTTCAATAGAATGGTTAAATTTAATTAATGAATAAATAGTAACAAACAAAAAAAAGTAGTCCAACATCATATATAGAAAAGAAAATGGAAAATTACAAAGAAAAATCGCTTTCTATTTTGTCACTTTATATTATGATTCTGTCATATGTATATCTATATTCATTGTAACTATCTAATAAAACGCAGCTAAAATAAAAGTTTTCCTTGTTGTCCTAAGCATATGAATTGACTGAATTTTTTTTATATTACTTGTTATGTTCATTTAATCAAAACATTATTGTCAAGGATTTCTGAATAATAATAAAATATGACTTTATTTTTCTTTAAAAATTCAAATGTCTTTTTCCTTCCTACAGAGTGAAAATACATATATATAATTAGCAATAAATTTTCATGTTTTTTTTCTTCTTTTCAAGAACTCCCATGATGTTTGAATACATTATTTCTTACCCAACAGAATATCAATCGCATAAATAAACTCTTCATTAAAATCTATTTAAAGTGTGTGTGAATATTAATTCTCTAAAACTTATGAATCTTGATATCTATATTATTAAAATAAATCACTTAGCTATTCCAGACGCATCGATAACTATAATTTACCCGAACGTGTACACCAGATTGAAATCTTCAGTACAAATGAAACACTGTACTGAAAGGGTTAATTCAAAACACGTTTTCAGTTGAATAAACTAATCGGTAATTAAATTCTGTAAATGTTATTAACTCGTAAAGAAGCATTAAAAATAGCTTAACAAGCACAACTCTAGAAACTAATTTAGAGAAAAGCAATTGCTCAAAGAGGGGAGAATAAGAAAAGCAAGCTTATTAGCAATAATAAATTACTACTTTTTTTCAAGTATATTCTTTACGCGGAAAACTATGCAATGGGAATTAAATGGATTACATAATGAACTAACATTAAAAGCCCTCGCCAACCACATAACATGTAATTTTGTTCAATATTTCAATGTGACTAGAACTGCACATCAGTTCGACAGTGTCAATTATATAACAGTGACACCCCATGAAATGCCGTGTTCTTGTCTCTGCTGGATTTGACAGACAAATCGATAACAATTATTGCTCTGTAATTACTCGTTTGGCACTTGGATGAATTAGTTTCACTTATCATCACTATTTGGTATTTGCTGATACGTTTCGAGTGTGAGAGGACAAGATAGTTGAAATGACAGCAGCAATCTTATTCGATTAATGCATAGGTTCTCAAACTTTTCTTGCCTCATAGACCCCTTGCCAAATGTTTCGGTTCGGGGTAGGACCCTGCTTACCTAATATTGAATTTTTACAAATTTACCAACTTTAATGTCTTTTTGACGATTGGTATTACTACTTACTTTAAAGGAATTAAATTTCTAACTGTGATGAAGTACAGTGTCTAGAACTAAAGAGGCACATGTCAATTAATTAAAAATTTAATTAATACGTAAAATAACTGTTACATAAAATAATTGAACAAAAAACAAATGTTTTTAATGAGAGGGGTGAATTTGATGCTTTAATACAGTGTTTCTCAAACTGTGGGGTGCACCCCCTAGGGGGGGCGTCATAATCCTAAGAGGAAGACGCGAGCCTCTTGAAAAGTTGAAAAAAAATTCTTTCAAAAATTATTAACTTACTGAAAGTAAACAAACAAATACATTCTGACATAATAAAAAATAAAATACTCATTTGCGATATAATACACTTATAAATGTATCAATAGTGCACAATCTATTTTATAATAAACTTAACAATACTAAGTTAAGGACAAGTTTAATAGTTACCAGTGACCCTATGGATTTGTCATAAATAAAGTTATATGCCAACATTAACACTTATCTTGATAGTTTGTGTGCGGTTTGTAATTAATCTCTTAAATGTCGATTAAAAATTATGCGATTCGCTCTCCAGTACCCCCCTTTCGCACGTAGGTAAGCGTATGTGGTGTTTTGAGGGGGTAGGTGGTAGAAAAGGAATAAATAATGAAATCCTTTGAAATAAGTGAATCCTTCGCAAACACTGTCAAGGTCATTTTATTGCTTTCTTAAGCCTTCGGAATAATTTTATGGATAGCAGTTCTCAGAAAAGATATAACTTCGAAAAGACGTATATATACGTCTGTGGGCAATAAACACAGTGGCTAAACGAGACGTTTATATACGTTGGGGGCTTAAGAGGTTTAAGTTGTATTGTATGTTTAACGTCACAATATTATTGAATTTAATACATCGCTATGGTATAGAGGGGGCGCGATGCAAATTATGATTGGATATTGGGTCGCAAACACTGGAAGTTTGAGAAGCACTGCTTTAATAAGAAATTTTCAATATTTAGCATCAGTCTTGTCAGGTTTAACCCTAAATCTCCTCTATTAGTAGTGTCCAGTTCCCCTCCCCCTTCTTTTTTTTTGTTTTGGAGATTGGCAATCGCGCTGAAACTCCTCACTAAGAAGAGTAATTAAAATCTTTCTCACGATGTTCCAGAATTCGTAACAAATAATAGGCATGCCTTTCTTTAATGCCGAAATTGACATTTTTTTTCAATGTGACCATATGAATTCAATGCCTACTGTGGCATTACCTTACTCAAGACACTCTCAAACATAGTTTCAAAATCTGAATAGAGGGCATATAAATGCTGAACGTAGGTTAAAACGTCCTGAATAATTGCATGTCTGTGAAAAATTGAGAAATCGAGAAAATTCGGGACTTTCATTATTATACTTCTTTAGCTTAATTCTGGAGAGGAACGCTGAAATGGTCTTTGTTTTAATAAAATTTAGGCTGTCACCCTGGTAACTGCAAATTAACATTAAAATCACGATCTTGCCTCATGAGAACTACTATTCTAGATCCCCATTTACACCTCATGGACCCCCAAATTATTTTTTCGTCATAGACCCCTGGGGGAATCATTGGATTAATAGAAAGAATAGCAATAGATTATAATTAATTTTAAAAAAAAAGTATTAGAGATTTCTCAAGAATCAAGCTATTTCAGATTTATTCGATGCTTTTTAAAATTTGGAATCCCAAACTATTCTTTTTTATACAATTGTTCAATTCTTTTTATTTCTTCAAGAGGCTTACTTTTGTTTTGGTTGCTGTACTTAGCATGATTCTTGTTTAGTTTCACCAAATTTTTCTCAAGTAAGCCAATATTCCTTCATCGGAGTTGCCTACTACAATGCGTTCATAGTGGAACGAATTGCCTATTCTAATCTAGTATACAGTGACGTTAGGAAATTGAATAAAAAAATCATATTAATGTTTTGAAGTGAAGGGAGTGGCGTTTTGTTGTGTATCTTATTGTAGCTTTTATAAGATTTCGTTAAAAGCTATTATTTCTTCTATATCTATCAAATCAGTGATTATTTTTGTGATTTTAGCTGATATTTATTTTGTCTTATATTCCCTCTACACAAAAATCTGAAAATTAAAATTATGAAATATTATATATATATAAACTATTTAACATCTATTCCTTTTGTATAATTAACTGGCTATATGTAAAGGCTAGCAGAATTTATATAGAAATAAATCTGTACTTCATATTTTGTCTTTCGTATTTTAATAAAGCATTTGACTTTATCTAGCTATTATTGCATTGAATCAAAACAACGTAATTTTAATATATTAATTATATGCATTGGGTTTTTATCCGCAACTAAGAAGGTACTGTTAAACTCTCAATAGAAAGGACGTCACTTTTCAGAATTTTATCGTAATCATATAATATATACGAGTATATATACACGCAGTGTTGGTCCATCTCTAATCTTGATACCATCTAGTATTGTCTGAAAATTGACACGCAGGGTTAGTGAATCTCTTTCTGTTGTATTGTCTACTATGCATGTTTCAAAAAGCGAGTTAAACTACTTTTTTCCAGATATCATCGAAGATGCCTTCTCATCATAGCCTAATCATGCTTTATTGGAGTGAGATCTGGCTATCGTGCTAGCCAAGGAATTGTGAGAGAAGTACAAAGACAGACAGTACAAAGACGGGTCTTCTACGACTGGTTATTATCCTGCCGAAATATAAGCCCATTGGTTTGGGAAAGGGTGACGCTACGGGACACACAATCTAGATGAGGTACTTCTGTGTTTTTGGATGTCATGGATGGCAATCTAAGCGATCCGACTCTTAAATAAAAGGGCGCCAGATATCATAGCTGCTGGTTGTCAAGCTGTATAGAAGAAAATAATCAAGTGAGTATCCCACTGCTGTCCTGAACACCTCCAGACATATCCTTGTTCCTCGGGGCTCTATTAGAAGTGAGACTCATTGCTGAAAACCAAATTTTCCACTCCAGTACATGAGAGGGAGAGTTATATTATTGTCGCACTCTAAGGCAACTTGACAGCTATTGGCGACAGACCTCGTAATGCTGATTTGAGGTCAAGGGACTAGGATGAAACTTGAGACAGTTCCTCCCCTCTCTAAATTACCCCACCACGCCAATCCGGTACGTGCAATTCCAAATCAAATGCGTCTAACACTACTTCACACGCGTGTAGCGGTGTGCAACGATTAGGGGTAATCGTCAGAATAACCTCCTTGACCTTAACCTTCAATTATCTGAGTCGCTTACAGCTGGTCAATTATGGCATACTATAAGTTTTCGATTTCATATATATATATATATATATATATATATATATATATATATATATACATACATACATACATATATATATATATACATACATACATACATATATATATATGTATATATATACATATATATATGTCATGATTTTTAAGATAGAATCAGATTAAAGTTAGAAAAGTGAAAAGACGACCTTTATTCTTTCATTTGTACATCTGTTCTGGTACTTAGAGCAGGGAGGAAAAAGCACGCCATGGTGGTGGTTTCAAGTGGATAACACTTGAAAAACATATGGTATGTATCGCTGCTTTGAAGAGGTTGCTTGCAAGTTAATGCTGACATATGTTGACTATTAAATCTAACGATCTGGAATTAGACATGTTTATTGGCTAGGCCATATGTTCGGAAGAAATAAATGGGTGATTAGTTTGATACTTGAAGATGGGAACTGAGAAAGATGAGTCAAGTGCTAGATAGGGAATTTAATTTTTAATCTAATTTAATTATCCTTATATATATATATATATATATACTATAACATATTGAGCAATTTATATACAAAATAGCTATTAAATATAGTATGCCTATAGAGGCCTTCACAGAATTCAAAGGTAATATTACACAGCAGCTTAATAAATATAACTTTGGTACAGATAATAAAATCTTTTTTAATGATATTAAAAATCAGATTAAAAAATTGCGAAATAAATCTATTACAGTTTATGTTGATAAATTGCCAAGAAATTTTGCCTTCATATGTAAATACTATTATAATTTAATGATCAACAAATATTTTAATAATAATACAGCTTTTATTAAGTCATCAGTTTCTAATAGAGAAATAAATAATCGAATTTTGGTTTTTCGTAAACAATTAAGAATTCAAATTAATAATAATTTTAAATTTCCATATGTATTTCTTACTCTTAAATTTCATAAAGACCCAGTCAAATTTAGGACAGTTACAAATGGATTTAATACATATATCAGCAAAACAGGATAAATTCTCCATGAAATATTACATGTTACAATAAATAATCTTAAATCCACAGCCATACTTAAAAATAGTAAATCACTTATTGAACAAATGAAAGATAAGAAGATTTATTCAGTCTATAGGTTAGATTTTGAAGATCTTTTTAACTCTATTAATATTGATGATATGATTAATATACTTGTAAATTTACATAAAGATAATTTATTTAATTATGTTATTTATGATAGATTAAGTTCACTACTTAGGTTTGTACTTAAAGAGAACTATATATATCATAAGGGTAACTATTATCTGCAGATTAAAGGTTTGCCACAAGGTATTCCTGCGAGCAACTGTCTTGACAATTTGTACTTACATTATTTTGAAAGTAGTTACATTAATAATTCTAAATATTATGTTTATCGTTATATATATGACATAACCATTTTTGGTAAGCAAGTCAATTTTATACCTAACGCTAATTTTTATTCACAATATCTTAATTTAATAGAGACAAATAGTAACAACAATGAAGCAAATTTTCTTGACATACATATCAAATTAAAAGATAATGTAATAGTTTCTAATATTTATGATAAAAGAGAAGAGTTTAATTTCAATATTATAAAAATTCCTCATTGGGAGAGTAATGACATGTTTCTATATTCGGAAATATTGTTATTAATTATATACAACGCAATAAATTTCTGGAGTCCAAAAAATCAGAAATAATAAATAACTATAAACATTTTACTAAATATTGCTTAAATCAGAAATTTTTAATAGTTATATGAATAAAGCTATTCAAAATAGTAAGGATTAAAAATTCTTAGATTAGTAATAGTTTATTACTATAAATTTACATATTTCATAGTTATAGTTACCTCCATATTCTTATATTAGATAAAATTACTTATTATTATTTAATTCATATGTACTCTAGTGTCACTAAAGTTATGGTATAATTTGTAACTCTCTTATTAATTTTTATTTCTATTCTTTTTATACTTTTGTTAAGTGCTACATTTCAGTCATTCCCATGCTTTGAATCTGCATTAGGGTCCAGAATCTGGCAGTAACTTATTTATTGCACTCAGATTTAGCGCGGGCTTTGCATTTTCAACTGCAATTTTTAGGTAAGTTACCTCTATCTTGTAATGGATTTAGATATTTCTATCCATTAATTTCAATAGGTTTTTGCTGAGTATTATTTACATAAAGGGGGAAGGTTGGCTGGACAAAAAACATGTTCAACCCCACTATTATATAAATTATTTTATATATTAGCTGTCCTAGGTCAGCAATGTTTATAATACTGCAGCATTCATTTTATAATTTTGAATCTCGGTTGCTCATGTGGCCTTCATTGTGTTATTTTCCTACTGTCTATGTGTTTTTCGAATGTGATTGTTGGATGTTTATCTCTTGTTTGTAGAGAATAAGAATATATATATATATATATATATATATATATGCATATATATATATATACATATATATATGAGTGTGTTTGTGGTTTGTATGCGATAGCATAACTTTTTGATTATTAAAATTGTTCTTTCTTGAAAAATTTTGCATAGAACAAACCTTAATAAATAAAATTCAGTTCTGGTAAAAGCAGGTATTAGAAGTGATTCAATTTAACATTTATTGTTATTTGTTTTGATTATTAATCAAAAAAGATTTATAATGGTTTGTATATTGATATTTTCGAATGGGAATGAGTCATAGTGTGTGAAATTGCTGCAATAATTTTCAAGAATTGTAAACCAAATAGAAATAAATTATTAAATTCACTAAAATTAATACTTGTTTCAAGAATTTTTCTTTCGAAATTTATTGATTTAGTTCCTTTTTAATTTCTAGATTTATAATTCTCTGCATATAACTGATATTTTAATGTAGTTTTTTTAAAGGAAAAATATTTAAAATTAAATACATTAATGACAGAAGTCAAACGAATAACATAAAACCTGAATCTTCCCAAAATAATTTATTATTCAGGGTTAAATTAATTATGCATTTTTTTAGTATAACAATCAAAATATATATTCAAAATTATTTTTCTTTTTTATCTTTATTTTATGGCAGGTTTAAATATTAAATGGGATCTTTTAAGTAGTTTTACTTACCCTATTGAGAAACTAACATAATGCTCAAATCATTTTTGAAATAAAACTAACCTTTTAAAGTAAAATATTCAAATAATTTTTCTAATTTTATTATTTTAATAAGAAAATTAAAAACAGCTTGAAAATACACTTTGATTATTATAGCGAAATATCTCACTGATGAAATATCTATACTCTTAATTAATTTACTGCGTAATTTTTAGCTTAACAAAATTAAAGTTAAAGCTTAATAAAGCGTCTACTTTGAGAGTTAAAATTATGTGACAAATAAAATTTGTCTTTCATTGAAAACGGTGTAAGCTGTGAATTCTTTTATTTTAATACCTACGTGTCGTTATTAATTCATTAAAATTTTCATTTACTCTCTCTCTCTCTCTTTCATACATACTTTCTGTCTGTTTTTAAAGTATTAAAACAATTACACAAAATAAGATACATATTATTATGCAAATATTTTTATTTATTCAACAACATTCTTCTTTAAAACGAAGATAATAATTGTTAGCTTTAATTTTGAGGTTTAATTTTTGTTCTTACAAATTTTAATTTTGTTCTTACAAAAGATAACCTCAAATTCACTCACACAATTCATAGTTTTTATTTTATTTCACTGTGTGAATTCTCAGCTTTTTTCGGCTGTAGCTATAATTAAAACGGATGATCTAATCTTTATTTGCATTTAATAATGAATACTATTAAAACCTATATTTTTACCGGTTCTCGGAAGGATTAAGATTTATACTGAGCATATATTGATTAGTTGCTACGACAGAAAGTTAACCATTTTGTATGATCCATCTTTTGATGAAGGCTTCTGCTCAAATGTTAACAATTTCAAACATCTTCTACTATAGGTTGATATAAACTTATTTTATTTTAATTTCTAGCCAGTGGGCGATTGCAAAGTATACCTGCTAGCTTCGTAACTGCCAATCATAGTTAAACAATATTGGTAACCTTTAAACTAATGCAGTGGTTCAATGAAAATCCTAATTGATAAGAATAAACCTTTGGTATTGTTGGTATATTTACCAAAGCTCTAAGGGCATGTTCAAGCATTCTTAATTGTTGATATTTTAGTCAACTGCTGAACCAGTTTCAGATATCTATTTTAATAGAAGATCAAAGCTTGACGTGATGAGACGAATTGTTGCTGTAATGCCAGCATACTAATGTGATGAAATACTGACTTTTGGAATTTGAACGGAATATAAGGTCATATGATATAAGTAGACTTATTGCCGAATATTGAAAAATCTGATCCAGGAACAAGATACTTGTGAAATTTGAGAGAAAAATTTTACAAGGAAAGAATTTGCTATAATTCATCTGTTTGCGATTGGTTGGAAATCAACAAAAGGATACAACTGTATTTCTTCTATTCTGAGAGCTACCAGATTATACATGCCAAAAATATGTAGGTTATCTGTCGTGAATAGTAAAGTATGTTTCAAATAGCGTTGTTGACGCAGCTGTGTCTTTTCACGTTTCTGTCGAAATGCAATGACAAAAAATTCATGAAAGAGTGAATTTTCCACTTTCGAGTTAATAACGGAAATATTTTACGGTATAGTAACCAACTAATACGGGAATACGGTTTTACGGGAAATAATCTGCAAAACAACTGCACCTCTAGCACAATCTAAAGTATTAATTTGCAAGCCTAGAAGAAGGATGTACTAAGGTAGTCACCTTACATAATCAATTTTTATAGACATTAAATGATACTATGCAGTGGCGCACACAAAGAGAGGGTTCCCGGGTCTGGAATCCCCCCCATAGCCCTTGATTTTTTAAAAATGATTATAATCCTATGCACAGTAGAACCCGTTTTTGAGCGGTATTTTTTGTGCGATTTTTAATGTGCGATATTTTTTTCATGCGGTGTATAATTTTCAATGGCTTTGGTGCCACTGTAATGTTTTCTATCTATTTACCAGTGGTGTAACGAGAATTTTAAGGCTCCCCTCCCTTTATAACTTGGGTAAATACGTATTTAACGTAAGTCAGGCATTGTGCCCCTAGAGTCCTGTCCCCCCCCGTGATGCAGGGGTGTACGTTACGCCACTGAAATGTAGACACTTCAAGATGCTCTGTTCATTTGTTATAAACAGTCTCCCGACAATGCGCATTCAATTGCTTTCTCTCAACACTCCAATAGCCCGCGCTTGATTGAAGACGAAACTTTCAATGACAGTGACATTATCATTAATTTGATAGATTATGAAGACGGACAAGAAGAAGCGGATTCTTTGTGAGCGGATAAAAATGTACAGGAATCCAGCTTTCCAACAAGTGGAAAAGCATTTTCTTAAAATAGATACCAATTAAGAAAGGAGTATAAAATTCCAAAAAGGGGCTTCAATCATGTATATCTGGTTATTGTGACATTTGCAAGCCACCTAATCACCCAACCTTCGTCACAAAAACTTATCTCTTACTTTATGTTGCCAAAAAATAAATCAATTGAAATTGTGCCTTCAAGTAAAGAAAGCGATTTTGAACTTATTCATTACAGTGCTTTGTATTACAATGAGTAGCAATGAATGAAGTGTGTGCATTTTTTGAAATCTTATCCGTGGATACGATAAGAAACTATGTTTTTAAAATGTTTCCATGAGTAATATTTAATTATTTATTTTGTTATGGAAGTACCCTTGCATAAATTTCGCAAATAATTGGCCTACTTTATAAATGCGACTTTTTTATGCAGTCCCTACCCTCCGCATAAAAAAAAATTCTTTAGTATTTTCATGTTTTAGTTTGTTTTATGTCGAAATTTATAAAATTTTTGAATATTTTTTTGTGCGTTTACTTTTATGCGGTCCCTATCAACCGCACAAAAGCAGGTTCAACTGCATATAGTATGTAAAATTGAATTAAGTATTTGCTATTAATAATTAATTTTATTAATTGATGCTAATTATTAATGCTAATAGTTTTACTAATTAATACTCCATTTTTTTTACTGTTTTTTGTACCCGAAAATTGGCAAAATTAAAAGAATACGTTGGGTGGCGTATTGGAGCATGATACGAGAAGGGTGGACTTTCATCCCAGGAAACCTCCTTCCCTTTGAAAAATTCCTGTGAGTGCCACTGATACTATTGCATCTACAGCCTCAAATAATTTTGATATGATAATTTTTCTTAGATCTCATTAAATAACTATTCGGTGCTGCTTGATTTTGAGGGGTATTGAGTAAAGACTCTCAATAAAAATTGCTCATGCAAAGAAATCATCGAAAGTATCTGAATTACATTCCGTTGCGGAATTTCTGCTTGAGATTTGATTCTATTTTTGCGATATTAATACCATTTGAAGATATTTTATGACTTAGAAAACTGACCTCTGATCCTCCCAATAGACATTAGGTATTTTTAAGTATTTTGCTGTAGTTTCCAGAAAACTATTGTAATATGCTGTTCGGAATGTTTTATATGTGTTGTCTTTACAGCGGAATCCTATTCAAATATCAACTATGTAGGAAAACAAAAATCCATTTCTTGTAAAACATCCAGCATGAAGCATTAGCGTCTAAACTGCGTTTTGTAAGGCAAAAGTATAATGAATGGAAACTCAAGTTGCAAGGAAAACGAGGTAAGAAACTGTCTTTGTTGTTAGCATAGTTTTGAGCCTGGATGATTGATTCTAATATCTTCGATGCACTCCAAGATATATTCATCCAACGTTGAACTCACTGTGTGATACATTGTAGAACTCTAAGCAACTCATCGTTAATGAATTGTACTTCAAATTGAATAAATGATAATTTTGGTTTATTTTACCAAAACGGTGAAGATTTCATAGCCCCATTCTACTTTTTTCGGCTTCCTAGATTTTTTTTGTCCGAAATTATTAATCATATCCTCCATAAATACTATTTTTTAAAAAGATAATAATAGCAACAATTGCAGGAAGTAATTCAAAAGTATATGCTTCAAAGAACGTCAGAAGGTCACCGATGTTTGGATTGTACTGAAGCTAACAGAAATAAATTCAGAAAAAAAAATTAATCATAGTTTTTAAAAAAAACTAAAAAACATGCTTTTACAGTGAATTGAACTAAAAAGTAAAAAAAAAAATTCTTAATATAAGAATAAAATGATTAACGAGAAAATTAATGTCATTGAGATAAAAGCGTGGGGTGTTCTATATTAATTGTTATAATTTCTTACTAATTCTATTCCGAAATGCTGAGTTAATGTAAAAATGTAGTGCAAAGCACACACCCCACGCTTCTACCACAATGACGTTAACTTTCTCGTTAATTATTTTATTTTTATATTAAGAATTATTTTTTTACTTTTAGTTCGATTCACACTATAAAAGCGTGTTTTTTAGTTTTTTTTTTAAAAAACTATGATTTATTTTTCATTTTTTAGTTCGATCTACAGTAAAAGTCTGTTTTTTTAGTTTTTAAAACTATCATTTATTCTTTGTTGAATTTATCGCTGAGTTTGCTATTTGGAGACCGAATTATGTGGCTGCTGGAATTAGTCTTGTTTTTCAATGGATATTAATTAATGGGTCTGAAGGGTATTTATTCTTTCCGTTTACGGGGCCTCTTATGGGACCCATACAGTTATATTTCAAAGATTCCGTCTCTATAGATACATGTATAACTAATAAAAGTGTGTTAAGAAGAAATACTAAAGGTCAATCATATTATCACCTTTTAACCGTATTGCTATAATGTTAATTAGTACCATCACTTCTAAACAATTGCTTTTTCAAAATAAAAAAATATTTAGTAGTTAGAACAAAAACTTATCACTTTTTAAACGTATTGCTATAATGTTAATTCATATCATCACTTCTAAACGTATTGCTTTATAAAAATAAAAAAAAATATTTCGTGGTTAGAACATCATTTATTATCATTCACATGCACAAGTCTTTTTGTTTTATTTCCATTTTCAGAAAAACTACGCATCCATCTTACCCTTTTTCACATAAAGAACGTTTTTTTTTATTTGTATTAACCGCAAGCCTGTTTGTGGTTTAAGGGTTGTACCTTAATCTTTTAGAAGCTAAATTTGGAATTAGTCGCCAAATCTGGAAATGGCAAATGGAATTAGTTGCCAAATCTGAAAATGGTTTATGCAATTAGTCGCCAAATCTCGAAATCCTTAAAATCTTTTATTTATGAGGATCCTGATCAGGACAATGAAACAAAATTATGAAATTATTGTATTGTCATCGATCCTTGACAATTGTGCAAAATTTCGAATTCAAAGATTCCATTACATGCAAGTGAAACTTATAAAATAGTGTTAAAAAATCCTTAAAATAGAGTATAGTATACTATATATGTTTCACATATGGAAAAAGTCAAGGATTACTGTTTCATGCCGTATACTTTAAACAATGAAATCTTGAATGAAGAAATTGTTATTTTGATTGGTGACTCTCAAAAATTTTTGTCTTATGGAAGTTTTCAATATCCCGAAAAATCCCTGATATATTTTAACACTTTAAAAATAAGTTAAGAATATTTTTATTTAAAAATAGATAACTGTATCTTTTTGGAAAAAACTCTTTTTTAAAAGCGGTGACACATAAATTACCTGTGATTCTCGTTTCAACCATAAATTAACAGCACAAATTATTTTAACCCCAAAAACCATGTTTGGCCTTTTCTTGAAATTTCAGATTTTCTTTTTTTTTTTTGTTGTTGTTGTTGCTGAATAAACTCTTGATAAGAAATTCAGCTAAATATTTTAAACTTTTTTAGAATACATCGTAATTTAATTAAAAAGCAAAGTATCTATAAAATATTTAACTTCAATTTGGTTCCCAATTGCCTCGTTATACTATGTAATAAACTACAGCTTTCACTCCAATAGTAACTTTCTAAAGCTATTCTTAATTTTATTTTCATCATTTTAAATACTTTTACTTTAAGAATTTAAGACACTATTAATTATTACCACCAACACATTAAATCACTCCAATTTTTGTTTCGCTAAAATATCACGAAATCAACACAAGTAATGCTGAAAAATTATCTTGAATTTAACAGATAACGCTTAATTTTAATTAAAATTTATCTTTCAACGAAAAGTACTTTTAATGTATATTTTACATCCTTTAATTTATTTTTAGATTTATAATACTTGTCTTAAATGTTTTCATCTTTTAGAAATTGACACATTATAATCAATTTATTATTATAATCTATGAAAATATCCCAATCAGCTCAAAACCAGCGTACTTGATTATCTTTGGTTTAAAGCGAATAACTCAAATATATTGCTTTCTTTTTTCATAAAATATCATCGACTAAAGACGTATTAAATATGAAAATAAATAACATAAACTAAATCACTTCAGCTTGATCTTAAAAGAAAACGTTTTCTTACTTCTTTAAAAGATTCCCCCCCCCTCATTTTAATGCACAGAATTTCATCTAAACTTAAGTTATTTTCCTAGTTTAATGTATTTTGATAAGATAAAAAAAAAGAGAAAGTTATTTTTGCTTAAATCTGAGAGGGCAACACAATGGCGAGTTCTGAAAAATGGCAGTGAGCGCTACACACACATCATTTTGTTTTCTTCCTCCCTTTTTTTCCCTACTTTGCATTTTGTTCGAGAATTTTAGAAGGGTTTTCTTTTTCTTCTTTATATTTTTTAAAGCTTGTGCTTCACTTCGTAAAATATTTTGTCGTTTTATATTATTTTTCTGTAGAACAATAACGTATTTTTTTCTGGCCACTCTTTCTTTATGTAAGTTTGTGCCTTAATGCAATTTAAAAATATTTATTTTAATAAAAAATACTTTTGAAACTAAATGCAAAATTTTAATATTAGAACGTACATCAGAAAATGTTTTCCTTATTAATGGGAATTTTCAGTTAAAATATTTCATATAAATTTATTACCGAATTATCGAAAAGAACTGCTTTTCTGATGTTAAGCGGACAATTAATTAAATTATACACAACAATTCGATAAAAGCATTGAGTTTTTTCTATTTATATAATGATTCCATTTTCGTATCAAAATCTTTTTTTGAATGCAATAAGAAATTTTATAGGTATCCCAATCAATAAGGAAGACTAATGTATGGTTGTTATGACACTCGCGGTCAGTGGCGCACACAAAGGGGGTGTCCCAGGGGTCCGGACCCCCCCAAGCCCTTGATTTTTTTTCCCGATTGATTTTAATTCAACGTGTATAGTACGTAAAATTTAATTAAATATTTGCTATTGATGAGAGATTAATTTTGTTAATTAATGCTAATTATTTATTCAATAATTAGTTTTTTACTGTTTTTTGTTCCCGAAAATCGACAGAATCAAAAGGAGCATAATACAAGAATGGTGAACCTTCAACCCTGAACCCCCTCCCTCCTTGAAAAATTCCTGTGTGCGCTACTGCACCCTTTCAATTCTTTCTACAATGTGCGCTACTGCACTCGGCTTATAATCGAGTGGGCTCGGGTTCGAATCTCGAATAAGGTACGGATGTATCTTCGGAAAAAGAAGTCGAACTTTCGCCAGGAAATGAATTCCCGTCTCGAATGGAAAGCAGCGCACCCTATCTGATCTATGCTGGGATCATCGTTTGTAATAAAAGTCTTATTCTTCTGTGTTTGTATTGTATATTTTTGTTCATCTATCTCTTTCGTATGTACCCCAATCTGAAACACGCAACAACAAAAATGAGGATAACGAAAAAAATGTTATTTAATACTACGCTATATAGTATGAAATTTTCATTTTTAAATACTGAAGAATAATTTTCCTTCTTCTCATTATAAATATTGTGTGTATTGTGTGTTTTTGTTATCTTATTATATTCTAAGTTCGTTGTTTCTTCTTAAGGCTACAGCTAGAAACTGCTTTTGGTTTTATTGAACATAAGCATTGCTTGAATGATAAATTGCTGTTATTCTCAATACTCTGAATCATTTACAGATCTTAATAAGAATTTTAAAATTTTGGAAAATTCGAAGTATGCAAGTTTGCTCTATTTCCCTATATATGATAATTATTGCATTTAATTACATGAAAGAGATGGTACTAGGGATTACAATATAAGACCAAAAGTTCAAAACCAGTATTCGGTATTTCTTAGATCCTAATACCGGTATTAGAAATTTTAGAAAAGGAAGAACGCACAGGTGTGTTTCTTTGTTTTATATTTTCCAGCTTTATTAGAGAGTGTAAATATAACAAAAAAATAATATGTAACTTATACGTTATAACAGTATATATAGAATCACAAAAAAGAGTAAATATCATTATTTAGTCTGTGGTACTATTACAAATTTTTGAAATATGATCTTAAAAACATAATGCATCAATTGTACTGTCATTAAGCTTGGAATGTAGTTTTGCGCAAAAATTACCAGCTGTCGAAAACGCTCTTTTGGCATCTACGTTAGTTGGTGGTATTGTTAGCAATATACGCGATATACTTTTTCCAAGTATATTTATTTCTAAATATCTCATCTTCAAATAAATCGATTTCTCGTTGGATGGTTTTGGATATAGCTTGTTTCTGTATTTTATCTTGGTTTGCTAAAATTTTTTTAGCTATGGCTAAATTTAATTTTTGTTCAAGAGAGAATTCCTTTTCACTATCGACATTAGTGTCATCGTCATCTTCAATAACTGTACCCAATTCTTCTGAATGTGGAAAGGTTTGTGGGTAAAAAACTTTAAGAAATTTGAATTGGTTTTAGTCTTTCTTCTTTTCTTTTTTATTTTCCTTTTTAAAATCCTTATAATTACGTAAATACCGTAAACTATTTTCTATTTCTGCTTACCATTCTTCTGAGAGATTTTTCAATGTAATATATAGTTCTTCAGATAGTGATATGTGTTGTTCTTTGAGTGACTGCAACATGAAATTTATTGTTGCGTTATCTGTTAATAAATTAGAATCTCTTCGACACAATGCCTTAATAGCCAGTTTTTATTAGAAATAGAGCTGATACAGTTCTGGATATTAAGTCGAATTCCTTATCGGAAAAATTAATTTGTAGGTTTAAGTCGATCATTGCATTTTAGATTTGATTTTTTAAGTTTCAAAAATCGTTCCATCACTAGGAGTGAACTGTTCCAACGTGTTTTAGAATCTAATTTAACATATATTCTGTTTCTAGTAAATACCAAAAAATCGGAATTTAAACTTGTTAATACCGGTATTACAAAACTGTACTCAAAGGGCTCAAAATACCGGTATTGCAATCCCTAGATGGTATCCTTTCGTTCGTAATTTTCACTGTACACATTGGCGTAACTACCGCCGTATCAATGATACGGGGCTCCCTAGCTACAGGAGCCCCTACATATGTAACTATAGTACCACTAACAGGGTTTTCGTTTCTAAAAAAGGGCCCGAAGAAGTTTTGATACGGCACCCATTCAGAACTAGCTACGCCACTGGTTGTACATATCAAGTTTTCATTTTTAGGCGTTTTGTATGAAGCTTAACCCTTTCGTGGAAATGATTTCCTAGAAACCACCAATTTATACATTTCTTTCATTCATAAAATTAGAGTAATTTAATAAAAATTGGTCTGTAAGAGATTTTTAATAGATTGATCTGACTTTAATGCGAGGAAGAAATGCATGAATATATGCTCACTACTCCCCTGAAAGGTTTAAATATCGCAATTGTTCAATTTTAAAACAAAGAAACAAAATAATAAAAATAAATAAAGGAAAAAATAAAACTTAATTTTTTAGGAAAACTTCTTAATATCGAGCTGCTTTTGTACATTCAATGTAATGCAATGTTAGAACATGTTGATGATTTCATAACAGAAAAAAATATTCATCATATGCCGATGCCACATACGGTAGTTGAATATTACATTTCAGAAATAAGTACCTATTAGTACAAAAAATATGGCAAACCAAATTACGAAAGAAAAAAAGCTCTCGAGATAAGCATGGCAGCTTCATAATTTATAAGAAATTGCTTATTTTTTAAATGAATTTTATTTAAATACAATATAAATTATTGAGAAAAGTTCAACAACTTTATTACGTATTTTGAATATTAAAGTAATGTTTGGCAATTGATTGTCAACACTGCACTTCAGAGCAACTCCTGGCTTTAACAATGGTCAAGTGACGTCTAAGAGAACACCTTAGTGAGCAACTTATTGTAGAAATTTTCACACTATGCCAACGTGAGGTCTTATAGCCTGAAAAGAGTTAACGTGAATGAGGCCATTCAATGGCAACAGGATTCAAATAAATGATTAGGCAGAAATAACACCAACAACGAGATCATGACCATAATCACTTAGCTACAGTGATCTCATTATGATGAATAAATGAAAAATGATTGCTTCCTATATATCAGAAGCTGAAGCAATAATCATCTGTGGTGAAAAAAAAATTATTTACAAAAACATTTTAGCTCCCTAGGAAATATGAAAAGCACACACAAATATATACTAGTGTGCAAATTGAAGCAACTTTTCAGATAGTGTGGTAATTCTGAAAACAAATCGATTGGGTAACATAAAGTTAACACTACAGAGATACAATGTATTATTTAGAGATAGATGAAAGCCTCGTAGAGGAAAAAGGAACTAAACGCATACAATATGGAGCAAAGTAGAAAAAGGTTTTATCGATAGAATGGGTTCCTAAAACATTGTCTGACCATGTGGAAGAACAACCAAAGTCTGTTAATAAGGAATATTATCTATCCTAAATGGTTTGGTGATACTCTCTGTATATACTCAATAACAAATTACCCAACAGTTTTTGAGGTAAAAGTAGAACCACTCTTAAAGCATCTGTTTCAGCTGTCTAGTGTTCTCCGGAAGATAGGATCTAGTTGTCAGGCATCTCCTTAAAGCATACTCATATATTCCATGGGATTTCAACTATGGAAGCACGTCAGCCAATTCCTTCTTCAGATGTCCTCGCTTTCTAGAAGCTCCTCAATAACAGAAACCCTTTGTGGATTTGCATTGCCACCTACAAAAATAAAGTCTAAATCAAGGGCACCTCGGAAAAGGATAATTGTATCGCAGTAATGATCTATGGTAATTGAGCCGGTGCCAAAAAAAGCATTATGTTGTCTTTTCAGCATAATGTTTTTCCACACAAGCACCCCAAGACAACATGAATGGTCCCTTTCCCTGATGTTAGTGGGATGAAACCATGTCCTTACCTTCCTTCAAATAAACTATTGCTGAAAATCGTTGCTCAGACTGAAACGACTTTTATCAGTATACAGAACAGGACTTTACTCTTGAGATGCTCAGTCCTTGTGTTCTTGAAAGCACTTGAAGCGTTGTCACCGATGGGCTGTTGATCATGGTATGCAGCGTTCATGATGACGACCGGGTAGATCATCTTGATTCAAATGACTGGCAAGAGTAAACCATAATACCTGTTGCAACACAATAAGTTTTTTTTTAACCATCTTTGATCGAATCAAATTCTCAATAGAGAAATGGACTGTTTATGCCTACATTCCACGGTTTTCCACATGGGATGCGAAAGGATTTTTGTAAATGTATTTGTTACATAGTTAGAATAAAATACTACTTTACAACAGCATTGGCGACGACTTTAAAAATTGAGTCAAAAGGGAGTCGAAGGCTTGTTTTTTAAATGTGTAATGAAAAAAATGACGTTATTAACCACACAGATTGCACTGACCATATATCTTTCTTACTCTTTTGTTTACATTACGCAGATTTTCGATTCCTTTTGCTATGTTTGCCACATTATAGTATGACTTTCGAAAAATATTTTCGTTGCTGATCATATACGGCTTTCCTTAAGCTCTTACTTACATTGCACGAATTTTTCTTACTTTCGAATGACAGTTCCATTTAAAGATAACAATTGAATCCTTTCACTATTTTCGAAATACGAAATAGCGTGTTTAATCCAAGCGAAGCGAAAAAAGCCATAAAAATAATTGGTGTTGATGATATAGTTACCAGAAAATTTTTGCCATTTTGGCTCATTTGTCGCTTTTTTGTCATTAGGAATGCATTGAAATAAAATCCAATCTCTAAGTAAGAGTATCCACATATTTTTCTTTTCAATTACTCTAACTTAGTGAATAAAGAAATTACGTCTTTGAAAAAACGAGTGAAGAACAAACTGGGATATGATACAGACAGAAAAAAGATACTTGCTTGCATCACTTATTAATAAAAATTGCATGAATGTGAAGCATTGAAATTCTCTTTCTGGGGAGTTAAAGGAAGGATCTGCTTACCTTGGGAAAGTGATGAATTGCATGTAATTACCACTTCATATTCCAGAAACTAACCAGAAAAATTCGGACCATTTTTAACCAAAGATTTGGTTCCATGGATATTGGCTAGTAATTTTATTTCTTTTATAGCGTATATATATATATATTTGGATGAAAACAAAGACAATCAAAAGTACATATGTGTGAATATTTCTTTATTAATTTCTCAGTTAGTATAACTGTCTCTTATTTTATTACAACAAAATATTTATCCATATATAAACCATTTCCTTATAAACTAATACATGTTTTAAAATACCATGATACTAATGCATATCAATATGGATTTTTAATTATAAACTTCAATTGAGCCTCTATTAATGAATTGAAATTAGTAGAATTCAATAAATTAGTAGAAATTAGTAGAATGGCATTTATAAAACTTTAATCTTGAAATCTCGGTATATGCGATATTATTCACATTGTTAAGCCTAACGAGAACGTAATTATATTTTAACAAAATTCTATTTCTTAAATTTCGTCATATTTTCTAAAATTCTTTTTGTCTCGTTCGCTATTTATATGATTGGAAAGAGACAACATTGTTTTTAAAGAAGTAGGAATTTATTCTAAGTAGTAAGAAAAATAAGAAGGTTCAAAACACTGCCATAATAATAATAATAAAATGCCGTGAGAAAAAGATTATTAACCAAAAGAAAATATTTTGTGCTGGGTTACCTAAGGTTAATTAAACCATGCGGATATAATTTATACAGCCTTATTTAATGTGCCAAAAAAGTCACGATAAAAAAATACCTAAAAAGTAACTACGATATATCAGATAAAGAGTACGATATCGATAGTCATTACAAAATGTACCAGAACAGCATTGTTTTTAATTAGGAAACATTTTTCTTGCACTTTTAACACGATAAAGTGCAAAAGAGCTCAACACTAGCTTATACAGGCGATGTCCACGTCATACATGCATAATATTTCAGAAAACCTTACATAATACATTAAAAAATTTCTTTATTAAAAAAGTTATTAAATCCTTACGACGACGTACCCCATTAGATTGTTAATTTAAAAGGAAATTTTCCCACAAAGCCCAAGTTATTAATAATCCGGTTCCTTCGGGAAACTCGGGAGAAGAATAAATCTCCCGAAGGCCTTAAAATCTCAAAACTCAAAAACGAAGCAAATAACTTCAATTTGCTGAGGCTATAAACACAGCAGAGTCAAAGCTATATCCGAAAATACAGCCATAACGACACAATTTGATTAATGCCTTTTCCAACAAGACGCAGAACAATAGACGGAGGGCTCCAACTTTAGAACGCAGCCGATGGGGGAGGGTCGAAGAATGGAAGGGGGGATCCCAAAAGATTAATTTTGTACATTTACCACCTGGTCTGTTCAAGAAGGTTTGATCAATCACTTAACGTTTTCTATCCCTCCCCGCCCTGAAAGTTTCCTTTACGGCATAACGAATACCTTTTCTGAAATCTCTTAAAGATGAGTGTGTGGGGTGGGGTAGTGCCAGAAACCGATAGTTATCGCCAAAAAATTAATTAAAATGCCACCCGTTAATTACTTTTGGGGATCTAAAACTCCATGGCTTTTCTATCACCTCTAAGTCTTGGCTCAATAATGAATTAATTTATTTTGGCCGTCGTCGCAGGGAAAAATTAACAACCTCAGAAATTTGGGTTGCGTTAGCTTTAGAGGGGTGAATTAAAAATCTCCTCATTTAGCGGAACCTACTATTACGTAATACGGGTGGAGGAATTACATGGGATTACGCGGTTTCTTCTGTGTTAAGTTTTTTTTTTTTTTTTTTTTTTTTTTTGTAAATGAATAGGTTGAACTAAGTAAGCTATGATTCATTAACTCATTAAAGAATAAGACGTGCCTGATTACATTTGAAGCATTAAATATATAAATAAAGATTGTTTACTTTTGTATTCATAACAGATAAGAATTTTATAATCAGAAAAATAACTGCAAAAATATTTTTTGGGTGTCAATATTTAATGAAAGATTAAATTCCGTATCATACGCTAGTAAAAATTTTGAGTTTTAATTATTATAAAATATATGATGCATACCATATTTACGTAACATTTTATAATATTCAATTGTTTATTTTTATAATTAAATAAAGATTCGCGAGTATAAAACATATTCTTGTTATAAACAATAGTGGCATTCAAAGGCTATAAATAGTATAATAATTTTTCAGCAAATAGTAAAAATATCTAATTTGAAACAGAAAATACTCATATGTGTACCATTGTTTATAAATCACCTTTTACTAACAATAAATATAATTTTAAAAGTTTGTTACATAAAAAAGCGATTCAATTTTAATATTCATGTAGGATTGATGTAACACTCACATGAAAATTAAATATTTTTTCGTTTATACAATTGTATAGAATTGACGCATAACGTTTAGTCACAAATATTATTTGGAGGATCAGAAAAATGGGTGCCGCACAAGTGTAACCGAACTAGACCGAGAAGTACTAGACTAGAGTAGTACTAGATCCGAATAATTAACTGTAATTTTTGATGTATTGAAAAATGGATATTTGATGTAAATTTTATATACAAAGTGATTCATAACATCTTTCAAATTTCGTGTGGAGACGGGGAATACGTCAGAAAATTGATTTCACATTGGAAAGTATGTCCTCAAACGTACTTGAATCAAATGGTCAAATCTGCTTGAACTAAATGGACGAGTAAAGTGAACACAAGAAAACAGAACCGATAAGTAGTAACGAGAATGTGACTTTTATTCCAACAAGGTAAAGTACAAGTTCACAGTAGGTGCTCAAAATTGCGACCATTTACACGAACACAGGATTAACAGCGCAATCGCCTTGACCACCGAATATTTTCAGAAACGCCTGGCATATCACGTACAACGCCAACAGCGGCCACTATTTATTCAATAAGGTCGATTTCATTGCCGACGGGAGTCTCGTACACATGATCTTTCATGGGCCACCTGAAAAAAGAAATTCAAGGGCGATCAATCGGGTAACCTTGGTTGCCAAGTGATCGGCCCACCTCTGCCGATCCATCAAGCTCCAAATGTTTGGCTTAGGTAATCACAGGCAATTGTGCTATGGACTTGTCATGTTGAAAACACATATTTCGGCGGATAAGCGAAAGAACAGCGCCAGAAAAGTCGGTAGCACTGTCTCGAGAAAGATTAGGTACTTCCGGTCCTCCAGTCGGGGTGGTAGCAAGTAAGATCCAACAAATAGTCACTAATGATTCCAGCCCACACATTTACAGTAAAACGATGTTATGCAACGTGACTTCTCGTGTTGTTGCCAACCCACGCATGTGAATTGTGTGCAATAAACACATTTGTACGACTGAATGGCAGTTCTTCTTTAAAAGGGACAGAAGCTGGAAAACTTAGGTCCACGGCACCTTTCTGCAAGAACCATGGTGAAAATTCCGCACACTTCGGATAATCGTTAGGCTGCAGTAACTATTCTCTTTGCAGGTGGTAAAGATGCACATCCTACCAGTTCAGTATACACCACACTGCTGACTGACAGACCCTAAGCTGCTGAGCAAAAGCTCGTATACTGGTATTAGAGCTATCTTCGATAGACTGTAGGATTTGTTTTTCAACAAAGAATAAAATTGTATGAGAGAGCTTTTTAATGAGGAAAACGAACCATTGACCAATTCTTCACCCTCAGATGAGAATATGGAAATTTTTAAAGAAAACTCTTGAATGTTGGACAAGAAAAATTGATCCTCTCAAAGACAAGTTCGAGTTTGAGCAAGATTGTGAAGAAACATTGAAGTCATTTGACTTAAGGTATCCGACTACATTCGGAACCGTGATTTTGTAAAAGCGTATAAATGAATAAAATTTATGATAATTAATGTCACTTAGATAAGAAAACGCATATAAAATTGTTTAAAGAATATTATAACAATAAAAAATTATTTAAGCACAACATTTTGACAAAAAATGAACATAGAATGGTCAATTCTCAAAACATTCTCCTTTTATGAAAAATGCTTCTATTATAATATTTTGCCTATATATACCTTAGACCTCTGTACAGAGGCTGAACTAGAATTTTTGAAATATATAACTTAGAAGTGGGTTTATCCATGTTTTACGTAAACAAAGGAGAGAAATTTTAAGAAAAAACCGTCGCTAATTATTTTAATTGGCTGTAACTCTGAAAATAATATGAATTTTTCAAAAAAAAAAATAGTTTAGACTCTCTGGAGAAGTTTTTACTTTATATAAGCAGAATATTATTATTTTAGAAGCATTTCTTATAAAAGGAGAACATTTTGAAAAAAGGTTATTCTTCTAAGTTAATTTTTTGCCAAAATATTGTATTTAAATAATTTTTTTTGTCATAATGTCCTTAAAACAATTTTATACATGTATTATATTCTAAGTGACACTAAATATCATGAAAATTATCAATTTATGCGCTTTTTTTTTTAAATAACGGTTCCGAATGTAGTCGGATACCTTAAACGAAAACGAAAATCAAATACGGGATCAGAGTTTGAAAACTATTCATTCAATATCGGCTGAAGTTGAGAGTACATTTTTTGTTGTAAAGCATTTTCTGTTCGGTTGTTTATAACAAAGATAAGAACCAGACTGAGTGATAAAAAAATTGTTGTTAATAGCTTATTTATTCTTAAATAATTTTTTTAAAAAGTATCAATTTACATAAAGGGTGTATTTTAGAGGTATAGAACTTTAAATTGCAATAAAACAACGATGTATTATTCGATTGACATGAATTTTTTTTATTCGAAAGATAATCTTGTGGCATTACATTTTAAATATGATTTCTGGCATATGACTGCCACGGCTGGCTCGGATGTAGTCCAATCTGGACGTCCAGTTTTCGATGACTTTTTCCAACATTTGTGGCCGTATATAGGCAATAACACGGCAAATGTTATTTTCCAAATGGTCAAGCGTTTGTGGCTTATCCGCATATCCAATGACTTTACATAGCCCCACAAAAAATAGTCTAGCAGTGTTAAATCACAAGATCTTGGAGGCCAATTCACAGGTCCAAAACGTGAAATTAGGCGGTCACCAAACGGTTCTTTCAATAAATTGATTGTGGCACGAGCTGTGTGACATGTTGCGCCGTCTTGTTGGAACCACAGCTCCTGGACATCCTGATTGTTCAATTCAGGAATGAAAAAGTTAGTAATCATGGCTCTATACCGAACACCATTGACTGTAACGTTGTGGCCTTCATCGTTTTTGAAGAAGGATTCCACCAGCCCATAAAGCGCACCAAACAGTCAGTTTTTCTGGATGTAACGGTGCTTCGACATACACTTGTGGATTAGCTTCACTCCAAATGCGGCAGTTTTGTTTGTTGACGTAGCCATTCAACCAGAAGTGCGCTTCATCGCTAAACAAAATTCGCTTATGAAAATCGACCATTATTTTCGAAATAAAATTGCACAATTTGAAAGCGTTGTTCAGGCGTGAGTCTATTCATGATGAATTGCCAAACCAAACTGAGAATAAATCACTTGACAGCTGTTAAATCGGTCGTCATCTTGGAAAGTAATGCCAACTTAAGCTTCTATACTTGGAAAAAAAAACATTCTGTATATTGATTTGTATTTTGTAGCCCAATATATAATGAAGTGTACGTTTTGGAATTCATAAATATTCTTATTTGATGAAAATTAAAAATAACTTTTTTTTATTTATCTAAATTTTGAAGATTTATTGGGAATACTGAGAATAGTTGTTATGTACCCGCGATTCCCGAATATTAAGGCAAAAAAGGCGGGAAATCAGAAGCCTTGGTTGGTGTACTACTTTTTGTTACCTTTAGTTACCCGCGAATATGTTTAACGAATTAACACTTTAGTATTTTCAATTTATTACGAAATTACCAGTAAGTAGATTACTGTTTTATAGCATAGAATTATTGGGGGGAAAGGATTACATTTTCTTGAGAAATTATTTTAATTTTTACTGAAAAAATTATCGTATTTTTTTTAAAATTTTAGCCTAGTAGTTTAAGCAAATAAAGGGAAATTTAGCCTTTTGAAACTGTGCTTAATCCCAAAGTCTTACTACGCCAGAGAATTTGCTCTTGTATTTGCTCTACTGTGACCTTTACTTCTAGAGAACAAATACGTGTGTTATTGCAATGAGCTGTTTCATGAATTTCTTTACTTAATTAATATTTTCATTTTATTTCAAGTCTTAACGTAACATCAAAGCTATTCCTTTATTAATTAATTTTTGGTAAAAATATAGATAGAGAATTGATAAAAGCGCCAAGTATTTTCGGTTGATTTCCTAACAAATACACAAACATGATTATATGTATGTTTGTTAAAGGCTTATAAAGGAAAGTTTATAGTTTCTTTAAACATGTTTTTGTTCATTTAGAGTGGAAGTTCTTTAACTTATGCCAAATGTAAAATTAAATGTAGTTATTTTATTGAAATTTTTGAGATACATAGGTTCGTAGATATATTTTTCATTGAAAGTGTTTGAAAAAAGTATTGTTTGAAATTGTATTAAAATAGTACTGTTTGATATTGTATTAACGTAGAAAGTTTCAACAGAATGCTCTAATATTAAATGATATTGAAGGAAATGAAGCAACTCAAGTTTGATTCCCCCCCTTTTAACCATTGACGTAGCTAGTTCTGAGGGGGCCCTGTATCAAAATTCCTCCGGGGGCCCTTTTTAGAACCCTGTTGGTTGGACTGTAGTTACATATGTAGGGACCCCTGTAGCTTGGGGGCCCCGTATCATTGATACGATGCTAGCTAAACCCCTGCCTTAAACAATGGTTTATTAAAAAGTAAATGTTTGCTCCTAACAAAATGGATATTAAGCCTCGAATTCTAGTATCTTACAAATGTTAACTTAGTTACTTAACTATTTTTAATTCTTTATTTAATTTTAAAGATACTAATTATATTACAAGAAAATGTTGTGTTAGAAGTATGATCTTTAAATGCTTGTATATTAAATCTTGTACACTGTCTTAAAATGGGTTTTGTGTCTGTCATTTTGTGTAGACGCTTCTGATGAAACCAGAAAAATCACAGAAAAGTGCTATTCAATACAGCTAGCTTATTTATATACTCATGTTCATAATTAAGGTCACACACATATTTTTCGTCATAATTTTAAAATGTCGTCAGTAAAACTGATAGAAATCGTATTTTATATATTTTGTAGAACGAGTGGTACAGTATAAACCTTCAGTTTAAAAAAAGACGTAGTTTAGCGTTAGTTTTTGCCGAACTGCTGGATCGAGACCATTCAAGCAGATAGGAATTTTGCCTCTAGTTTTGTGAATATTGCATGAAAACAAACAAGTTAGTGTATTTGCAGTGAAAATGACTTTTCATAATCGTTTAGATCAGGGATACTCAACATGTGGGCCACGTACGACCCGCCGAACTTTTTTAAGTGGAATAAATTTTCCTTAGATAAATTACAATATTATATTAATGTAATTTAAATATACATTTTATTTATATTACTATTAAGGTTTGTGCTTAAAATTATATTGCTAGAGTTTCTTAACCATAAAAATATTGTAATCTTCTTGAGCATAAAGTGTTATTAGTCTATTTATAAGTGTACATCTTTAGAATTATTCATGACCACATCAGGAATATTGAATACACAGAATATAATAGACAACATTATTTTTTCTTTAGAATTTTAATTTCAAATTATTTTATTTGCAAAAGCTTTACATATGATTTTATATATTGTTGAAATTTCGGAACTTACGAAATATATAATTTGTGCTTGAGTACTTAAAATTAATTGAGTTAGATTAAATTGGAAGGACGCTCAAGTAGAAATACACAAGAAATTAATAATTAAGTTTAAAAGTTATTCATTAATTTTTTTTATAAAAAATAAAAAGAAATAACAGTAATTATTTTTGAAAAAATTCGTATAAAAATAACATTTAGAACTATTTATAATTTTTATTTCAGTAAGGTTTTTTTTCAAAAAACTAAAAAATAAAATAAGGAATTGGAAATTAATAGTTTATTACGGATGTTTAAGTACCAACCAATTTTACATTGCGTACAAAGATAGAGAAAGAGAAAGATGGAGAGAGGAGAGAAAATATAAGTTTGAAAAGAAGTAATTATGTGTATTTAATAAAAGAAAACATCCTTAGTAAAATCTTCGATTAACTTCTGTATATTACCATGATATAAAATCCTATAGCATATAAATAAGATTTTGAATTTTATTTTACAAATTGTTTTCCGTGCTAATCTAAAAGATCGTGTTGATTAAATCAAACCTGCAAAAAATACTCTTTTTTTCTGATTTTTTAAATTTTTTTTATAAATCTAAAACTCTTTACAAAACTAAATGTTAATTTAATTAAAATCAAATGGACTAAATTGAAAAAAAATTAGAAGTTCATAATTAAATTTTTCAAACAATGTTGAATATTTCCTTTATGTTAATTTTTTTAAAACGCAATGTATTTTGAAAAGAAAAAAAAACAAAACAAGAAATATCAATTTTTAGGTGAATTAAAATTAATTGAAAAATGGTTTCCAAATCAAATAAAAACAAAGTAAAAAATAGGTAAAAATTTATCATTATTTTTCCTCACTTTTTGAACCAATATATCCTAATTTTCAAGAAAAAAAAATATCTTGATAAACAGTATCAATAAACGGTGAACTTCAGTAAAAATCTTAATGAAATAAAAAAATGCTTATGGAAATAGGAAAATCTCTTAAAGATATAAAAATTTGCTTAGTTAAAGGATCTTTATTTGGTCGTGGCAAGTTCCAGAAAGAATTTCCTTTTATGAAACAAACGCTTTTGGAAATAGGAAAATCCCTTAAAGATATAAAAAATTGTTTGGTTAAAGGATCTCTTTATATATATTTGGTTGTGGCAAGTACTTCTAGAAAAAATTTCCTTTTTATTAAACAATAGCTCTAAGAATACCATCTCATATTAATTTTTATGATAAAATAAATACTTTTATTGATGCATTACTATTCTTTTTCATAAACGCATCATTGAAATAAATTAGTATTTATGTTGATTTGAAAAACTATTTTTAATACTTATTAAGTTAAGATTTTTTTTTATTAATGAACCCAGTTGTTTTGATCTTCTGGAGTAATTTGATTTCTTTTTCAAATAATCATTTCCTGTTGTAAGCACCTAAAGTTAAAAAAAAAGTGGAAGTTGAGAATTAAAAGAAAAATCTCAATTAAAATTAGAAAATTAGAAATCCTACTACGAATGTAAAAGATCCTGATGAGAGAGCTCATTTAATTAAAGAACTTTCTTTTGGTTCTGAAACTTGAATACAAAGTTTCTCTTTTTAATTTTCCTCTTTCTAAGTAATAACTCTAAAAAGATGAAACATCTTACATACAAGATTCATCTGTTGATAAAACACTCAAAGATACTTCCCGGAGCTTTAACAGACACTTTTCATAAACGCTCCTTTGAAAGAAAGTAATCTGTACGCTGATTTGTAATTATTTCTTGTTACTTGTTAGTTGTATTTTAGATTTTTCATTACCGGATACAATACATCTTGTCCAAATTCAATTACAAGTTTAAACTATTTCACCACTCTACTCACAAGTATTCGGCTAAACAGTCGGATAGTCAGCGCACATTAATTCGTATTATGGATAGGGGTCATGCCACTTATACGTGACTATTCAACGCAACCAACAAAGCACGGCAGGACTTCAAAAAATGATCACAAATGTAGTTAGAGCTCTGTGGTTTTGACACCGAAAATAACCGTGACATTCGCCACCTACGGACGAATCCCGACAGGAGCAAATACCTTTATGATGAAACGCAAAAAAACTCCTGTCAGTCAGATTTTTTAAAATGGCTCGCCCTTTCTTTATGCCTATAAGTGACTAAAGAAAAAAAGAAAAGAAAAAGAAAAAATAGAACCAATTTTTTCTTCTGACAGTACTTGTTCTAAGGAGTTAATTGCCTTTACAAACTCCATACGACTGGGTCGACACTATAGGTGAAACCTGGTTTAGAGGGAGGGGGGATTTAGAAAAAGAATCAAGTTTGGGAATCCCTTTAGCAACGCCCCCTGGTGGTTGAACTGCCAATTTTATCACTTGCAACGTCTCACGTCTTGATTAAAAGAAAGGTAAAGGTTAAAACCGTGACAGTGATTTGTTTTGGCGATGAATCTACTTTGGCGATAAGCTGATCTTTTTTTTATTTAATCTTCTTTTTTTTCTTTTCTTTTTTTCTCTTAAATTTATTTTCGTCGGAGATTCATCTAATTAATAGATGGGATATTAGCCCTTTAAGATCAGAGATTCACGTTCAATTTATATTATCTTTGGATGTTTACGGCGATGTGCTACAGCCATTCAGTTGGAGATGGATGCTGTGTAGAAGTTAATGATCGAAAAAGATTTTTCATTTCTCCTTTTGGTGTCTTTGTATCTTTATTTTAAACGAGAGTATGAAAAATAACTCTACATCTGTTAAAACTTCATCAGATGTTATGAGATAAGTAATTTTGGGATGTTTTGGTTTTATTTTACTTTACTTGAAAACATAATACTTTTTTATTATTTCTGAGGTTAACACTTTATGCAGAAATTCTGATTTTAATTCGCGAAACAAATTCTACAATTAGTGTCGGGGAGGGGGGATAATTCGATTTTTTTTTGGTACGTTGTCGTTTCCTTTTAATATAAGTATTTTTTTTTATTTTATTCTCTAATGAAATATTTTTGTTCTCTTTATTTACATATATTTTGCAAAATTGGAATATTAAAAAACAATTTAATGTATGATTCTTGATAATTAAAAAATGAGTTTGCATCTATTAGTAACGATTTTAATTCTTTAGATCGGGGGGGGACAACGTTTTAGCTGTGGCGTGCCAAACCAACTACCAATTTGATTTAGTCTTGCCACGCAGTAGGACATTTTTGGAACAATTTCCTTCCTTCGATAAGGCATGCACAGTTGAAGAATACAGATCAATAACATACTTTTTCTTACAGTTTTATTATATATTAATTTTGACTCATTTAAAGATATTTCTTAACATAAAATATAGCTATTTCTTCAACAAAAATAAAAAAAATATTTAAATTGTACATATATTATTTATTTTTAGACATATTTATTAAAACAAGAAATAGACAGCATAAAATAAAAGTATTTGCCTTCATTATAGTTAAATAAAAAGATAAATAAAATTTTAATAAGAAACTAGTGCTTGCACCGCTCTACTTTTATCGCAAAATCAGGAGTATAATGAGTGACTTTTAATTAGATACGTTTCTGAGCATTCAGTTGTTAAACAATTTCTTTGCAAACTCGAAATATTTTTCATATGAGGAAAGATTTTTTACGTAGATATGTAAAATCAAAGAGAAAAGTAGAGTACATGCAATTTTCTCTTTTCTCTCTCTCTCTCTCTCTCTCTCACACACACACACACACACAAACAATTAAATCTCTTCAATAATGACATTCAATAATCTACTACAAAATAGCTGTACATTTATCTTTAGAGTTATCTTTCAGACTTTTTCGTAATTTTATAATTCCAAAGATGCTTGTCAAGATGGTCCATTGCAAATTTATCAAATTTCATCCACTCAAAAATTGACAAATTTGTTGAGAAGTGCAGAGTGCCACTGAGAATTGTACCGCATGCCATGAGTTGCCGGCCCCTGTTTTAGATTATACTTAGTAAAAAAAAATGAGAAATTATGGAATAAAATAAATTAATTTGTAAGGAAAAATACATAAATTTGAGAATAATAATACTATGTTTAATAAATACAGAATTTAAGATAATGTTTATGGTTCTACATTATTTAATATTTTAATGGCTCGTTATATCAAGCGTAGAAACAAGCAAATGAAAAAATAATAATAAACCAAATAAGTGGTGTAGTAGGCATAATTTAACTCAGATGGCTACAATGAAATGTTTTGAACTGAATGAATGAATACATAAATTAAGAAGAGAAAGATGTGTGTTCCATATAATTTTTTCTCAACAAATTAAAATTATTCAACTACTATTTTAGTCCATTGTTACAAGATTGGTAATACAGTCAAACTCCATATTATGAACTCCATATTAATACTCCATATTAATACTCCATACAAACTCCATATTAACACTCCATATTATGAACCTCTATATTGCGAATTTTTCTATATAGCGAAATTTTTCCTGGAACTAAGAACATTTCATGATTTTCTTCGTAAAATAACGTCCCAATAGCGATGTCCTTTTTCTATATACCGAACTTTTTCTATAGTGATTCAATTTTTTTTCTCCCTATATTTTTGTATTATTTCTGGACATTTCCAAGCTTCGTTCTTTCTTTTAACATACTTTAAGACGGTCATAAATCTTGAACTGGTTTTATTAGGTGCTTATCTCGATGAGGGCAATAGAATTCTGACCGTTTTATCCAAGAAGTCCAACCTTTGATCCCCATTGTCCAGTTCTGTGGAAACATCTTTGATATCCTCTTTTACCCTCAATGGAAATGTTTCCTGTTCCTGTTTCTATTCTCTGTTCATTTGTTGCTTTGATCGGTCGTACTGGTGACTTCGTTTCTTGTAGCTCGAAAATGTCAAAACGTAAGTGCTTGAGCATCAAAGAAAGAAAATTTAATTGTTCAGGAAGTGGATAAAGGAGTCAATAATCTTTGCTTGTAGTTTTTCTTTCTTTTTTTCCAATCCCTACTATTAGCTCACACTCTCTATTTATTGATCTTGGTGGAATTTTCAATCGTTAATAAAATACATTTGAAAGCGCTCAATTGAGCTGAAATGTTATATGCATGATTATTTTGGATGACAATACAATAACTTAAAAATAATTAATAAAAATTAATTGATTAAAACCAATTATTTAAAGAATTACAAATACAGCTAGGTTGGCATAATTTTTGGCGACTTGTGTCAAAACTTGAAAGGGTTTTTTTCTCACGTTTTAGAGCATTCAATTGAACTAAAATTTTATATACACGATTGTTTTGGATGACAATACAATTCTTAAATAATAATTAATAAAAATTAATTACCACTTAATGTTGTGATTCTATCCTATGTATATAAATATTTATATATTAATTGTAACTATTTAATAAAAAGTAGCTAAAATAAATTTTTTCTTTGTTGATGTAAGTAGGAATTGACTTAAATTTTTTTTATATTACTTGTTTGATAGGTAAGATGTATAAAATAAATATTTATTAATTTACAAAAAGGTCTGAATAATTACTTTTTTTAAATATGTAGTGTTTATGAATTTAAAGTTTGTTTTATGTGGTTTATAAAGAAAATTGACAGATGAGCCTCTATATAACGAATTTTTCATATTACGAACTTTTTTCGGGATTTAGCGACTTAGTTATTTAGAGGTACAACTGTATTTTGTTTATTTCAATGAATGTTAATCAATAATAATCGATCAATAATCTTCAATAATGTTCATATTTTAAGACTATGAAAAAAAAACTGAATATATAGTATTAGACATAATTAACAAAGAAAGCTATCTTATTTATTCAGTTGTTGAGCAAATGCCCTCGAATTTATACGTATGAATTTATTTTTATTTTATTAATTAAGTCAATATTGTAGAATTTTTTAGAGTGAAGATAACCTGTTTTACTAGTCTTTATAGATCCAAAATATTTTAAAACGCACTTGAAAACTCATTTCACATTTAATATCATTTTTCAAATTATCACAACTATCACACGCATTATATATTTCTAATATATATACATACATGCATAGACATAGGATCAAGACATTTCTTCCTCTAAAAATTATCAAAAATATTCAAAAGCATTAAGCGTTTTTATATATTTTAATTTACAGTTTAATGAAGAGGAAAGATCTTAAGCTCCCGTGAAAATTCTACGTACGCCATCGATTTATATTTTCAGTTATAAGAAAAATGAAATTATTTTAGAAAATATGCGTATATACAAGAGCAATTTGAAGACAGAGATTTAAAAAAAAATTAAAAAATTATGTTTTCGTGCAAAGTTTTTTTTTAGTTCTCAAAAAATTTTATTTAAATAATAAATTAACGATTGATTGTCTTGTAATTTGTTTGCTTGAGAAAAAATGAATAAATTCAATTATGATGTAAAGTTGCTATTATTAGTTTTCTGTACCATCACATATGCTGGCTGTAATAATTTCGAATTCTTCGATGGGTATTATTTATTTTTCAACGATAATTTTTCTCATATTTAATTTGATGACAAAATAAATTTAGGCGTCGTTCTCGTCATTCAAACGTGTTTCAAAATTGTGTGTTGCGTCAGAAATAGTCATCATGAAGGTTTAGAGTAGGATTAATTTTCAAAACGAAACAAATCAATTTCTGAAATCTTTAAAATGAAGGTATTTGTTTCCGCGTTGGGAACATTTAATAAATGTTTTACTTTAATCTTTAGGTTATATCAAATAAAATATGAAAAATGTACTTCTGATTATATCAAATAAAATATTTCAAACCTCTTAAAATGCATATTGAATTTGCATTGTATCGATTCAACAAACTATACAAATTGTATATATATATATATATAGCTGTCCCTAATCATAACATAATTTTAAAGTTCGAGGATCAATAAAATAATTTTTATAAAGCATAATAATGTACAAAATAAAAATAGTAAAAGCTCCATTTTATTTTAAGGTATCCGACTACGTTCGGAACCGTGATCGTATAAATGGATAATATTCATGATATTTTGTGTCACTAAGATTAGAAAACGTATATAAAATTGTTTCAAGAATATTATTACAATAAAAAAATTATTTAAGTACAATATTTTGACAAAAAATGAACATAAAATGACCCATTTTCAAATAAATTCTCCTTTTATGAAAAGTGCTTCTATTATAATAATATTTTGCCTGTATTTAGCTCAGACCACTGTACAGAGGCTGATTTAGAATTTTTGAAATATACAACTTAGAAGTGGATTTATATCCATATTTTACTACAACAGAGGGGAGAAATTTTAAGGAAAAAATGCCGATAATTATTTTAATTGGTGGTAACTCTGAAAATAATGTAAATTTTTCAAAAATCCTAGTTCAGACTCTCTGGACAAGTCTTTACTTTATATAAGCAAAATATTATTATTATAGAACCATTTTTTTTATAAAAGGAGAACGTTTTGAAAAAAAGTTATTCTAAGTCCATTTTTTGCCGAAATATTACATTTAAATAATTTCTTTTTGTCATAATGTCCTGAAAACAACTTTATACATGCATTCTAGCCTAAGTGACACTAAATATCATGAAAAATTATCCATTTACGAACATTTTTAAAATCCCGGCTCCGAAAGTAGTCGGATACCTTAATGAAATGCACAGGTTTAATACACTTTATATGGGCGAAAAAAATTAATTATTAATGTAATACATATTGGAGCTTGTTTAAAAAAATAATTGAATCTGCATTTTGGCTCCAGCGTTGCTAACACAAATCAATTGACTGATTCTTTACAAGCGTCGCACCTGAAAGCAACATTGGGATTATTGGCGATGGTCTTTGTAATTCATGGCACCTATTTTCTAAACTTTCATACCACTTCAACATGAGGACTTTGAGCTTTTCGGATGTAAACGTGAATCTGCCTCTTTCTGGCATCAGACTCGGAATCGACTACGAGATCCTGACCACTCGGCGATCGTAGTCACTCATTACACCTCAGAGAGCCATTTTTATCTGAAATCAGTAGCAGAATTAATTTTCAAAAAGAATAACATATTTTTTAGAACTACATACACTGGTGTGCAAAAATTAAGGACCAGACGGTTTTTTCAATATAACTTTGTACAAAAGCTTTCCAAATCAACACATTTAATACCGTAAGATCCCCAATACGTAAGGACATGTGTATATGTAAGCAAAACTTAGTAAAAGAGAGATCAGATGGATAAAAAGAAGCTTGATTGAAAAAGTAGCATGGAGTGCAATGCGACTGAAGGCCGAAACATCCCTGTGATGGGTGTCCAGCAAGAAACATCCGGTCTTTAGTAGGGGGATATGATCTCCCCTGACTGCTAGGCAGGTTTCACAGCGTCTGCACATGCTGAGAATGAGGGTGTCAATGAGTTGTTGAGGCATTGCTGCCCATTCGTCTTGCAGCGCCAATCGAAGCTCCTGAATCGTTACTGGTGGTAAGGTAGGAGCTGCCAAGAGTCTGCCTAGAAAATCCCATACATGCTCGATGGGATTGAGATCCGGAGATCGTGCCGGCCAATCCATACGTTCAATATCCTCACTCTCTAAGAGCTGTTCGGCAGCTACTGTGCGATGACATGGTGCATTGTCGTCCATGAAAAGGAACTGCAAACCCATAGCGCCTCTAAAAAGACGCACATATGGAAGACCTCGTTACAATAACGGGTCCCGTTGACTGAACCTGCGTCGAAGATGTGAAGGTCTGTACGACTACCAAGTATGATGCCTCCCCAAACGAGAACACTGCGACCTCCATACCTGTCCCTTTCAATGAGGTTCGAGGGATGATTGCGGCTTCCCCGCTCTCTCCAGATGAGTATGCGATGAGAATCGCTACTCAAACTGAATCTGCTCTCATCTGTAAAGTGTACTCGTCCCCATTCATTGTCTCTCCAATTCCAGTGTTCCCGGCACCACAGAGAACGCCTTCTCCGATTGGCAGTTGTTAAAGGTACACACCGTACAGGGCGTCGTGCAAACAGACCACCACCCTGCAGTCTTCTGGCCACGGTAAAACGCGATATCGTTCGTCATGTCGCCTGTGTCGTGTGTCTAGCGATTTCTCCCGCTGTCTGCCGCCTGTTTCTTCTGGCCTGTAAGACAATGTACCGGTCATCTGCGGGTGGGGTTCCTCGTGGACGACAACTACTGAGCCGCCGGATAGTTGTTCCTGTAGTTTGAAATTGTCTCCAAAGTCGTGAAACGATGCTGTGAGCAATTCCGAACTCTGCAGCCACACTTGTCACACTGCGGCCTTCCTCCAACTTCCCAATGATTCAACCTCGGGTAAAAGCATCCAGATGTCGTCTAACAGATTGATTATTCGCCATTTCTCGCTGAGGCAGCAACTCGCGGTGTGATTTTAACTGCTATACGGCATGCAATCTCTTTGCCAGAAATACTGATCTTACACCGACAACATGCTTTATACTACTCAGACACTCCCCCATTACGTGTACCTGCATATCTGTGCATGTGCTACCGTACATCACCTTACTTAATCTCCTGATTGGTCTTTTTGTCCGCTCTACCTCTTCGTTCAGCTGATATGCTAATTTTTCGACTTCGTCCTTAATTTTTGCACACTAGTATATTGTTAAACTGAATCAAAACTTTGGTAATTTTATGTGACTGTGCGTAATCATTTCGCGTCTGTTGTTCACATTGTTTTGGTGATAGGATGAAAGAATAGAATACAGCAGGGATGGCGAACCAGTGGCACACGTGCCATTGATGGCACGCGACGCAATATTTTTGGCACGCCAGGGATAAAAATGGTTTGCATTTCATTTCAAAATTTCAAAGTTCACAATGAAGTATTACGAACAAATGGAAGTTATCGTTCGTGAGGCGGAGGGAAGCACACTCGTTTGTTATTGTCTTGCCTTAGTTACGTCATAGACTACAATTGCTTATGATGTAAAGTTTGTCTACGCATAGCATTGTCAATTTCAACTTTACTTTAAAGACACAACTGTATTTTAAAGTTTATCTTTGTTATATTTACGATTTTTAAATGTTATTTAGCAAAGCTGGTTTCGCAAAAGAACCAAAAGTTTAAGATAGGAAGTGTAACTGAATTTCAAATTTGGCGGAGGCCGAGGAACATGGCATTATTAGTAAAAGTGACAAAGCGGTGTGTGTCTTATGTTCCGGAATAGTGGTATGCAGAACATGGTCTGTAAAACGGTATTGTGAAACAAATCACAAACCCTCTCGTCAAAAAAAGTGAACCACATCAAAAATAATTAACTGCTTAGAAACCGTTTGGCAGATGACTTCAATGTTGCATGTATTCTACAAAAAGTAACATCTTACAATCCTAATATTAGTTATTTGTCATCCAATCTGCAACAACAGAAGTCACACTAAATGTTACTTTAATTTGAATTACACGAATAAAAAAACTAAAGCATTTATAACTATATAGTACAAAAGGTATTTTTTAGTATTGAATAGAGTTTTGTGTTATTAGTATTTAGTTTTATTGTTTTCCCACTAATTACAAGTCAAAATTATTTGAAGGCACGTCTATACACCATTAAACACTTCTTTAGAAAAAAATGTCACTTTGACCCATAAAGGTTTTTCACCTCTGGAATACAGCACATTTTACAGGTCTTTAAACCATTATCTACCGACGGTACTTGTAAGTACCACTCACTTTAACACAATTTTTATGAATATTCTGACGATACTTAGCAGAAATATTCTTTGAAATCCACTCTTCCAAGATATATGGCAGCACATGGGTATTATATTGAGTATTTTAGTGGGGAAGGTGAATAGTTTTATAGCAGAAATTACATTCTTTTTTCAGCTGATGGCGTTTTCAGCGAATTAAGAAGATTATAATACTTGTCCCGAAAAAATAGTTAATGTCAAAAGGTAAGTGCCTTTCTTTTTGCATGTTAATGAAGACCTTAGAAAACGATTTCACTATTTATTTTAAATGAACAGTGTATATCATTGATTCTCAACCACTGTGCCGCGGCACTTTTGTGTGCCGCCAAATTTCAAAAGTGTGCCGCCAAATTTTGCAAATATATAATAATGTTAATATTATTAAATTATATCATTTAAAAAGAAAAATATTTTTAACATGAATATATATTTAAATCCACAAAAAAATAAATTATTTTATTATTTGCTTTGAAACGCGTTTTTCTTAGTGCCAAATTATGATGAAGCGGCGTGCATAGCAATAGGAATATGTCTCAAGTCGGCGCACACTTGCCACTTCTGCGTACAAAACGTGTTGTTATTTTAGTGATAGTTGGGGTTCACAAGGTGTTGCATAGTAGTTACTGCACCTTTCTTTCGTTAAAATTGGCAAATGTATGTGATTCGATTTAATATTAATTTATTTGCATGTAGTAATATTTTGCATTAATTTATTTGCATTAATTTATTTGCAGATCCTTCTGAAAATGGATAAATGGTTAAAAAGAAGAAAGTTTAATGATGATAATAGTGATAATGATAACGTTAGGGACCAAGTTAATGAGCCAACCCCCGGCACAAGTAAAAATACTTCTTGCTCAAAAAACTACGTTGTCCATCGGAAATATAATGATGATTTTTTGAAATTTGGATTTAACTCTACAATGGAAAATGACATAGTTGTTCCCGAGTGTGTGATATGTGGTTTTAAATTATCAAATAGTGCTATGGTTCCTAGCAAACTCCAACGTCACTTGTGTGGTGACTAATCATCCTTCGCTTTCAACAAAAGATAAAAGCTACTTTGAAAGGTCTTTATCATCAAAAATTAAGCAAGTAAAAGTTTTTGAAAAACAAGTATGTGTGTCTGAAAAGGCTCAAGTAGCTTCTTACGAAATAGCTGAATTGATTGCTGTTAACTTAAAACCTCACAATTTGGCTGAAGAAATTATATTACCTGCTTGTCGCAAAATTGTAAAAACAATGATTGGTGGATCAGTTGATATTGGTATTTGCAAAATACCACTTTCAAATGATACAATCCATCGCAGAATTAAAGATATGTCAGAAAATATTGAGCAAAATACTGCAAAAACTCTTGCAAATTCGAATTTTGCTCTACAAGTCGACGAAACAACAGATATTACAGGAAATGCTCAATTAATTGCATTCGTTAGATTTATTCACGAAAATGATATAATTAGTCAATTTTTATGTTGTCGGGAGTTACCTGATTTTACAAATGGTAAACATATTTTTCAAGTAATTAGTTCATATTTAGAAGAAATTAAAGTTTCTTGAAGTCATGTATTGGCATTTGCACAGATGGTGCTCCAGCTATGACTGGACATCTAAAAGGATTTGTAGCACATGTTAAAGAACTGAATGAGGATACATTAGTTACCCATTGTTTTTTGCATCGAGAAGCACTTGTTACAAAATTTTTGCCATCAGATTTGAAAATAGTTCTGGAACAATGTGTTAAAATGGTTAATTATATCAAATCAAGACCATTAAAAAGTAGATTATTTAGTAAATTATGCCAAGCTATGAAAGCCAAGTACGAATCCTTGTTATTCCATACAGAAGTAAGATGGTTGTCCAGAGGAAAAGTTATATCTCGTGTGCTGAAATTAAAAGACGAAATGAAAAATATTTTTTGAACAAAATAAAAATTATGAATTTGTTCATTTGTTGGAAGATAAAAATATGGTGTACTAAACTGGCTTACTTATCAGACAGTTTTGTTATTTTTAACAACATCAATTCAAGTATGCAAGGGCCTAACGAAAATATCTTAAACTCAACCGATAAGCTGGTGGGATTCAAAAACAAATAACTTTATGGAAAAATAAAGCTCAGGAAGGCAATTTAGAAAAGTTTGAGTCAGTCCCTAAAGACAGTTATAAAACTATTAAATTAATTGTTGTTGATCATTTGACAACATTAGAGGAGAGAGAATTATTCATTATTTCCCAAAATTAGATATTAAGAAATTTGATTGGGTTCGTAATCCATTTCTCATAACGTATACTTCTGTATTTGACTTAACTTTGAATGAAGAGGAAGAACTCTCATTTTGCTTTTCAATAATCGAGATTTAATTTTAAAACATTCAGAAGAATCAATTAATTCATTTTGGATTAACATCAGATGCGATTATCCAATGATAGCCAAAAGCTTTAAACATATTATTACAATTTTCCACATCTTATTTGTGTGAATTTGATTTTCAGCATTAACCAACATTAAAACTAAAAAAAGATCAAGATTGTTAAATGTAGAAGACGATATGAGAGTAGAATTGTCATTTTTACGACCAAATATAAATGAAATTATCAAAAAACATCAAGCTCAAATTTCGCTTTAAAAATATTTTTATTATTAGCTTGTAATTAATCCCTTAATAAACGTTTAGTTATTATTGTAGTATATATTAGTTTATTTCGTATATTTAAAATTTTTGTCATAAACTATTTATGCAGTGTGTTGTAGTAAGTAAATAATTTTTATCTTTTTCTTTGTGTGCCGCCAAATTTTGAAATCGTTAAATATGTGCCGCAACAAAAAAAAGGTTGAGAATCACTGGTGTATATAATTAATTTTACAGTTGAATATTTTTAAGTAATTAATTAGCTTTAACGGATTAAATTTCCCAAAGTTGAGTATTTTGTTTATGTATATCCCTTAATTTTCAATATAGTGATTCAAAAATAATATTGCTTGAGAAAAACTGCAGTAAATCATAATGCGGTAGATAAAGAGTTAAAGCTTTACTATGTGGTCTCGGTTACTGTACTATTACACCAGTGGTCTACAAACTGTTTTGCAATGAACCCTGGGGTTCTTCGAAGCATATCCAGGGGTTCCACGAGTAGCAATAAAAAATTGAAAAGAAAATTATAAATGTGTATACACAAAATGGATTCATGACCTCTAGGAAGTTTATATAACTGTAAGTATACAAAACTCATCCCACTCATTTCAACTGAAAATTTTATTTATTCATAATACAACTTTATTGTGTAATATTAGTTCATCTTTTATTATAATATTATAAAAGAATATTAAATCATTTTTTCCTTGTATGTGCTACCTATTGGGTCATGAATATTCTTTTGTTTATTATTCCGTATTCCGTGAAGTAATATACTTGTTAGTACGATGTTTTGCAAAACTATTTTTCTAATGAAAAATGCATCTTTTTCGTTTGTAGATAAAAACCAACCTAAAATGGACAAGGACAATTTATTAACATATCAACAGATTTGTGGTTAAAACCTAAATTTTTATTTGAAAATTCTCTGAAAATGCATAAGATTTCTCACACAGCTATAAACATTCTAATGTGCTTCAGAAAAACCCATAAGGTACCCGACTACCCTAAAATTGTGAATTTTTCCAAAAATTAAAAATTTTTTTTATGATTTTATTTTATAAGCCATCTTATAAACTTTATAAAAATACCATGTTTATTATTTTCTGTTCACTAAAACAAAAACTACAAGCGTTTTAGTAAAAGCAGATGCCATTACTTAGAGCGAGATGTCAAACTTTAAAATGCGTTTTACTCGAAATGTGTGTTTTTCTTAAATGCTCAAACGGGGAGGGGGCAGCGATTGCTCAAAAAGTTTTGAAAATAATTGGCAGAAATTTTTTGTGTATGTTCTGTTTAATAGTAGAAGTGTTTTAACCATCAGATTTATCAATAACTGTTTTATTAAAAAATTCGTAGTTCCTTTTGTGAATATAATCACTGTTATTTAAGCAATTTCATAGTAAAACTAAGATAAAGTGCTCTAGCTTTAGTAAAAATTAAAATACCTCTTATCCCGAAGGTCATTTCAAAAAGGAATAACATAGCAACACATCAACATTGAACAATTGATAATTAGTTCATAAACTTTTGGTACAGAATGGGCCCCATTTATGTTATTTTTTTTGTAAATTTTTACCCATTTTATTAAAAATAATTTCCTTTTCTCCTCTTAATTTTAGCATATTTTTCTTAAAATGTACTAAACAAATCTGAAAACCACACACACACAAAGTTCAAATATCTCCATTTTTCTTTTTTAAAAAAAAGTAATTGCAAGTAGTCGGAAAAATATTTCTCAACATGTGAGTGTCTACAAAAACAATATATATATATATATATATATATATATATATATATATATATATATATATATATATATAAAATAATATATATATATATATCAGTAGCGCACACAGGAATTTTTCAGGGGGTCCGGGGTCGAAAGCTCACCATTCTTGTATCACGCTCCTTTTGATTTTGTCGATTTTCGGGAATAAAACGCAGTAAAAAATTAATTTTTGAATAAAAATTAGCATTAATTAATAAAATTAATAACAAGTAATTAATTAAATTTTACGTACTATATACTTAGAATTATAATCAATCGGAAAAAAATCAAGGGCTTGGGGGTCCGGACACCCAGGACCCCCTTGTGTGCGCCACTGATATATATATATATATATATAAATGAAATGCGACTGTAGATAATTTCAATAGTTCTAGACTTCGACAGCTAGTGTAAAAAAATTAAAACACAACCCAGTTTATAAATAGGTGACACTGGGATACAAATTACTGCCATTAGTGCGTAAATTATATTAAAGCTACATTAAAATTCTTTAATAAATACAGTAACTTTTTTAATTGTCTTTATAAAATGTACTTGTAACATGTTGATCTACTTTATATAAATACTATTTTATTATATATTCTTCTGTGTTCGTGGAATGAGGTTCTATAAAAACACTTCATTGTTCTAAAGATTCTGTGAACGGAAAATGTTTGAAGACCACTGTTGTACACTGACAATCGCGTAACACGACACCCACATAAATTTCTATTATACATAATAACTAAAATATTTACATTTATTCCGAAAAATTATATTCCACATTCTTTAAATATTATATATATATATAGTGTTATTATAAAAATAAATATATTATTTCCTCTGAAAATTGCAAAGACAATTTAAATCTTAAAATAAAGGAACACAAATGAAAAATATGAAAGTAGTCTTCTTTTATAAGTTAAAAAAAATTCATTAATCCAATAAAAATATTTTTTGTCACAGTAATGCCCAAATAATATATCATAATCAAGTTACTATTTAAAAAATAAAATCGCCAAATATTTTTCCTTCCAAACTTTATCTGGTAACCCTACCATTTTCATGTTATATCCGCCTCAGCACTTGAGTAAAGGTGCAAATGACTTTTCGAAACAGTTTATTGTTCCAAGAATAACACGGGGGGAGGCAGCAGCCCACGGAAAGTTATGTTCTTTCTTTTTCTTTCAATTATGAATCTCGTTGAGCAAGCTTTCATAACAGGTCATTTATCAACATCAATATCGGAAGATATTTATTTACATGGGTGTCGCCGTTAAGGATTTTTATTTATTATTTTATTACACAATTTCTTTCGGTTATTGGTGCTCTGAGTGGAATAATGAAGAGATTATGTGCTGGTGAGAGACATCGTTAGCACACTTGAGTTATTGTCATTCCACTTTCTTTTTCTTTTTTTTTTCGGCGATAATAGTTTGGGAAATATTTCTTACCACACCTTGATATTCCTTATATATTTGCCAAAAAAAAAATAACGCATGCTTGATTGATAAAATTAATTTTGTATGATTTATGAAGGATCGATTTCGATTCTTTTTAGTTGAAAGTGTTAATACCTCAATTACATATAAAAATTACAATTACTTGTCTAAAGCTTGGATTACAAAATAAGTTATTAAAAATACTTTGCATGCATTATATTGAAATTTTTTTAAAAAAAGAAATGAAATGTATTATAATATGAGTAAGTTTAACGTAAGGAATTAATTTAAAATGCTACAATTAATGTACAAAGCTATTACATTTCATTATTTGCCAAACAGATTTACAATGGATCTTGAAGTTTTGTTTGTTTCTCTTTTTTGAAATTGAAAAATGATTTAATCATATTCCTGATGAATTTTTAAACCCTAAAGCGAAAAAAAAAGTTTTTTTCTGTAGAATTGAGAATGCATTAAATAATGAGAAACGGGGTCAAATTTGTTTTTCTATAAAACATCGTTGCTCAATTAAAAAACTTTTACATTTTATATAAGCTTGAGATTGTTTTTAGTTTCGAACAATTAGTTTTTCGTTTCTGCATAATTTCTGCATTCGATTTTTATTCCGAAAACTGATATGAACTCAGAATTGAACATCCATATTTTCAAAGGAAACACATTTTTTTGAAATAATTTTCTTAACAAATGCTATAATAATTTATGGTTAAAACAAGTTAAGCAAGTTATTGCATAACGAATATGAAATGAAGTTGGATCCTGATTTAAGGAATTCATAGGGACCAGTGGCGCACAAAAAGGAGGAGGAGGGGGTCCTGACCCTCCCAAAGGCGTTGATTTTTTCCCAATTGATTATAATTCTAAGTATATAGTACGTAAAATTTAATTAAGTATTTATGCTAATTATTTATTCATTAATTAGTTTTTTACTGCTTTTTGTTCCCGAAAATCAACAAAATCAAAAGGAGAATGATAAAAAAAATGGTGAACTTTCGACCCCGGACCCCCTCCCCTCTTTTTTTAAAAAATTCCTGTGTGTGCCACTGATAGGGCTTGAACATTTTGTTCGTTAAATCGAAGTTATTCGATATATTGGGGCCCAAACAAAGAAATTTCTTTGCACTTTTGGAAATTCTTTAATAAGCAACTATACAGAAAATATCCATAGTTAGAAATTACACTCTTTTTATTCAACAGCTAAAAACACTATTAGTGAATTATTACGCACCAATTAATTGGAAATTTTAAAATAGTGACTAATACATGTTTGAAACTGATTTGAATTCCTCACTCGGAAGAGTTCTGTTGACTTTATGCAGAGAAGATAAGACTGCGTCATTTACATCCTGCTGCATGAGATATGTTTTTATATTTTCCATACAATGTAAAGCATTAGAAAATGCAACAGTTCTGAGAAGAGTTCCATTATCAATGTCTGCGTCAGAATCGCTATTCATTGGTTCCGACAAATCAACAATTTTCTGAGCTTCAGTTGCACAGGTAGGCTGTCCCTCATCCAATATAACATTTTCATAAAATTTTAAAATATCCCTTGCGTTGGGATGAGACACGACATGAGGTTCCTGTCCGATTCAAAACTCACGCGATAGGTTGCACTCAGGACTCACAGGCACCTTAAAGGTATTTTTATGGTTTGCACTTTTTCTCGTCGAAATATGCTGTTTACAAGAAAAATCCTTTTTCTGTGCCGGATAAAAAGGATATCGTTTGAAAAAAAATCCAATTTTTTCTAACACAAACTAATAAAAAAAAATTTTCACTGTTAAAAATAATTCGTTAATTCGGGGTTTATTATTTGTTAAATAGGGGGTTTTGCTTTCATTTTAATCGGGAAAAGAAAAAAAAATCGTTAAATAGAGATTCGTTTTGAATAGAATGTTTATGAGTACATTTTTGTATGCTTGTAACCATTCAAGTCTGGTTTCATTAATACTATGCTTCAGCTGAAGTTATAATTTTAAGGTAATTTTCGTCACGAAACAAAAATTTTGATTTTCGCTTCTGTTTCGGTATACTTTGGGAAGAAACGAATTCGATGTTGCTGCGAAGTAAACACATTTCTATCTATCCCATACAATTTTAAGCGTAATATAAAGGCTCTTTCTATTTGTGATTTTAAAAAAACCCAAAGGAACAGGTAAAGAATTTATCAGCCTTAATTTTTAAAGTTTACATTTTAATCACAGAAATATTTTTACGAAAAAATAATTAAATTTACAACAAAACGATACATTTTTAGATAAAAAATTCACTTATCATTTCATTTAAAGTTATGCTTAATATAATTTTTTAGTATTTATCCATCTAAAAACTAGAAATTATCTTTCCACAACATTTAAAAGACCAGGCAGGTTTACTTGCAAATATTTTTCAGTCATCTATTTATTCTATTGAGTTTTTATTTATGCCGTATTTTATTTTTTGTTGTATTGCTTGTATTTTATGTTGTATTTGCTGTTGGTTAGTTATTGTAAATACTTTTAGGAACAACAAATGCACATAAAAATAAATTTCAAAGGCATTTTTTTATAACTTATAGCAAAAAAAAAGCGTTTTCCATTTGGAATAAAATTTTATACCTAAAATAGTTAAACCGTAAAATATAAGGTCCGTTTAAAATAAAAAAATAATGCTGTGATCGTCAATTTTATTGCAGATAAAATAAAAGTGCAACATCAATAACTGTATCATGTCTCATTCTCAAATCTTTTACTACAATAAGGTCGCAAAAAAGACTCCCATGAACTACAAAACCTTCAATATTTCAAAACAAAGAAAATTGTCTTGCAGTCCACAAAAATGATAAAAATCGCAATATTTTTATATGCAAAGCAATTTTCTCTTTTCTTTTATGTGATGAAGAAAGTCAAATACATCTTTCATTCACGTTTTTGCAATGTGTAATACAGCAAAGAATACAATATAAGAATAGAGAATCTAACTTGATTTATGTTTATTGTTACAAGGCTGTTCTTAGGGTGTCAGCCGCCCGCGTGTGCAACGACCTAATGTGCCGCCCCTCTAGAGAATTTTTCATATTTTGACTGATACTTAACGCCGACGTTATAAGTTCATCTACCTGTATAAGAGTTAAACATTAGAAAAAATGAAAATATACACAAAAATCATTTCTTTCTTCTATTTTTTTTCTAAATTGTAAGCATATTATTAAATTGATAGCTTTTAATTTCTCCAAATGCGTATTAAATTTAAACGTTCCTATGTCTTAGGTAATATTAACCATATTAGATGTTTTCGTAAAGCAATTTTCGAAAAAACCTTGAGCATTTATCCAGACTCCACCGACAGTGCTAACCGTTTTTTTTTTTTTAATATTGAGGAATTACCGGCTCTTCCACGAATTTTGAAGGATGTATAAAGAGTAAACATTAATGCACAATGAACCAACAACTCCGCATTAACATTCTATTTTTCTTACACTATGCTATGCTATCGGGAAATAGGGGCATATTTTGATTTTTCAATAACTATTCAAAATTCAGCATATTTAGTCGACTTATTACAAGTTTTATTCTGAGAAATTAGTAAAACATTTTACTTGATTGATAGAACTTTTTGTAGCCTGCGGCTGCACCTTGTTTTGGTCGCCCGCATGCAGTGCACACACACGCGCTGCACCCCTGTTAACACACGCGCTGCACCCCTGTTAAGATCGGCCCTGATTGTTAACATGATTCGACACTAAATTTTTATTTAACTTCAGGCTGAGTGTTCATGACCGTGAGTTCGGGGTCAGCATTGTCGGGTAGCACATTTGAAACCTTGCGCCCCTGAAGATTCGCTGTGTTAGGGGCTGATGAAGTGGCGTAACGGAGAGCATTAGGGCGACCCTGCAAAGTCAGGTTTTATTCCCCAAGCCACATCTTACAAAGGATTGCCAAACCATATATACTAGTCAGGCATGTTTCAGAGCATAGTTTGCTTGCATTATTTATTTCTTCCAGCAATTATTATCTTTAGATTAACATTTCAGGGTAAATTTTCGAATTTGTGTTTGAATTATCCACTAATAATAAAATATACAAACATTATTACTAAACAAACTACTTTTATTTATCTATCACCCAAAATTTGTAGCGCATTATTATTACAAACACAGAACTGACAACACCTCAAATATTTATAATGATCGTTGTTTTGCTTCGTGGGTTATCACCAGCCGCGCAGTATAAAGCAAACATAACATAAACACAAAAAACTAACTATACAATTTGGAAGTTTGAGATTTCAGTGTAGAGATAGATAACTTTACAAAAAATTTCATATATTTTCCAGCGGTCAAAAGACCGCTTGCGGTAAATAACTGTATACATATAATAATCAGGAGATACGAAAGAATAAGGAGAGATATTATGAAAAAAAGTCGTGCAGTAAGTTCAAGAAAAATTAAAACCTGGAATTGAACAAGTTTAATTAAAGTTTCAAAGGCGGTTTTTTGATCGGTTAAATGAATATTTAGTAAATGGAAATTTTCTTTTCTATTTAAGTATTAATATTCAATTGTCTAGTTTGGAATTTAAAGTAATCAAGTGAAATTTTACTCATCTTGATAGGCATAGCGTAGTATAATAAAATTAAGCAAATCAATGAGAATGAGAAGATTGTGGTCCTTAAATGGATGATTTTTCGTGTTGAACTTTAAAAAATCGTTTTATAGTCATAGGTTAAATTATTTTTTTAAATAATCCAGGTAAGAATATTGAGTATTTAATTGAAAATAATTGTATGTCGTCTTTTGGCAACATACAGTATTTCTCAAAAATCTGGCATACATCCAATAAAAATTTCAATAGCAACATCAAACATTAATAAATTACCTGAAAACACGTAAGAATTATTTTTTTTCTCAATAAGATAAATCACTCCCTCGAGAAAAGGAAATATGGTATTTACGTATCATCGCAACCTATTGACGACATTATGTGAAACGAAGCGCCTGGTTGCCAATTCAGCGCGAACGACTCATAGGGAACTGGGGTTGCCAACTTAGCGATTTGTTACTAGAGTTGACGATTGTTGCGATAACACATAAGTACCGAGAATATTTCTATAGGTAACACATTGAACTTTATACAATCCCTCTATTCAAGTGTCTTAAAAAAAATGCTTATTTACCTGCTAAAAGTAATGTCAAGTTTTTTCTTTCAAACATGATTTACTGTAGATGGTTATCAACGTACGTTTCGGAACGCACACACACATGCTTTTGAATAAAATTAAGTTCAACTAGAATGTATACAATTGGCAACAATAGTCATTTAAGGGTTAAGGGATCTACTTAATTAGACGTATTTCAGGATGCGCTTTATGTTGTGATGGTTTTCATTGAAAAGTCATATAATAGAACCTAATAAAAACAGTCTTCTTAAAGTGCTATTTGTTGGAATTCAATTTCAAGATTTGCTATGAATTCTTTCCTCGGGACCTTTAACACTGTCATACACATACATCTAATTCAAAAAATAATTGATCTTTCTACCTACTCTTTGAAAAGATTATTCAGAAACAAACAACAACAAAAAAGACCAATTTTTTCTTGAAGCCTCCGAAGAAACTTTTTCATATTGCCTGTTTAAATGTTTTATAATATATATGTGCTACCATTAAAGTGTGAAATTCGTTTTTTATAGAATAACTAGGTATTTCATGAAATAACTAGACATGTCGGTTGAAGTATATAAAATTATTGAATTCTACGATTTAACTAGGTATTGTATAGAATAACGATTATTAGATCATTAAGTATGAAATGCATCACTGGAAAGTACTTTGAACTGATTCTATCTGCTTTTAGTCAGTTTTGAACAGCTTATACCTGCTTTACAATGACGTGTGTGTGTGTGTGTACCCTTCATTTCGTTTAAGAGTAGAATTTAGGTGGTGTATTTACGTTACCATTTTAAATTTCGGATTATTAACAAATGCTTTTGCAACCTGTTTTCAAGCAACGATTTCTGCAGGAATGAGTAACCAACCTGTAAATAAAAAAAAGATTTAATGTAAGAAAGATTTTAATCGTTATCAAATAAGCGTGGGACAAAGAAAAACAGTGCTGCATTTATCCTGAAAAACTATTAACTTTTTGATAACAGAAGTAAAAAGTGCAAAAATAGCACAGAAAAAGTACCACGGGACAATTGGTTTCTCCAGCAGTATGATATTCTTGAAGTTCAGGGAATAGAAAAGTTAATTGTGCCAATTCAAAACATATCATTTTTTTTCCTTTCTGTTTTACTAATGTCTGTAAAAACAAAAATGAATTATATCATCTGCTTTTCCTCATTACTTATCAATTATCAATAGTTGGGATAAAATTTAGTTTTTGAGAGGTTTTAACTATACATATTTATGATCAATTAACTTATAAAATAACTTTGAAATTGCTTATTTTTCACTTTAATGGTCTATCATTATTTACTTTTTAGAACAGGGAGGGCGAACGAGTGGCACGCAAGTCATTCATTCATGGCACGCGTGTCATTCATGGCACGTGACACAATATTTTGGGTACACCAGCGATCAAAATGGTTTTTATTTTACTTCAAAATTTCTCTGTTCACCATGAAGTATTATGAAAAACAGCGAGTGATCGGTCACTACGAGCACACTCGTTTGTTATCGTCTTGCCTTAGTTACGTTGTAGACCATAATTGCTTATGATGTAAAGTTTGTTTACGCATTCCATAGTCAATTTCAGTGAAACAAATGTATTTTAAAGTTTATCTGTGTTACATTTACGATTTTTATTTGTTATTTAACAGGGCTAGTTCAGCAAAAGAACAAAAAGTGCAAGATAGTAAGTTTAACAGAGAATTTTAAATAAATTTGGTGAACCAGGAAGTATGGCATGATTAGTAAAAGTGACAAAGCGGTGTGTATTTTATGTTCTGAAATAGTGGTATGCAGAGCATCGTCTTTAAAACGGTATTTTGAAACAAACCACAAACCCTCATGTGAAAAAGAGTGAACCACAGCAAAAATAATTAATTGCTTAGAAACCATTTGGCAGACGACTCAAATTCAGCAGGTATTCTACAAAAAGTAACGTCTTACAATCCTAATATAAGATATTTGTCACCCACACTCAATCTTCAACAACAGGAGTCACACTAATGTTACTTTAATTTGAATTACACATATAACTAAAACATTTACTATACAGGGCAAAATGTATTTTTTTCTTAGTAAATAGAGTTTTGTGTTTTTAGTGTATTTAGTTTTATTATTTCCCAATAATCACAAGTCAAAATTATTTGACGGCACGTCTGTACCTCATTAAACACCTTTCTTAGAAAAAATGGCACGTTGAGCCATAAAGGTTCACGACCCCTGTTATAGAATAACTAGTTATTTCATAGAATAACTAGGTATATAATGAATGTATTTTCACCTATTATATACTTTAGCTGACTTGTCTAGTTATTTCTTGAAATGCTGAGTTATTCTATGTGAGATAACTGATATACACTTTAACGGTAACGTATATATCCTCACACACACACACACACACACACAAACCATTTTAAAGCATTTTGACTTTCAGACAACCCATACAGCTTTTAACAACATAGCTAAAATATTTATTTTTGCTCCTCATATTTTGTTATCTAGGAAATCCTCTAATATTTTTCAGTGGTTATGCAAAACTCACAGACTGTGAGTGAGTATAGACATGGTTACAGGGATATTTATGTGCATAATTTTGAATAGTTTCATATCGTTTTATGCACTGATATAATCACATTTTCTTTCAGCCACAGCTGCTATACGAGAGAATGGATTTCCAAGTCTGAAAGTGTATCTATGTATAAATGCATAAGAGGAGACTTGTTCCTCGTGTATGTGGTGTTTTTACATAAATGTGGGAGATAGAATTCGAAAACATCTTTCATGTCAGTCCTTAAAATACAAATGGAGCATTAAAAGACGGGGATTTTTTTTCTTCTTCTTTTTCTTTTCAGAACCCCGAGGAAAAATAGCAAGGGCAATGTGTATACATATATATATTTGAGTAACGTTCTAAAATTCTGTTCGAAGAGGAAAATGTTTCTTCCTCTTCACTTTATAGTGGTACTTCTTGCTCGATTTTTTTTCTTTATTTATTTATTTCAGACTCATATGTGTGCATTTATGTTTTCTGAAAGAATAAGGAAGGAGGTTTTAGCATTACCTTATTTATTTTTTTTGTCACAGTATAAGGGCGATGGAATTTGAAATATGTACACATAGTAAGAGATTTCTCTCTGTACGTGTCAAGCAGTTGGTTTCCCTAGTAAGTTATAATTTACTGCGTCGTAGTTACTTTAGAATTCTCCATTCGAAATGCAAGAGTCTTATTTCGTTTTGTTTTTGTAAAAGAATACGCCTTTGAGAATTTAAGTATTCGAAGATGAAAAGAATTGTTCATGACAAGTACATACTTGTTTATTTTCCCTGCATATATGATATAGAAAAATGACACCAAAGAAAATTCTGTACTACTGCTTAAGCCGCAAATTTTCAATTTTGATTTTTTATGGCAAGAAGAAATGGCGCAAATTCAATGGAAAACTTTTGAAAATTAGGAAAACTGTTTGTTTTATTAGTCCTGAGTTGCCTTTTTCAATTCCTACAATTAGCTCACACTCTCTATATATTTATTTATTTATATCTTCGTGGAATTTTCAATCGTTAATACAATACATTTTAAAGCGCTCAATTGATTTAAAATTTTATATACATGATTTTATTTTGGATAACAATATAATAATTTAATTATAGTTAAAAATAATTGATTGAAACTAACTATTTAAAGACTTACAAATACAGCCCCGATGGTATCATTTTTGGCGACTTGTGTCAAAACTTGAAAAGGTTTTTTTCTCACGTTTTAAAGCATTCAGTTGAACTGAAATTTTACGTACCCTATTGTTTTGGGTAAAAATACGATAATTACAATTAATTAAATTAATTGACTGAAACTAATTATTTAAAAAATTACAGATACAGGCTCTTTAGTTTCATTTGTAGTGACTTGGGTCAAAACTTTAAAATATTTTTTTTCTCACGTATTAAAGCATTCAGTTGAACTGAAATTTTATATACACGATTGTTTTAGACGACAATACGATACTTTAATGATAATCAATAAAAATTAATTACCACTTAATGCTGTGTTTCTATCATATGTATATACATATTTATATTGATTGTGACTATTTAATAAAATGTAGCTAAAATAAAATTTTTCTTTGTTGATTTAAGTAGGAATTGACTAAAATTTTTTTTATATTACTTGTTTTTATAAATGTGTAAACCAAGTGTTTCATAAATAAAAAAAATCAATAATTCAAAGAAAATTTCTATATTGCACGTTCTAAATTATATTTAAAAGATATTTCTATTGAGTATAATTCTTCGATTTTCTTCAGCATTCCAATCCAAAGAGGATAATGTAATAGCTGGGAAACCAATTACAACTTCATAAATTTTTGAATTCAAAACAGCCAAATAATTGCTCAAACAACTTCAGAGATTCTTTGTTGTCCTTTTGCACATGTTATTCACCCTCCTCCCCCCCTTTTACTTTCTAAAAGGAAATTGGATATAAATTATTCATATGTCGCATGGAATGATAAATACTACTCAAAATAAAGGCATATTAATTACATAGCATAAAAGTACAAAAATTTTAATTAACCAAAAATCCAGAAAATTTATGAAATAAATTTTCATTTAACCCTCTATTTACCGACGGTACTTATAAGTACCACTCACTTTGAAATTACATAGAACTACTTTTACGAATACTCTGACGATACTTAGCAGAAATATTTTTTGAAATCCACTCTTTCAAGATATATGGCAGCAGGGTTTCTATGATGAGTATTTTAGCGGGGACGGCGAATAGTTTTATAGAAGAAGTTGCGTTTTCAGCTGACATTTTGATCGGATTGCGAAGATTGCCATTTTTGTTCCTAAAAAGTAGTTAATGCCAAAACGTATTTTATTTTTTTACATGTCAAGGAAGACCTTAGAAAACGATTTGACTATTTATTTTAAGTGAACAGTGTGTATAATTAATTTTACAGTTGAATAACTTTGTGGTATTTATAAGTACCGACAGCACACTGGTTGTTGGAGCAAGTTTTTCGTCCGTGTAGCTTATTATTGATTTTTGTTCTGTTGAAGCGTCATCACTTTTCTGCAATAGAGTTATGCCTTTTTTTACCGTTTCTTTTTGCTTAACTCATTTATTTTGCTTTTTTTTTATCTTGATGTTTTCAAAAAATTTGCAACTTTGAATCCGAGCTTGTATTTTTTTTTGTCACGCAATTAAATGAAATATGTATTTTTATTTCAAAAATTATATAACATCATTTTAATTCCTTTATGTGTAACAGAGATTTAACAGTAGTTAGAGAATTTCAAAAGGTGGTAATATATTATTTTTATTATTATTTCCTTTTCTTATACAGAAAGTCTGTAAAAAAAGAAGCTCAGTATTCAAGAGGCTTTGGATTTGCTATAGAACCTGTCATCTGAAATCAGTGATGTACTAATAGATGATTTTCCTGATGAAGAAGTCCCAGCAAATTATCTGCTGGAATCTTCGTTAGATTTTTAGGATGACGATCAAGAGGATGAACTCAAAGTGCAGTAGTTCATGTTAAGAAAATATAGCATTTCTCTACCCCAGGATGCAGTGCTTTAAAAACATTCAATCGAAACCTCACTCAAAATGCACAAAGTGTAATGATTTTCTGTGTATTAATGAAGGAAAAGAAACTGTTTCTTTGAGAATATCATCAAATTAAGTTTAGGTGTAAAAAAATAAATAAATTTTTAAAATTTAATAATCTTTAAAAATAAATTTTTATGCTGTAAAATATTAGTATTCTCTGTGGTTATTTAGTATTTTTAAGAGTTAAAACTGGGTTAAAGAAGCTATTCGGTCTTTTCGTACTGTCAGAAAATTTGAGACCTTTGTGTCTTGTCGGTACTTTAAAGTACTAATTTAATTAATTAGTTCTAACAAATTAAATTTCCCAAAGTTGAGTATATTATTTATGTATATCTCTTAATTTCCAATGCAGTGATCTTAAAAAAAATAATGCATGAAAAAAATTTACGATAAATCATAATGCGGTAGATAAAGGGTTGAAGGCATTATTGCTATCTATGAACAAATTTAAACGCACTAACGCTCATTTATTTTAATTACTTTAAATGCAGCAAAAACTTAATAATATAAATTGTCAATTATTGTAATTTTGTCAAATTTTAAAACATTTAATTAATGTAATTTCATCAAAAGTTAACGAATTTAATTAGTACATTTTTGTCAAAAGTTAACAAATCTAATGTAACTTTTTGTTATCCTAATAAACTATTAAATTAAAGACGATAATTTTTCTCAACAAGTAACAAATTAATATTAATATCTTTAGTTAATGTTTCTGCGTTTTGGAATTAATATGACAAAATAGAAAGATATTTCAATTATAGTATCAATTTATTTGAATACTTGCTTTAAAAACCTGATTTGAATACTTGCTTTAAAAGATTTTTTTATTACATCATACACTGCTGGACAATTGCTAAGGACGGATCACAAATTGCTATGTAGCATAACATTAAGCGAGACATGAGGCCTAGTAGGATTAAATATAGTTACCCCACTGTTCGGACATTAGAATAAAGAATATTTATTGTTCTGGAAAGTACAAAAGCTGTGAAACATCTGAAAGAAAAAAAATGTTCATTTGATCTGCGTACGGAGAAATGGAACAATGCATCTAAAAGTCAGCAGACACCTTAAATAAAGGTATCAGTACGGGATATGTCCACCGTGGAGTGTGATGCAACATTCCACACGTCGTACCATACTTTGCACAACATTATCCAGCAGCTGTTGAGGCAATTTATCCCATTCCTCTGTGAGTGCACGGATAAGGGTGTTCTTGTTTGTCGGAGGATAGTTTCGACCAGCAACTTGCCTCCCTAAAGCATCCCACACATTTTCAATGGTGTTTAGATCTGGAGAACGCGCTGGCCATACGAGACGTTGAATACCCTCGCTGTCTAGACAATCCTGAACAGCGAGTGTTTGATGACATGTTGCGTTGCCGTCCATAAAAACAAATTTATCACCGACAGCACCACGGAAAAGACGAACATGAGGAAGTAGAACTTCATCAATGTATCGTTGGCCCGTCATAGTCCCATTCGCAACCACATGTAGGCGCGTGCGGCCATTGATCATGATGCCGGCCCACACCATGATACTGCATGTCGGATATCGGTCCTTTTCCTGGATATTTTCTGGACGATAAGCAGTACCACTCTCGCGCCAGATCAGTTGGCGTCTACAATCCGATGGCAGATTGAACCTACTCTCATCTGAGAATAGTACGCATGCCCAGTCCTGTTCAGTCCAATTGTGATGCTCACGACACCATTGCAAACGGGCAGTACGGTGCTGTCTGGTCAATGGGACACACACAACAGGTCTGCGTGCGAATAGTCCTCCTCCCCTCAAACGTCTGGCAACAGTTTTTCGGGAGATCTGCTTTCCTGAGGCAGCAAGAAACTGATTTGCCACCTGCTGAGCTGTGGTGCTCCTGTTCCTTTTTGCTGATAGGACGATATATCTGTCTTCTGCAGGCGTCGTACTTCTAACACGACCTCCCCCGTGCCGTCTACTACACATTCCAGTAGTTTTAAATAACTTCCACAGCCGTGAAACAACGCTGTGAGCGATGTCGAACTCCCTGGCAACATCTGTTATTTTTTGCCCTTCTTCGATCTTTCCAATAATTCGGCCACGCATAAAATCATCTATGTGATGTCGGGAAGACATGCCAAAAATTTTTAAGTTCGTCTATTAAATCTTTCCTGTAAAACTTTGACTTGAAACAACAACTGTCCACACGCTTCAAAACCTTTAAAGCTCTTATGAACGCTATCACGTGATGAACAGACGTGGAAAAAAAATTTGCATACTCATACTTCTTCTCACTAATATCCCGCACTTATTCTAATTTTCCACATTTTGCTTCCTTTCATTTTGTGGTTGCTATGGATGATAGTGTTATCCGTCCTTAGCAATTGTCCAGCAGTGTATTATAGCATTTTAAAAAATACTTAAGCAAGTCAGAAACATGTTAGGCCTACGATAACTGAAAATTAAATATTAATATATTTATTGCGACAGAAAAACAATTAATTGAAAAATATCCCCTCCAGACGTCATCATCTGAATCATCCCTAAAAAACTACTCGACCAGACAAAAAATGTATCTAAATTAAAATCCAATTTAAAACTTGACGAACGGGAATTGACATGCTATAAAATATTTCACCTATTGAATATACTATTTTTTAGTATCTCCTGAATAATAGCACAACCATACGCGCGCAACCTTTATGAACTGCAGCCGAACAAAAGGAATATAAATAAACAAATAAAAAACTCCGGGGGTGTCTCGCAGTCAAAATAGCCCTCCGACAAAATTTTATTCATGACTTCGCAAAAAGGGGACGCTGCAGGGGGTCAAATACGTCATTTGTCGCAAGAGATGCGATCACAATGGGAGGAGGGATGGGTGGTATTAAGTGTCAAAGAGGGCGCTAGAAGGGGGCTTTAACGAGATTTTGGATCTAGGACCGCAAAAGTAATGCGCGCCATGCATAAAACAAAAGTCGTGTGTCATCCCCATCCATAGTCTGCGGTAAATCCCAGTGTTGGCAATGGGGGATTTGTACTTCCCACTTGATTTGGGGCTGTTATGGAGTAGTGGGAAAAGAAGACCAATAGTTTTTTCCCCCCGCCGAGTGATATAGTTTTGTTAATAAACAGGAAGTATATATATGTAATTTTTCTAATAAGGTATGAATTACATCTTCCATATTTCTACGATATATGCACAACTACAGAAATCATTGATGATACTTTTTTATGGTTTTTACTAATATATACTCTAGTGGATTCCCAAGAGCTTATATATCTCATATCATTTGAGGTGTTAAAATTGCTACGGCGTCTGGCCGGTGATTAAGGTATCCGACTACTTGCGACAACTTTAAAAAAAAATGGAGGTATGGAGATTTTTTTTTTTGTGGATTTTAGATTTATTTAGCACATTTCAAGAAAAAAAAGGCTAAAATTAAGAGAAAAATAAATTATTACTACTAAAATGGGAAGAAATGAGTAAAAACTGACAAAAATTTACATAAACGGGATCCACTCTGTACAAATAGTAAATGAACAAATTCTCAATTTTTCAGTTTTGATGCATTACTTTGCTATTCCTTTTTGAAATGACCTTGAGGATAAGAGATACTTTCATTTTTACAAAAAGTAGAGCACTTTATCTTAATTATTATAAGAAATTGCTTAAAAAAACAGTGATTATATTCGCATAAAGAACTGTAAAGTTTATAATAAAACAGTAATTGATCTATATGAAGGTTAAAACACTTCTACTGTTATACTGAAATTATTAAAAAATTCCAGCAAATTATTTAAAAAACTTTTTTGAGCAATCGCTGCCCCCGTCTGGGCTTTTCGAAAGAAAAAAACACACACACACACACATTTCAAGTAAAACGCATTTTAAAGTTTGACATTTTGTGTAATGTTATGACATCTGCTTCTACTAAAGTACTTGCAGCTTTTGTTCCAGTCAATGGAAAATAAAATACTTGGTATTTTTATAAAGCTAATAAGATGACCTATAAAATAAAATCTTAAAAAAATTGTCAATTTTTAAAAAAATCTTGTTTTTTGGTTAGTTGGAAACCTTAAAAAACTTATTGACACACACATTTTATGACGCTCGTGATTTCTGAGTTATACTTTTCTTTTCAATGTAAAATATGTAAACTAATTAAAGAAGCTTTTGTTTGAAATGTAAGTACTTAAGAAAAAGACTTTACTTTTATATTAATATAATGTTTAGTAAAAAATATTAATTATAAATTTGGAAACATTTTTTCTTTATGTAAGGTTTTCAAGCGTAATGTTCTAATACAATTATAATATATTGGGGAAAGGAGACTTAAGCATTATTTTTAAAAATAATTTTTTGAAAGAATACGTCTTAGTGAAAAAAAGATAATGCCTTTAACTAGGTATAAATTTTAATTTTTTTATATATAAGAAATGATTATTTGTAAATTCTTAGAACTCAAATATTAAAATTTTTTCCTTTTAAGATTTATAAATTAGAATATTCTTCTTTTGTTTGTGGTCTTTTCTATACTCAGAAAGATAATTGAATTGATTCAGTCTATAAACTGTAAGGTAATCGTATTGTTGTTTGCAAATATTTATTCAAATTGTAAGGCAATCAATAACTTAAAGTACATTTTTATGTTAATTACATTTTTATGTTAATTAACTTCAGATATATATATATATATATGTAGGATTTTCCGTTTGAAACATTTTTGTAAAAGGTTGAGACATATCCTTTTCAGAGGACTATTAACGTCAATTTTGTTTATTACCGCATTCCGAGGCAGCGCCGTCTGGTGAGCATTCGGAGCGCTGGCTTGAAAGATTTTTCGGCGGAGGCCCACTAACCCCCGCCGGTTCAACACTTCACGTTTTTTGCGCATTTCGCGCCCAGCGCGGTTTCAGTCCAAGCATGAGAAATGTAATTAATTTCCCCGTCTTCTAAAGGTATAACTCAACTTTCAATTAATCGAACTTCTGCATGTCTCTTTCCCTTTGTAAATATTCCTCTTGTAAATGTTCTCCTTTAACTTGAAATAAATTCTTTTTTACTTAAATGAAGTATCTGCGTTTAAATGACTTTGATTCCATTAATTCATCACTAACCCCTAGATAACCACCTTGCCAATTTAAAATCCCGACTTCTGAAGAGTCAGATTTTTATTCGAAGATTTTAGTCGGACTCCCATATATATATATAACATTAACAATTTTCTTAGAATATTTCAAATAATTTCTATCATTGTCTTAACTTTAATTGTTAATATTTTCTCTGGTTTTAAATTGGATTTGATTTACCAACTGATTTTTGAATGACAAAAAAACTACAACTCGCAGTTCTTAAACTTACATATTGTAGATTCATTTTGTTTCAAATATGATATAAGTGTTCAACTGTTAATGACATAATTTCTAAAAAGGAAAATATAAATCATTTTATTGTTTATTGGCATATTATACCTTTAAGGCCTGTTAATTAATTACTGTTTATTGTATTTACACTAAAATATTACAAAATTTAAAATTATTCTTTTTATTGTTTGGAATTCAACCCGTCGGATCTTGAAATACTGAAATGTACCACGCTAGCAATGATTTTATTTCACTGATATATGCATATGTATAAAATCAAAAATCGCATACTAAATTGCCATAAATCCAATAAAGCAAAGCAATATATATATATATATATATATATATATATATATATATATATATATATATATATATATATATATCGGTAAGATGTGTGAGAAAAATATAAACACAAAATTTTCCAGTTCTAAAACTCATAAAGAAATTTAAAACATATTGTTACTTAAAATTGTGCCTCGGTTTTCTACTCTAAATTTTTATTAATCATAGAGAAATTTCGTTCAGTTAATGATTTTTTAAAATCAAAAGTTGTTTATTCTGTAAGAATAAAATATGATGTTTTTATAATAAGGTTTCATAAAAAGAACTGAGCGATATCAAATTATTTGTTTATGTAGATTAAAAAGCTCCTTATTAGTTGAGTATTTTGTTAAAAAAATATTTTTGGTGTATTATATAATGAATCTTACTTATAATATATAAAATTATCATTTCTCAATTTGTTTCTTATAAAATAGTTTTGAAAAATAGAAATTTTTAATCGTTTAAAATCATCGATGGTAAAATAATTTATAGTAAACATTATTTTCTGGCATTAGACACCAATTTTTTGCTACAACTTTATTTATTATGTAACGGAAGTTCAACTAATTTCTTGCTAGATTCGTTGAAAAAAATATTCATTAAATAAAAAATTAAATAATGAGAAATGAAACTAACTTGGTAATTAAAGACCTCTTCAAGCCTTTTTGCCTCAGGGAACGGATAAAATAAATTTGCAAGAAAAATAAATTTGAATTAATAAGAACTAATTTTCTCTCTCTAACATCATAATCAGTTACACGTTTGTCAAATTGTTACACTTTTTACTTATTAATTTGTTATCTTTTTTTGCGGAAGTGTTTGTAAATTAATACATAATTAAGCAACTCTCGCAACTCTCAGTATTTATTTGCAGCATTGATATTCAGTTATATTCGTTTCTTTCGGAGAGTTCAAAGAACCTTGATTCAACAACAAGAATAAATAAAGGTATAGAAATAAATAAATAAATTAAGTGATATCTTTTATCTTTATCTTTTATTACTATTGAAATGCAAAAATTGAGAGAAAATAAGATAAATATATCCATTTAACATTATTTCGATAGCATTTCAGAGACTATTAACTGCATAAGTTCGCTACGTTTTTTTTGAAAGATCAAAGATGTTTAAATCTAATTTTGAAAACATTTTTTTATTTATAAGGGGAAATGGTAATTTTTTTTATTAAAAACAAACTTCGATTTAATGGTTTTTACAAATTTTATGTACGCATCCTTGTATATATTATACATAAAACACGCAGTTTTTGTGATCAAAACACTACAAAAAGTAAAACATTTGATTTTTTAATGAAAAATTATAAAATTCAGGAAGTGATTTCAAAATGCTTCTTACCTTAAAAAAAATGGCGTACACACAAAAAATTTGCCTTACAAGTACATCGAACTATGTGTAACAAAAATTGTTATGGTTTTTATTAAGACATGATTGAAATATATGAAATATATTTTTTATAAATGATTGTTGAAAATTTCTTAAAAATGTATAAATTCTAAATTCAGCTGTTTTTAAAAAATAAGTGTTCCTTTGATTCAAAAGTGAATACCAAATTTTTTACATGTATTAATATCAATAGTTTGAAAAAATATAAAAGCATTTAGCACAATGGTAACAAGGCAGCATTTGAAATGGAGAAAATCTATGATTTTTTTTTCTGAAATAAATCAGCTTAGTCACTATTTTTTACATTGGATCTAAATAAAAATGAATGAAATATATCATAACTTTAGAATTTTTGAACATAAAGCTCTCAGATTTTATTAGATAACAGAAAAAATATATAAAAAGTAATTTTAGGCTAAATTTATTTATTTTATTTTTTATTGATTTTTGTATATTAAATCGTACTATGTCCCCTTTAATGTATTGATAAAAAAAACTAGAAATGTAAAATCTAAAAGAAAGTTAGGTAATTCCTTAAAAAGGTGTTTCAAAATTAGTCTCCGATGATTTAAACTTCCATCAAAATATGAAGCAAATTCTGAATGGAAAATGAACATTTTTTCACGTCAAAAGAGATAAAGTTTTGGATAAAATTTCCGAATAGAATCTAACTTTTACTATAATCACAGAAATGTAACATACTTTGATCAATTTAAAACTTATGTCTAAATTTTATTACGATGCTCATAATTTTATTTGGGATATCCACCCTTATAAAGAGTGTTTTTTTTCCAGGTATAGAAGTTTAAGTTGGCATTACTTTCCAAGATGGCGACCGATTTAACAGCTGTCAAGTCATTTATTCTCAATTTGGTTTGACAATTCATCAAAACGATCATCAAGCAAGGCGTAGATTCGTCGAATGGGCCCAAAACGAGATTGCCGTTGTTCCCGATTTTCATAAGCGAATTTTGTTTAGCGATGAAGCGCTCTTCTGGTTGAATGGCTACGTCAACAAACAAAACTGCCGCATTTGGAGTGAAGCTAATCCACAAGTGTATGTCGAAACACCGTTACATCCAGAAAAACTGACTGTTTGGTGCGCTTTATGGACTGGTGGAACCATTCTTCAAAAACGATGAAGGCCACAACGTTACTTCAAAAACGATCGGTATAGAGCCATGATTACTAACTTTTTCATTCCTGAATTGAACAATGATGATGTCCAGGAGCTGTGGTTCCAACAAGACGGCGCAACATGTCACACAGCTCGTGCCACAATCGATTTATTGAAAGACACGTTTGGTGACCGCTTAATTTCACGTTTTGGACCTGTGAATTGGCCTTCAAGATCTTGTGATTTAACACCGCTAGACTATTTTCTGTTGGGCTATGTAAAGTCATTGGTCTATGCGGATAAACCACAAACGCTTGACCATTTGGAAGACAACATTCGCCATGTTATTGCCGATATACGGCCACAAATGTTGGAAAAAAGTCATCGAAAATTGGACGTCCAGATTGGACTACATCCGAGCCAGCCGTGGCAGTCCTATGCCAGAAATCATATTTAAAATGTAATGCCACAAGATTATCTTTCGAATAAAAAAAATTCATGTCAATCGAATGATACATCGTTGTTTTATTGTAATTTAAAGTTCTATACCTCTAAATAAAACACCCTTCATAAGTAAAAATGAGAAATTTAATTTTATACTTTTATGTTAGAGAGAGAAATTTCTTTCCAGCTTAGATTTTTAATTTAGTTTTTTAATGCTTTGTTTCTTTGAAGTAAACTTCAAAAGTATCATTCTTCATTTTAGTTTGCTGTACACAGTACTATCAGAAAGAGAACCGTAGAAATCATAGATCAAAAGCTCTTTTTTTTTTCAAAATTCCTGCTATTAGTTCACACTCTCCCTGTATATATATCCTCTCCCACTATCATTTCCAATAATGATAGTCTCACCCACGAAAATGTAATATAAAATGTTTTTTTATATATAGAATAATGTCTGTGTAATAGCGAATCTGATATTCGGTCTAATGTAATATATCAATATAATTCTTGTTCACTTCAAAATTATAGAAGACCAAGAGAAACCTGTCATCAAAATATTTTTTACGTATATCTTAATGAATGAATAGAAAGAAAATATGTATCTTAGATTTTTAAGATATATATAAACTCAGGAACATTGAAAATAGCGACCCCAGAAGGAAGCTAAGTACAATCGCGAAACTTTGCAAATAAGTACAGCGTAATGTGATATGCAAATGATCCAAGTTTTGTGCCAATACGCATGCTCATACAGACCGAAGTGGCGTTACAAACAGGAAGAGGGTGCTATATAAGCCAGCGCAAATTCGAAGATTCATAAACGTGACGATTACCCGCCGATTGTATGAAGACTTTGGTAAGCGAAACATGCCAGGTAAACGTTCTAGAAGACATTTCTCACAGTTAAGTGAGTTTAAAACAGGCCTGATCATCGGGATGAAAACTGCAGTCTGGTCGACGTGCCGTGTTGCTGGCCAGGTGGATCGTTCGGAGTGTGCCGTTAGAAATTGTTGGGAGCAGTGGACACGAGAAGGTACCCACGCGCGGAAACCGGGTCTGGAGCGACCAGGAAGACCACGAGCAGAGAGGATCGAAGGATTGTGCGGCAAGCACTTGTGGACCCCACAGTGACTCGTTCAACGATACAAGCAGGCGTAGGCGTAGCAATTGTTCCACAAACAATTCCCAGACACCTTGCAGAAGCAAATCTTAAATCCAAGCGCCCTTTCCGTGCATTCGCTTTAACACCGGAACATCGGCAACTGCATCTACAATGGTGCCAAGCCAGATTAATGTCAAATGTCACAGATTGCAAAAGGTTGTGTTTAGTGATGAATCCCGGTTTATTTTTGGGACAGATGATAACCGTGTGCGGGTGTGGAGGCGCCCTGGTGAGCGGTACAATTCCCCCATACTGTTCTACGTCACACTGCCCGCACAGTGGGTGTAATTTTCTGGGGGCCATAGCCTATGATAGACGGTCCACTTTAATTATGATGCGTGGAACCTTAACGGACCAACGTTAGGTTGATGATATTCTTCGACCCCATGTAGGACTTTTCCTAAATGGTCTCCCAGGGGCAATTTTCCAGCAAGATAAGGCTTGTCCGCATACAGCAAGAGTTGCTCAAGACTTTCTGCGTCATTTTCAGACTCTTTCATGGCCGGCCCGCTCCCCCGATTTGTCCCCTGTAGAGCACGTGTAGGATCAGCTAAAACAGCAGATGCCATCGTGTCACTCTGTAAATTATTTAGAGTTGGCTGTTCAAGATTTGTGGGCCCATCTGCCTCAGGACAACATAAGGTGTCTAATCAACTCAATTCCGGACAGTGTGGCGGCATGTATTGCAGCTGGAGTTGGTCCAACGCGCTATTGAAATTGCCCAGTATTTGTGTCGTTGGACATCTTGTATTCGTTTAATTGTCTTGTTTTTGAGATCAAGTGAATCTCTCATCTGTGTCATTATGTGTATTAAATTTCGTTTCAATCTGATGCTTTCTTCTTGGGTCGCTTTTTTCAATGTTCCTGAGTGTATTTATGAATATATATTTTTTTATATGATTGCAGTGTTAGTATAACAATTTTAGTAGGAGAAGGTTTTCAATTGATCTTTTTTTAGAAATAATTATTCATACCATCCTCAAACCAACCATTCAGAATGAAAATTATGGCTTTTGCGAAAAAAATATAAATATTATTTAAAAATAATACTTAGTAGCCAATTTCTCAATCATAAAAGAAAAATTCAGGCATGTAGTTTTAAAAAAAACTAAGCAATTTAGAATTTTATTTTGGGATATTTGAATTGCATAACTAAATTCGATAATTTCGTTGAAGTAAACTCTTTTAAAAGAAATGGTTTGTGGAATTTTGTTTACTGCCTTTATACTCAATGTCAATCAAAAAATTTTGAATGTAAGCTTCCAATTAATCACGTGGGAAACAAATATGCTAGGTGTAAATTTTTTAAAGAATAGGAAGGTTCGTGCATATATATATGTGTGTTTTTCATGCAAAAAAATTTGATGTTCTAAACATGAAACTCTTTTACATAATATAGATAATGAGTTATATAATACCAAAACAGGTTTTGTATGTTATTGATATTGTATTAATATTCTGTTTGGGCTTGGAAAAGGCAATCTTGAGTTTTAAAAATAAGAATCTGATATAATCGGGAATATAAAAGCTGCCTGAGATTAATTTAAATAATTTATGATTGATCTATCTAATTTAGTTTTATCTAAAAAAAAAATAAAGAAGATAACTACTTCTTTTTTAAAAACTACTTTTTAAAATCTTGTTTATGTGCATTATTGTATGTTTCTTTAAGAAACAGAATTTTTTTAATTTTTTATTTATAGAATGAATAGTTATTTTTCATCAAGGTGACGTAAGTTTCTTTTAGAATGTTAAACTTTACATAAGAAACTATACACAGATATTTTACTTAATGTCAAAAGATTCTTAAAATTAACATCTGTAAGTGAAACGATCCCAAATAAGTATTTTTTGCTCATTTTCTTTTCACTTCAATGTAAACATGTCACACCTTATTAAATTAAAATTAATTTTAAAATACAAATACTTATTCAAAGTAATCAATCATGTCTGTTTTACTCCAGATGGGAGTGTACAAAGAATGCTAAAATATTCGTTCTTTCATATTAGCATCAAAATACTAAATAGTTATATCAATATGAAATTTCGTGTTATATTTGCATTCAAATGGAAGCTGTTTAAATATTCTTCGTAATTAATTACTGTCGTGCAGGAAATATGTTTTTTCCCACCTCAAACAATACTAAAGTTTGTAAGTACACGTTTTCCTCGTAAATAAAACTGAAATTTGTAAAAGAGTTAATGCAAGTTTTTTCTGAAGTCACCTAATTTAAAATATGAAAGGTTAGCATCGATGTAATAGTTATTATGAAAGCACGCATATAAGCTTGCATGGACTTTTAGAAAAAAAAAAGATATATTCACAAAATTTTTCAGTTTAACTATATCCAATATATATTATAAATGCGAAAGTTTGCGAAAATCTTTGTTGGTCTTTCACGCAAAAACTACTGAATGGATTTTATTGAAACTTTACAGTAATATAGCTTAAACATCAGGATAGCACATAGGCTATAATTTATAGCATAAACTATAAGTTATAAAGGTATTGTATGAGGTATCCAAAATATAACGATATTTGTCAAGTAAGTAGGAAAAAATTCTGTCATCTGCTAGCAATTCTGGCATGCGCTGCAAAAAAAAAACCACGTCTGCATATATCTATCTTTTGTTTGAGAAAAACCATTTTTGTTTTGGCTACGCAAGGTGCTCGCTTCCAATTAATTCCTCTGATATAATGCCTATTTTTTTTTTTTATTTCAGAATCAAACTAAGTTTCGAAGGGAGAGGTTGTTATAAATCTCTCTTTATTTTAATGTTTCTTTTTAACATTTTATTATGCACATTTGGTAATAAGAAATTGATCTTTTCCCAAATAAATGCTTTTATCAGTTCTGATACTTTAAGTAAATAAACTTTCTCTTTCACACAGCATCATTTGGACAAATTTTCAAAATTTATTTGTGGTTAGTAGTTAATTATAACACTATAATTTTAATTGAATAGGCAGATATTGCATTTTTAAATATAAAAATAATTAAAACTACTGTACTGTATCTTTTGGAACGAGTGAATATTAATGTCGCACTGTTCAGCTACATGAGGGCTTTTGGCAACAGACCACGTAATTTTGAACCATGGTCAAGTGACGTGGACGACACCTGATCTGGCACCCTCTTCTCCTAACTACCACACCACACCAACTTAGAAGGAATATTCTACCAATACTTAGCAGGAATGTTCTTTGAAATCCACTCTTCCAAGATATATAGCAGCACGGGTTCCATGATGAGTATTTTAGCGGAAAAAATAGTTTGTCAAAATTTAAGTGTCTTATTTTTTGTATGTTAATGAAGACCTTAGAAATTTATTTGACTACTTATTTTAATGAACGGTATATATAATTAATTTTACAGTGGAATATCTTTAATTAATTTATTAGCTCTAACGGATTAAATTTTCCAAAGTGGAGTATTTTGTTTATGTATATGTCTTACTTTTTACATGTAATGATCCAAAAAAAAAAATTGTATGAAAAAAACTGCAGTAAATCATAATGAGGTTGGATAAGGTATTAACGTGCATCGCACCCCTACACGGCGGGTCTTACAAAGCTCTAATAAAGCTCGAGTTATGAAAGTAGCTAGGCATTTGCCAACTTGACTCTATCGTTAACATTTCGCTATGTTTTTTTATTGAATCGTCATTATAATTTAATAAACGGCGTTGCTTGCGAATATTACAATTTTAACATAAAATAAATACTACAGAAAGTAATATTAATGTATTATACTTTCAGATAAAAATTATTTACACTATTTTAAGCGTTCATTACACAAAACTTTTAACAATGTGTTTCTTTTGCTGAGCAGAGATCAGCTTAGGATGGTATTTTCAAAAATCGACCCTCAAGAGTGTTAGGGGAGTTATAAATAAAAAAAAAAAAAAAAAAAAAATATCCTTTTTATCAGCTATTAGATCTACATACTTAAAATTTAACAAAGGTGTTTTATTTATCTCTTTTTTTTTGTTTTGCTGAGCTACGCAAAAAGCTTTTTTGTTTAATTTGCAATTCACGTAAAATTAACTCATTATAAACTTCTTTATCCTTCAATCTGTGTTGTTTAATTTTTCAGTTCACCCGTGCGAAGAACGGGTATACCAGCTAGTTTATTTATAAATAAACAAAATTTTCTTTTTATGTTAGAATATTTTCTCAATTATTTTAGGTATATTATTTATTTTTTATTAAATGATCTTTCCGATCCAATTAAGGAAAAATTTAGTGCTTTTTCTAAAAAAATTTCATTTCGTTAAAAATTTTAAAAATATCAAGGAAAGGCAATTCTTTTTAAACTTAATACTTTTCAAAATTTATTTTAAAAATATTTCTTTGGAATAAAATGTAAGAGATAATCGAAAACATTTTGACATTTTAAGTATTAAAGTTTCACTATTATGTTTTTAAAATAAATAATATGGGGTATATATTTTTTTAGTTTTCCATCCGACAAACCGGGATGTGAATTTTGGAACCAACTGAAATTAATTTAAAGTTTTATTGAATGCATATTATTGAAACAGTTTCATTCAATGCATCAAAATGTTTCATCGCTTTTATGTTACTCTCGAAAAGATGGATTTTAAAAAAAAAGTTAACGAAATATTTTTTAACAATTCAGTTCCCAAGAATAATTTAATGAATTAAATTTATTTTCACTAAAGATAAATTCAAAAAATTGAAATTCTAATTGATTGATTTATTAGTATTACATATAATTATACTGTGTATGTGCTGTGTATTATACAAAAAAATGTAACAGGATTAATGAGGAAAACTTAAAAGAAGTACATGTCAGAAAAAGTTAGGTATCTCCTAATTTAAAGGAAAATATTAAAATATATACCTTTTTTTTTAAATAGAAAAAGTTGTGTGTCTATATACCTTATCTTTAATATTATAAGTCATATGTTAATTCATATTTCAGATTGATTACGGATACATTTTATGGATTACTGATTTAACTGTATTCTGTGTCTATTTTAATATCTAGTGTACAGACATACCGAATTTCATTTGCAGTTACCATCTGAAAGTATAGGGACGAGCTTGTGGTAGTAAGTCATGATTTTGAATCCCATTTGCACCAGTTCCCATTCGGCAGAATTATGAGGAATGCTAAACATTAAACAGAATTGATATTTTAGTCCTCATTTGGCGTGATGTGGAAGTTAGGTAAGGAAATCATCAAAGAAGGTAACCATCTGATTTTGTTTGGAAGTAGCGAGATACATGTTCAGTGGCTTAAACAGAAGGGATTTACTCCTCCCCCGATAGACCAGCAGATTTTTAATTTTCATCACCCCTCTGCACTTTCATCTGTGTGTTTCCTGTCCTTACGAGACAGGCCTGTGTAAGTTACAGTCCATCTTCAACAGCTCTTTATAAATAGCTCCAATGTGTGACGCAAGGGCGTAGCTACCACTGTATCAGCCGTATCAATGATACGGGGCCCCTGCTACAGCTCCCTCAGAACCAGCTACGCCAGTGGTGTGATGATAAATAAACAAAATAAACTGAACAGTAATATTGATATGAATCCCTTACAATTTATTTTAAAAATAGAGTTTTAAAGTAATATTTATGTATGCCTACGAAAACCTTCTAGGAATCTACTACATGCTGTACTTATCAGCAAGCTTTTCTGTATTCTGATGCAACCCAATCGATTGATACAAAATGAAAATATAACACTCCCAAAGTTGTAGAGAAAAGTATAAGAAAAAAAAAAGTTGAAAGCCAAGCGTAACGTTGGCAGCTAAGGCTTAAGACAAGAGAGAAGGACTCAAATCGATGTTGGCTGCGATTCCGAGGAGGGAATTAATACGTCAGATTTGTGGGGGAGGGGCTCTCGTTAAGCTGCCCCTAAATCCGTCGCCCCCCACCAGACGTTTACTTTGGCACCTCGCGCGAGAATGGCCGGGGTTACTGGAGCGAGAAAAAGGATCGCCAATTCTTACGCCACTCTGACTTCCTGAGCCAGAGACAACCGAAGAAGGAATCGCCAATGTGAGTCGGATTAGTAAGTATTAGTTCTTAGTGCAATTCTGCGATTGGAGAAATTGTTTACAATGGAGAAAATAGCAAAAAGTTTTATTGCTGTTCTAGTATAAGATTGACTTATATATATACAGTCGGACCTCTGTATAACGAAGTCGCTACATCCCGAAAAAAAGTTCGTTGTATGAAAAATTCATTACACAGAGGTTCATCCTTCAATTTTCTCTTTAAACCACATAAAACAAATTTTAAATTCATAAACACTAAGTATTTAAAAAGTAATTATTCACACCTTTTTGTAAATTATTATATATTTATTTTATCTATCTTACCCATAAAAAAATTAGAGGAAAAAGAAAGATAGAAAGAAAAACCACAAAGAAAGTTTCTTGCCGCCTTCATTCACTTGCTGAATGATTACATTTTTTTTCTTTGTTGCTCAATCACTTATGTTTCGAAATTTTCGAGGTACAAGAAATGAAGTAACCAGTACGACTGATCAACGCAACAAATGAATGGAGACACGAGACACATTCAAAGACACGATACAACTCCACAGAGGGTGAAAGGGGTATCGAAGATGTTTCTAGTGAACTGGACAATGGGGGTTGAAGGTTGCACTTCTCGGATGAAACGCTCAAATTTTATTGTACTCTGGGAGTTGGGTACCTAATAAAATCAGCTCAAGTTTTATGACCATCATAAAATGTGTTAAAAGAGAGAATACCTTGAAATGTCCAGAAATACTTTAAAAATAGCGAGATGAAAAATTGAATCACAAGAGAAAAAGTTCGTTATATAGAAAATGTACTTCGCTATTGGGAGGTTATTTCACGAAGAAAATCCTGAAATGTTCTTGGTTCCAGGAAAAAGTTCGCTATATAGAGGTTCGTAATATGGAGGCTAGACTGTATATACCAACGCCAGTGTTTATTTTCGCAATTGCTTGCATGAATATTTTTCTATAAAAGGCTAATGACCCTTAAAAGTAGACAGTAGATAACATTCGTTGTCTAATACTCATACAAACAATAACCCGAAATAAATAAATGTGCATGACTTATAATCGCACAAACCAGCTCGACCGACTGCCGCCTTTTGACTAAATGAATAATGATGGTGTATGGGGGTAGGTGTGGTCATCACATGTAGCTAGTTGACATATCGTCCAAAATCCCCAGTTTTTCGGAGAATACAACTGGCAATAACATGTAACCGTTGAAATTATTCGAATAATGATCTTATTAAGGCTCAGTCGAGAGCGAGACGAGACCCCCATCGTAGCAGAGGCCCCGGGCCTAGTTTGCCCATGCCCTTAGACGTTTCTGATGTTATGGAAGGCTTTCTTTTTTTTCTGTTGCAAATAATTTGTTATAAACTGTTTACTACATTTTTTGCATATTTTTCAAGTGAAAAATAAGAAGAATATTTTCTCTGAGGAAAAAGAAATTCAATCATTCAAAAAAAAAAAAGAAATTCATCATTTCAAAAGAAAATTTTCTCTGAGGACTCCACAACATAGCTGCACTGTTAAGTTTTATGGCAGTTTATTTTAATAGAGTTAAGTTATATTCCGGTGGGGAAGTGTATAGTAGTTGATATATACTAAATATATCAAAGTTCCAAGTTCTCGATTTGACATAATGTGGACGTTCGGAAAGTGGGGAGCCACACACCTCAGGTGACATCCTTATCAGTTGATCGTGGTTCAAAAATACACGAGGTCCGTTTCCCAAAGCCCTCGCGTTGTTTCGCAATGCAACGTTAATAAACATTCAAACAGTTGGAGGAACTGTGGCATTTATGGTATTCTGTTGAAGCCGAGTCAGTTTCAACATCTAGTTGTACTCAATTTACTATAATTACCTTAAAGTTTATTCCCCCGGCTGGTTTCTTAGAAATTATTTTCTACTAGAAACCCCAAGAGGACTATTGGTATAAGATCTCGTAATCATGATCGAGGTCAAAGGCGTATCTGCTGTCGTATCAATGATACGGGGCCCCAACACATGCATCAACAGTAACACAAACAGGGCTTTCATTTCTAAATGACCCCAAAGGAGTTTTGATATGGGGCCCAGCCCAATCAGAACTAACTACGCTGATGGTTGGGATATTAGTATCTTTATTTCCACTCGACAAAGTGTAAAGAAACAGGCCAAATAATAGAAGTTCTCAGCAGTCTTTAATTATTTTACAAGACAGATTTTCGTGGAACGGATACTTAAACCTAAGATTCAATTCGATTGGAATGAACTTTTTGTAGCCATGATCGTAGGGTTATCGTGCTTTTAAAGGAATTAAAATAATATATATCCTTTAAACCAATTAATTCTCTAAATATGATCATTAAGTTACTCAGGTTCAAGAACGATGTAGACAAAGCTGGCTTCCCCGATAAATTTCTTTGGTGGAGTTTTCCATTAAATACAGTTTTTGTCTATATAAAACAAGAAAGTTACCTAAACAAAGAAATCAAACAGAGAAAACCACTTTTTATTATTTGTATTTAAACATTTTCTTCCAGTAGGATTTTAACATAACAGACTGTATTACTATAATCGAGATATGAAATCTTATCCTACTACATTTAATAAGATCTGTAAACTAAACAGTAGATATAAAATGCCGGTTCTGGGACAAGTGGAGCGTGGAGCTCCATAGACTTAACATGGGGCCGGTTCTGGGACAAGTGGAGCGTGGAGCGCGGCTGACGCCTGGGGGCAGAAGAGATAAGGAAAGGGTGACAATGGGGGTCTCCTTACCTGAAAAACATTCTGCGCATGCGTTATGAAAATTTGAAATGTTGGGAATTCATTGAATAGACTGTTTATTTTTCAATTAATAATTTTTAAAATAAGATTTCAATAATATTTTCTATTTTACTATAGTGCAAACAATAATGTCAAAAAAATAAACATTTTTTTTTTTTTTTATGAGAAGATGAATCATTCCAATCCTTTCTCGTATTAGTAAGGGGTCTTCTCTATCAGTA